>CAXAJV010000741.1:1800000-2257994 GCA_963969225.1 Xylocopa violacea | reverse complement strand
ACGCGCTATCTCAGAGTTGACAACATTCCTGGCGAGTTGGCCTCTACGTCTCCGTGCGACCTTTATATACATCAATAACGTAATATAACCTAATCTAACGCAACCCAACATCTCGGCGGTAATATTTGACATCATTCCTGGCGAGTTGGACTCTACGTCTCCGTGTAACCCTCGTATACATCAATAACGTAATATAACGTAACTTAACCCAACCTATCATCTCGTCGGTAATATTTGACATCATTCCTGGAGAGTTGGCTTCTACGTCTCCGTGGGACCTTTATATACATCAATAACGTAATATAAGCTAGCATAACCCAATGTAACATCTCGGCAGTAATATTTGGCCACATTCCTGGCGAGTTGGCCTCTACGTCTTCGTGGGACCTTTGTATACATCAATAACGTAATATAACTTAACCTGAACCAACCTAACACCTCCGCGGTACTCCGCGGTAATATTTGACAACATACCTGGCGAGTTGGCCTCTACGTCTCCGTGGTCCCTTCATATATATCAATAACGAAATATAACCTAACCTAACCCAACCTATCATCTCGGCGGTAATATTTGACAAAATTCCTGGCTTATTGGACTCTACGTCTCCGTGGGACCTTCATATAGATCTATAACGTAATATAACCTAACCCAACCCAACCTAACATTTCGGCGGTAATATTTGACATCATTCCTGGCGAGTTGGCCTCTACGTCTCCGTGGGACCTTTATATACATCAATAACGTAATATAAGCTAGCCTAACCCAATCTAACATCTCGGCGGTAATATTTGACCACATTCCTGGCGAGTTGGCCTCTACGTCTTCGTGGGACCTTTATATACATCAATAACGTAATATAACTTAACCTGAACCAACCTAACATCTCCGCGGTACTCCGCGGTAATTTTTGACAACATACCTGGCGAGTTGGCCTCTACGTCTCCGTGGGCCCTTCATATACATCAATAACGAAATATAACCTAACCTAACCCAACCTATCATCTCGGCGGTAATATTTGACAAAATTCCTGGCGAGTTGGCTTCTCCGTTTCCGTGGGACCTTTATATACATCAATAACGTAATATAACCTAACCTAACCCAACCTAACATTTCGGCGGCAATATTTGACCACGTTCCTGGCTTATTGGACTCTACGTCTCCGTGGGACCTTCATATAGATCTATAACGTAATATAAACTAACCTAACCCAACCTAACATCTCGGCGGTAATATTTGAAAACATTCCTGGCGAGTTGGCCTCTACGTCTCAGTGGGACCTTTATATACATCAATAGCGTAATATAACCTAACCTAACCCAACCTAACATCTCGGCGGTAATATTTGACAACATACATGGCGAGTTGGCCTCTACGTCTCCGTGGGATCTTTATATACATCAATAACGTAATATAACGTAACCTAACCCAACCTATCATCTCGGCGGTTATATTTGAAAACATTGCTGGCGATTTGGCCTCCACGTTTCCGTGGGACCTTTATATACTTCTATAACGTAATATAACCTAACCTAACCCAACCTAACACCTCGGCGGTAATATTTGACAACATTCCTGGCGAGTTGGCCTCTACGTCTCCGTGGGACCTTCATATACATCAATAACGTAATATAACCTAACCTAAACCAACCTAACATCTCGGCGGTAATATTTGACCACGTTCCTGGCTTATTGGACTCTACGTCTCCGTGGGACCTTCATATAGATCTATAACGTAATATAAACTAACCTAACCCAACCTATCATCTCGGCGATAATATTTGTCAACATTCCTGGCTAGTTGGCCTCTACGTCTCCGTGGGATCTTTATATACATCAATAACGTAATATAACATAACCTAACCCAATCTAACATCTCGGCGGTAATATTTGACCACATTCCTGTCTTGTTGGCCTCTACGTCTCCGTGGGACATTTATACACATCAGTAACGTAATATAACCTAACCTAACCCAACCTAATATCTCGGCGGTAATATTTGAAAACATTCCTGGCGAGTTGGCCTCTACGTCACCGAGAGACCTTCATATACATCAGTAACGTAATATAACCTAACCTAACCCAATCTAGCATCTCGGCGGTAATATTTGACCACATTCCTGGCTTGTTGGCCTCTACGTCTCCGTGGGATCTTTATATACATCAATAACGTAATATAAGCTAGCCTAACCCAACCTAACATCTCGGCGGTAATCTTTGAAAACATTCCTGGCGAGTTGGCCTCTACGTCTCAGTGGGACCTTTATATACATCAATAGCGTAATATAACCTAACCTAACCCAACCTAACATCTCGGCGGTAATATTTGACAACATACATGGCGAGTTGGCCTCTACGTCTCCGTGGGATCTTTATATACATCAATAACGTAATATAACGTAACCTAACCCAACCTATCATCTCGGCGGTTATATTTGAAAACATTGCTGGCGAGTTGGCCTCCACGTTTCCGTGGGACCTTTATATACATCTATAACGTAATATAACCTAACCTAACCCAACCTAACACCTCGGCGGTAATATTTGACAACATTCCTGGCGAGTTGGCCTCTACGTCTCCGTGGGACCTTCATATAGATCTATAACGTAATATAACCTAACCTAACCCAACCTATCATCTCGGCGATAATATTTGTCAACATTCCTGGCTAGTTGGCCTCTACGTCTCCGTGGGATCTTTATATACATCAATAACGTAATATAACATAACCTAACCCAATCTAACATCTCGGCGGTAATATCTGACCACATTCCTGTCTTGTTGGCCTCTACGTCTCCGTGGGACATTTATACACATCAGTAACGTAATATAACCTAACCTAACCCAACCTAATATCTCGGCGGTAATATTTGAAAACATTCCTGGCGAGTTGGCCTCTACGTCACCGAGAGACCTTCATATACATCAGTAACGTAATATAACCTAACCTAACCCAATCTAGCATCGCGGCGGTAATATTTGACCACATTCCTGGCTTGTTGGCCTCTACGTCTCCGTGGGATCTTTATATACATCAATAACGTAATATAAGCTAGCCTAACCCGATCTAGCATCTCGGCGGTAATATTTGACCACATTCCTGGCTTGTTGGCCTCTAAGTCTCCGTTGGACCTTTATATACATCTATAACGTAATATAACATAACCTAACCCAACCTGACATCTCGGCGGTAATATTTGACAACATTCCTGGCGAGTTGGCCTCTACGTCTCCGTGGGACCTTTATATACATCAATAACATAATATAAGCTAGCCTAACCCAATCTAACATCTCGGCGGTAATATTTGACAACATTCCTGGCGAGTTGGCCTCTACGTCTCCGTGCGACCTTTATATACATCAATAACGTAATATAACCTAACCTAACGCAACCTAACATCTCGGCGGTAATATTTGACATCATTCCTGGCGAGTTGGCCTCTACGTCTCCGTGGGACCTTTATATACATCAATAACGTAATATAAGCTAGCCTAACCCAATCTAACATCTCGGCGGTAATATTTGACCACATTCCTGGCGAGTTGGCCTCTACGTCTTCGTGGGACCTTTATATACATCAATAACGTAATATAACTTAACCTGAACCAACCTAACATCTCCGCGGTACTCCGCGGTAATATTTGACAACATACCTGGCGAGTTGGCCTCTACGTCTCCGTGGGCCCTTCATATACATCAATAACGAAATATAACCTAACCTAACCCAACCTATCATCTCGGCGGTAATATTTGACAAAATTCCTGGCGAGTTGGCTTCTCCGTTTCCGTGGGAGCTTTATATACATCAATAACGTAATATAACCTAACCTAACCCAACCTAACATTTCGGCGGTAATATTTGACCACGTTCCTGGCTTATTGGACTCTACGTCTCCGTGGGACCTTCATATAGATCTATAACGTAATATAACCTAACCTAACCCAACCTAACATCTCGGCGGTAACATTTGAAAACATTCCTGGCGAGTTGGCCTCTACGTCTCAGTGGGACCTTTATATACATCAATAGCGTAATATAACCTAACCTATCCCAACCTAACATCTCGGCGGTAATATTTGACAACATACATGGCGAGTTGGACTCTACGTCTCCGTGTAACCCTCGTATACATCAATAACGTAATATAACGTAACTTAACCCAACCTATCATCTCGTCGGTAATATTTGACATCATTCCTGGAGAGTTGGCTTCTACGTCTCCGTGGGACCTTTATATACATCAATAACGTAATATAAGCTAGCATAACCCAATGTAACATCTCGGCAGTAATATTTGACCACATTCCTGGCGAGTTGGCCTCTACGTCTTCGTGGGACCTTTGTATACATCAATAACGTAATATAACTTAACCTGAACCAACCTAACACCTCCGCGGTACTCCGCGGTAATATTTGAAAACATACCTGGCGAGTTGGCCTCTACGTCTCCGTGGTCCCTTCATATATATCAATAACGAAATATAACCTAACCTAACCCAACCTATCATCTCGGCGGTAATATTTGACAAAATTCCTGGCGAGTTGGCTTCTCCTCTTCCGTGGGACCTTTATATACATCAATAACGCAATATAACCTAACCTAACCCAACCTAACATTTCGGCGGTAATATTTGACCACGTTCCAGGCTTATTGGACTCTACGTCTCCGTGAGACCTTCATATAGATCTATAACGTAATATAGCCTAACCTAACCCAACCTATCATCTCGGCGATAATATTTGTCAACATTCCTGGCTAGTTGGCCTCTACGTCTCCGTAGGATCTTTATATACATCAATAACGTAATATAACATAACCTAACCCAATCTAACATCTCGGCGGTAATATTTGACCACATTCCTGTCTTGTTGGCCTCTACGTCTCCGTGGGACATTTATACACATCAGTAACGTAATATAACCTAACCTAACCCAACCTAATATCTCGGCGGTAATATTTGAAAACATTCCTGGCGAGTTGGCCTCTACGTCACCGAGAGACCTTCATATACATCAGTAACGTAATATAACCTAACCTAACACAATCTAGCATCTCGGCGGTAATATTTGACCACATTCCTGGCTTGTTAGCCTCTACGTCTCCCTGGGTCCTTTATATACATCAATAACGTAATATAACTTAACCTAACCCAACCTAACATCTTGGCGGTAATATTTGACAACATTCCTGGCGAGTTGGCCTCTACGTCTCCGTGGGACCTTTATATACATCAATAACATAATATAAGCTAGCCTAACCCAATCTAACATCTCGGCGGTAATATTTGACAACATTCCTGGCGAGTTGGCCTCTACGTCTCCGTGCGACCTTTATATACATCAATAACGTAATATAACCTAACCTAACGCAACCCAACATCTCGGCGGTAATATTTGACATCATTCCTGGCGAGTTGGACTCTACGTCTCCGTGTAACCCTCGTATACATCAATAACGTAATATAACGTAACTTAACCCAACCTATCATCTCGTCGGTAATATTTGACATCATTCCTGGAGAGTTGGCTTCTACGTCTCCGTGGGACCTTTATATACATCAATAACGTAATATAAGCTAGCATAACCCAATGTAACATCTCGGCAGTAATATTTGACCACATTCCTGGCGAGTTGGCCTCTACGTCTTCGTGGGACCTTTGTATACATCAATAACGTAATATAACTTAACCTGAACCAACCTAACACCTCCGCGGTACTCCGCGGTAATATTTGACAACATACCTGGCGAGTTGGCCTCTACGTCTCCGTGGTCCCTTCATATATATCAATAACGAAATATAACCTAACCTAACCCAACCTATCATCTCGGCGGTAATATTTGACAAAATTCCTGGCGAGTTGGCTTCTCCGTTTCCGTGGGACCTTTATGTACATCAATAACGCAATATAACCTAACCTAACCCAACCTAACATTTCGGCGGTAATATTTGACCACGTTCCTGGCTTATTGGACTCTACGTCTCCGTGGGACCTTCATATAGATCTATAACGTAATATAACCTAACCCAACCCAACCTAACATTTCGGCGGTAATATTTGAAAACATTCCTGGCGAGTTGGCCTCTACGTCTCAGTGGGACCTTTATATACATCAATAGCGTAATATAACCTAACCTAATCCAACCTAACATCTCGGCGGTAATATTTGACAACATACATGGCGAGTTGGCCTCTACGTCTCCGTGGGATCTTTATATACATCAATAACGTAATATAACATAACCTAACCCAACCTAACATCTCGGCGGTAATATTTGACAACATTCCTGGCGAGTTGGCTTCTATGTCTCCGTGGTACCTTTATATACATCAATAAAGAAATATGACCTAACCTAACCCAACCTAACATCTCGGCGGTAATATTTGACATCATTCCTGGCGAGTTGGTCTCTACGTCTCCGTGGCACCTTCATATACATCAATAACGAAATATAACCTAACCTAACCCAACCTATCATATCGGCGGTAATATTTGACAACATTCCTGGCGAGTTGGCCTCTACGTTACCGTGGGACCCTCGTATACATCAATAACGTAATATAACGTAACTTAACCCAACCTATCATCTCGGCGGTAATATTTGAAAACATTCCTGGCGAGTTGGCCTCTACGTCTTCGTGGGACCCTCGTATACATCAATAACGTAAGATAACGTAACTTAACCCAACCTATCATCTCGGCGGTAATATTTGACAACATTCCTGGCGAGTTGGCTTCTATGTCTCCGTGGTACCTTTATATACATCAATAAAGAAATATAACCTAACCTAAATCAACCTATCATCTCGGCGATAATATTTGACAACATTCCTGGCTAGTTGGCCTCTACGTCTCCGTGGGATCTTTATATACATCAATAACGTAATATAACCTAACCTAACCCAATCTAGCATCTCGGCGGTAATATTTGACCACATTCCTGGCTTGTTGGCCTCTACGTCTCCGCGAGACCTTTATATACGTCTATAACGTAATATAACCTAACCTAACCCAACCTAACATCTCGGCGGTAATATTTGAAAACATTCCTGGCGAGTTGGCATCTACGTCTCCGCGGGACCTTTATATACATCAATAACGTAATATAACCTAACCTAACCCAACCTAACATCTCGGCATTAATATTTGACATCATTCCTGTCGAGTTGGCCTCTACGTCTCCGTGGCACCTTCATATACATCAATAACGAAATATAACCTAACCTAACCCAACCTATCATATCGGCGGTAATATTTGACAACATTCCTGGCGAGTTGGCCTCTACGTTACCGTGGGACCCTCGTATACATCAATAACGTAATATAACGTAACTTAACCCAACCTATCATCTCGGCGGTAATATTTGAAAACATTCCTGGCGAGTTGGCCTCTACGTCTTCGTGGGACTTTTATATACATCAATAACGAAATATATCCTAACCTAACCTAACCTATCATCTCGGCGGCAACATTTGACAACATTCCCGGCGAGTTGGCCTTTACGTCTCCGTGGGACCTTTATATACATCAGTAACGTAATATAACCTAACCTAACCCAACCTAACATCTCGGCGGTAATATTTGACATCATTCCTGGCGTGTTGGCCTCTGCGTCTCCGTGTAACCCTCGTATACATCAATAACGTAATATAACGTAACTTAACCCAACCTGTCATCTCCGCGGTAATATTTGACAACATATCTGGCGAGTTGGCCTCTACGTCTCCTTGGGATCTTGATATATATCAATAACGTAATATAACCTAACCTAACACAATCTAGCATCTCGGCTGTAATATTTGACCACATTCCTGGCTTGTTGGCCTCTAAGTCTCCGTTGGACCTTTATATACATCTATAACGTAATATAACATAACCTAACGCAACCTAACATCTCGGCGGTAATATTTGACATCATTCCTGGCGAGTTGGCCTCTAGGTCTCCGTGTAACCCTCGTATACATCAATAACGTAATATAACGTAACTTAACCCAACCTATCATCTCGGCGGTTATATTTGACATCATTCCTGGCGAGCTGGCCTCTACGTCTCCGTGGGACCTTTATATACATCAATAACGTAATATAAGCTAGCCTAACCCAATCTAACATCTCGGCGGTAATATTTGACCACATTCCTGGCGAGTTGGCCTCTACGTCTTCGTGGGACCTTTATATACATCAATAACGTAATATAACTTAACCTGAACCAACCTAACATCTCCGCGGTACTCCGCGGTAATATTTGACAACATACCTGGCGAGTCGGCCTCTACGTCTCCGTGGGCCCTTCATATATATCAATAACGAAATATAACCTAACCTAACCCAACCTATCATCTCGGCGGTAATATTTGAAAAAATTCCTGGCGAGTTGGCTTCTCCGTTTCCGTGGGACCTTTATATACATCAATAACGCAATATAACCTAACCTAACCCAACCTAACATTTCGGCGGTAATATTTGACCACGTTCCTGGCTTATTGGACTCTACGTCTCCGTGGGACCTTCATATAGATCTATAACGTAATATAACCTAACCTAACCCAACCTAACATCTCGGCGGTAACATTTGAAAACATTCCTGGCGAGTTGGCCTCTACGTCTCAGTGGGACCTTTATATACATCAATAGCGTAATATAACCTAACCTAAATCAACCTAACATCTCGGCGTTAATATTTGACAACATACATGGCGAGTTGGTCTCTACGTCTCCGTGGGATCTTTATATACATCAATAACGTAATATAACATAACCTAACCCAACCTAACATCTCGGCGGTAATATTTGACAACATGCCTGGCGAGTTGGCTTCTATGTCTCCGTGCGACCTTTATATACATCAATAACGTAATATAACCTAACCTAACGCAACCTAACATCTCGGCGGTAATATTTGACATCATTCCTGGCGAGTTGGCCTCTACGTCTCCGTGTAACTCTCGTATACATCAATAACGTAATATAACGTAACTTAACCCAACCTATCATCTCGGCGGTAATATTTGACATCATTCCTGGCGAGTTGGCCTCTACGTCTCCGTGGGACCTTTATATACATCAATAACGTAATATAAGCTAACCTAACCCAATCTAACATCTCGGCGGTAATATTTGACCACATTCCTGGCGAGTTGACCTCTACGTCTTCGTGGGACCTTTGTATACATCAATAACGTAATATAACTTAACCTGAACCAACCTAACATCTCCGCGGTACTCCGCGGTAATATTTGACAACATACCTGGCGAGTTGGCCTCTACGTCTCCGTGGGCCCTTCATATATATCAATAACGAGATATAACCTAACCTAACCCAACCTATCATCTCGGCGATAATATTTGTCAACATTCCTGGCTAGTTGGCCTCTACGTCTCCGTGGGACCTTCATATACATCAATAACGTAATATAACCTAACCTAACCCAACCTAACATCTCGGCGGTAATATTTGACCACGTTCCTGGCTTATTGGACTCTACGTCTCCGTGGGACCTTCATATAGATCTATAACGTAATATAACCTAACCTAACCCAACCTATCATCTCGGCGATAATATTTGTCAACATTCCTGGCTAGTTGGCCTCTACGTCTCCGTGGGATCTTTATATACATCAATAACGTAATATAACATAACCTAACCCAATCTAACATCTCGGCGGTAATATTTGACCACATTCCTGTCTTGTTGGCCTCTACGTCTCCGTGGGACATTTATACACATCAGTAACGTAATATAACCTAACCTAACCCAACCTAATATCTCGGCGGTAATATTTGAAAACATTCCTGGCGAGTTGGCCTCTACGTCACCGAGAGACCTTCATATACATCAGTAACGTAATATAACCTAACCTAACCCAATCTAGCATCTCGGCGGTAACATTTGACCACATTCCTGGCGAGTTGGCCTCTACGTCTTCGTGGGACCTCTATATACATCAATAACGTAATATAACTTAACCTGAACCAACCTAACGTCTCCGCGGTACTCCGCGGTAATATTTGACAACATGCCTGGCGAGTTGGCCTCTACGCCTCCGTGGGCCCTTGATATACATCAATAACAAAATATAACCTAACCTAACCCAACCTATCATCTCGGCGGTAATATTTGACAAAATTCCTGGCGAGTTGGCTTCTCCGTTTCCGTGGGACCTTTATATACATCAATAACGCAATATAACCTAACCTAACCCAACCTAACATTTCGGCGGTAATATTTGACCACGTTCCTGGCTTATTGGACTCTACGTCTCCGTGGGACCTTCATATAGATCTATAACGTAATATAACCTAACCCAACCCAACCTAACATCTCGGCGGTAATATTTGACAACATTCCTGGCGAGTTGGCTTCTATGTCTCCGTGGTACCTTTATATACATCAATAAAGAAATATGACCTAACCTAACCCAACCTAACATCTCGGCGGTAATATTTGACATCATTCCTGGCGAGTTGGTCTCTACGTCTCCGTGGCACCTTCATATACATCAATAACGAAATATAACCTAACCTAACCCAACCTATCATATCGGCGGTAATATTTGACAACATTCCTGGCGAGTTGGCCTCTACGTTACCGTGGGACCCTCGTATACATCAATAACGTAATATAACGTAACTTAACCCAACCTATCATCTCGGCGGTAATATTTGACATCATTCCTGGCGAGTTGGCCTCTACGTCTTCGTGGGACCCTCGTATACATCAATAACGTAAGATAACGTAACTTAACCCAACCTATCATCTCGGCGGTAATATTTGACAACATTCCTGGCGAGTTGGCTTCTATGTCTCCGTGGTACCTTTATATACATCAATAAAGAAATATAACCTAACCTAAATCAACCTATCATCTCGGCGATAATATTTGACAACATTCCTGGCTAGTTGGCCTCTACGTCTCCGTGGGATCTTTATATACATCAATAACGTAATATAACCTAACCTAACCCAATCTAGCATCTCGGCGGTAATATTTGATCACATTCCTGGCTTGTTGGCCTCTACGTCTCCGCGAGACCTTTATATACGTCTATAACGTAATATAACCTAACCTAACCCAACCTAACATCTCGGCGGTAATATTTGAAAACATTCCTGGCGAGTTGGCATCTACGTCTCCGCGGGACCTTTATATACATCAATAACGTAATATAACCTAACCTAACCCAACCTAACATCTCGGCAGTAATATTTGACATCATTCCTGTCGAGTTGGCCTCTACGTCTCCGTGGCACCTTCATATACATCAATAACGAAATATAACCTAACCTAACCCAACCTATCATATCGGCGGTAATATTTGACAACATTCCTGGCGAGTTGGCCTCTACGTTACCGTGGGACCCTCGTATACATCAATAACGTAATATAACGTAACTTAACCCAACCTATCATCTCGGCGGTAATATTTGAAAACATTCCTGGCGAGTTGGCCTCTACGTCTTCGTGGGACTTTTATATACATCAATAACGAAATATATCCTAACCTAACCTAACCTATCATCTCGGCGGCAACATTTGACAACATTCCCGGCGAGTTGGCCTTTACGTCTCCGTGGGACCTTTATATACATCAGTAACGTAATATAACCTAACCTAACCCAACCTAACATCTCGGCGGTAATATTTGACATCATTCCTGGCGTGTTGGCCTCTGCGTCTCCGTGTAACCCTCGTATACATCAATAACGTAATATAACGTAACTTAACCCAACCTGTCATCTCCGCGGTAATATTTGACAACATATCTGGCGAGTTGGCCTCTACGTGTCCTTGGGATCTTGATATATATCAATAACGTAATATAACCTAACCTAACACAATCTAGCATCTCGGCTGTAATATTTGACCACATTCCTGGCTTGTTGGCCTCTAAGTCTCCGTTGGACCTTTATATACATCTATAACGTAATATAACATAACCTAACGCAACCTAACATCTCGGCGGTAATATTTGACATCATTCCTGGCGAGTTGGCCTCTACGTCTCCGTGTAACCCTCGTATACATCAATAACGTAATATAACGTAACTTAACCCAACCTATCATCTCGGCGGTTATATTTGACATCATTCCTGGCGAGCTGGCCTCTACGTCTCCGTGGGACCTTTATATACATCAATAACGTAATATAAGCTAGCCTAACCCAATCTAACATCTCGGCGGTAATATTTGACCACATTCCTGGCGAGTTGGCCTCTACGTCTTCGTGGGACCTTTATATACATCAATAACGTAATATAACTTAACCTGAACCAACCTAACATCTCCGCGGTACTCCGCGGTAATATTTGACAACATACCTGGCGAGTCGGCCTCTACGTCTCCGTGGGCCCTTCATATATATCAATAACGAAATATAACCTAACCTAACCCAACCTATCATCTCGGCGGTAATATTTGAAAAAATTCCTGGCGAGTTGGCTTCTCCGTTTCCGTGGGACCTTTATATACATCAATAACGCAATATAACCTAACCTAACCCAACCTAACATTTCGGCGGTAATATTTGACCACGTTCCTGGCTTATTGGACTCTACGTCTCCGTGGGACCTTCATATAGATCTATAACGTAATATAACCTAACCTAACCCAACCTAACATCTCGGCGGTAACATTTGAAAACATTCCTGGCGAGTTGGCCTCTACGTCTCAGTGGGACCTTTATATACATCAATAGCGTAATATAACCTAACCTAACCCAACCTAACATCTCGGCGGTAATATTTGACAACATACATGGCGAGTTGGCCTCTACGTCTCCGTGGGTTCTTTATATACATCAATAACGTAATATAACGTAACCGAACCCAACTTAACATCTCGGCGGTAATATTTGACAACATTCCTGGCGAGTTGGCTTCTATGTCTCCGTGGTACCTTTATATACATCAATAAAGAAATATAACCTAACCTAAATCAACCTAACATCTCGGCGTTAATATTTGACAACATACATGGCGAGTTGGCCTCTACGTCTCCGTGGGATCTTTATATACATCAATAACGTAATATAACATAACCTAACCCAACCTAACATCTCGGCGGTAATATTTGACAACATGCCTGGCGAGTTGGCTTCTATGTCTCCGTGCGACCTTTATATACATCAATAACGTAATATAACCTAACCTAACGCAACCTAACATCTCGGCGGTAATATTTGACATCATTCCTGGCGAGTTGGCCTCTACGTCTCCGTGTAACTCTCGTATACATCAATAACGTAATATAACGTAACTTAACCCAACCTATCATCTCGGCGGTAATATTTGACATCATTCCTGGCGAGTTGGCCTCTACGTCTCCGTGGGACCTTTATATACATCAATAACGTAATATAACTTAACCTGAACCAACCTAACATCTCCGCGGTACTCCGCGGTAATATTTGACAACATACCTGGCGAGTTGGCCTCTACGCCTCCGTGGGCCCTTGATATACATCAATAACAAAATATAACCTAACCTAACCCA
Source organism: Xylocopa violacea (assembly GCA_963969225.1). Classification (NCBI taxonomy): domain Eukaryota; kingdom Metazoa; phylum Arthropoda; class Insecta; order Hymenoptera; family Apidae; genus Xylocopa; species Xylocopa violacea. The sequence continues at coordinate 2,244,494 of CAXAJV010000741.1, read as the reverse complement.
ACCTATCATCTCGGCGGTAATATTTGACAAAATTCCTGGCGAGTTGGCTTCTCCGTTTCCGTGGGACCTTTATATACATCAATAACGCAATATAACCTAACCTAACCCAACCCAACATTTCGGCGGTAATATTTGACCACGTTCCTGGCTTATTGGACTCTACGTCTCCGTGGGACCTTCATATAGATCTATAACGTAATATAACCTAACCCAACCCAACCTAACATCTCGGCGGTAATATTTGAAAACATTCCTGGCGAGTTGGCCTCTACGTCTCAGTGGGACCTTTATATACATCAATAGCGTAATATAACCTAACCTAATCCAACCTAACATCTCGGCGGTAATATTTGACAACATACATGGCGAGTTGGCCTCTACGTCTCCGTGGGATCTTTATATACATCAATAACGTAATATAACATAACCTAACCCAACCTAACATCTTGGCGGTAATATTTGACAACATTCCTGGCGAGTTGGCTTCTATGTCTCCGTGGTACCTTTATATACATCAATAAAGAAATATGACCTAACCTAACCCAACCTAACATCTCGGCGGTAATATTAGACATCATTCCTGGCGAGTTGGTCTCTACGTCTCCGTGGCACCTTCATATACATCAATAACGAAATATAACCTAACCTAACCCAACCTATCATATCGGCGGTAATATTTGACAACATTCCTGGCGAGTTGGCCTCTACGTTACCGTGGGACCCTCGTATACATCAATAACGTAATATAACGTAACTTAACCCAACCTATCATCTCGGCGGTAATATTTGAAAACATTCCTGGCGAGTTGGCCTCTACGTCTTCGTGGGACCCTCGTATACATCAATAACGTAAGATAACGTAACTTAACCCAACCTATCATCTCGGCGGTAATATTTGACAACATTCCTGGCGAGTTGGCTTCTATGTCTCCGTGGTACCTTTATATACATCAATAAAGAAATATAACCTAACCTAAATCAACCTATCATCTCGGCGATAATATTTGACAACATTCCTGGCTAGTTGGCCTCTACGTCTCCGTGGGATCTTTATATACATCAATAACGTAATATAACCTAACCTAACCCAATCTAGCATCTCGGCGGTAATATTTGACCACATTCCTGGCTTGTTGGCCTCTACGTCTCCGCGAGACCTTTATATACGTCTATAACGTAATATAACCTAACCTAACCCAACCTAACATCTCGGCGGTAATATTTGAAAACATTCCTGGCGAGTTGGCATCTACGTCTCCGCGGGACCTTTATATACATCAATAACGTAATATAACCTAACCTAACCCAACCTAACATCTCGGCGGTAATATTTGACATCATTCCTGGCGTGTTGGCCTCTGCGTCTCCGTGTAACCCTCGTATACATCAATAACGTAATATAACGTAACTTAACCCAACCTGTCATCTCCGCGGTAATATTTGACAACATATCTGGCGAGTTGGCCTCTACGTCTCCTTGGGATCTTGATATATATCAATAACGTAATATAACCTAACCTAACACAATCTAGCATCTCGGCTGTAATATTTGACCACATTCCTGGCTTGTTGGCCTCTAAGTCTCCGTTGGACCTTTATATACATCTATAACGTAATATAACATAACCTAACGCAACCTAACATCTCGGCGGTAATATTTGACATCATTCCTGGCGAGTTGGCCTCTACGTCTCCGTGTAACCCTCGTATACATCAATAACGTAATATAACGTAACTTAACCCAACCTATCATCTCGGCGGTTATATTTGACATCATTCCTGGCGAGTTGGCCTCTACGTCTCCGTGGGACCTTTATATACATCAATAACGTAATATAAGCTAATCTAACCCAATCTAACATCTCGGCGGTAATATTTGACCACATTCCTGGCGAGTTGACCTCTACGTCTTCGTGGGACCTTTGTATACATCAATAACGTAATATAACTTAACCTGAACCAACCTAACATCTCCGCGGTACTCCGCGGTAATATTTGACAACATACCTGGCGAGTTGGCCTCTACGTCTCCGTGGGCCCTTCATATATATCAATAACGAGATATAACCTAACCTAACCCAACCTATCATCTCGGCGATAATATTTGTCAACATTCCTGGCTAGTTGGCCTCTACGTCTCCGTGGGACCTTCATATACATCAATAACGTAATATAACCTAACCTAACCCAACCTAACATCTCGGCGGTAATATTTGACCACGTTCCTGGCTTATTGGACTCTACGTCTCCGTGGGACCTTCATATAGATCTATAACGTAATATAACCTAACCTAACCCAACCTATCATCTCGGCGATAATATTTGTCAACATTCCTGGCTAGTTGGCCTCTACGTCTCCGTGGGATCTTTATATACATCAATAACGTAATATAACATAACCTAACCCAATCTAACATCTCGGCGGTAATATTTGACCACATTCCTTTCTTGTTGGCCTCTACGTCTCCGTGGGACATTTGTACACATCAGTAACGTAATATAACCTAACCTAACCCAACCTAATATCTCGGCGGTAATATTTGAAAACATTCCTGGCGAGTTGGCCTCTACGTCACCGAGAGACCTTCATATACATCAGTAACGTAATATAACCTAACCTAACCCAATCTAGCATCTCGGCGGTAATATTTGACCACATTCCTGGCTTGTTGGCCTCTACGTCTCCCTGGGTCCTTTATATACATCAATAACGTAATATAACTTAACCTAACCCAACCTAACATCTCGGCGGTAATATTTGACAACATTCCTGGCGACTTGGCCTCTACGTCTCCGTGGGACCTTTATATACATCAATAACATAATATAAGCTAGCCTAACCCAATCTAACATCTCGGCGGTAATATTTGACAACATTCCTGGCGAGTTGGCCTCTACGTCTCCGTTTGACCTTCATATACATCAATAACGTAATATAACCTAACCTAACCCAACCTAACATCTCGGCGGTAATATTTGACATCATTCCTGGCGAGTTGGCCTCTACGTCTCCGTGGCACCTTCATATATATCAATAACGAAATATAACCTAACCTAACCCAACCTATCATCTCGGCGGTAATATTTGAAAACATTCCTGGCGAGTTGGCATCTACGTCTCCGTGGGACCTTTATATACATCAATAACGTAATATAACCTAACCTAACCCAACCTAACATCTCGGCAGTAATATTTGACATCATTCCTGGCGAGTTGGCCTCTACGTCTCCGTGGCACCTTCATATACATCAATAACGAAATATAACGTAACCTAACCCAACCGATCATATCGGCGGTAATATTTGACAACATTCCTGGCGAGTTGGCCTCTACGTTACCGTGGGTCCCTCGTATAAATCAATAACGTAATGTAACGTAACTTAACCCAACCTATCATCTCGGCGGTAATATTTGACATCATTCCTGGCGAGTTGGCCTCTACGTCTCCGTGGGACCTTTATATACATCAATAACGTAATATAAGCTAACCTAACCCAATCTAACATCTCGGCGGTAATATTTGACCACATTCCTGGCGAGTTGACCTCTACGTCTTCGTGGGACCTTTGTATACATCAATAACGTAATATAACTTAACCTGAACCAACCTAACATCTCCGCGGTACTCCGCGGTAATATTTGACAACATACCTGGCGAGTTGGCCTCTACGTCTCCGTGGGCCCTTCATATATATCAATAACGAGATATAACCTAACCTAACCCAACCTATCATCTCGGCGATAATATTTGTCAACATTCCTGGCTAGTTGGCCTCTACGTCTCGGTGGGACCTTCATATACATCAATAACGTAATATAACCTAACCTAACCCAACCTAACATCTCGGCGGTAATATTTGACCACGTTCCTGGCTTATTGGACTCTACGTCTCCGTGGGACCTTCATATAGATCTATAACGTAATATAACCTAACCTAACCCAACCTATCATCTCGGCGATAATATTTGTCAACATTCCTGGCTAGTTGGCCTCTACGTCTCCGTGGGATCTTTATATACATCAATAACGTAATATAACATAACCTAACCCAATCTAACATCTCGGCGGTAATATTTGACCACATTCCTGTCTTGTTGGCCTCTACGTCTCCGTGGGACATTTATACACATCAGTAACGTAATATAACCTAACCTAACCCAACCTAATATCTCGGCGGTAATATTTGAAAACATTCCTGGCGAGTTGGCCTCTACGTCACCGAGAGACCTTCATATACATCAGTAACGTAATATAACCTAACCTAACCCAATCTAGCATCTCGGCGGTAACATTTGACCACATTCCTGGCGAGTTGGCCTCTACGTCTTCGTGGGACCTCTATATACATCAATAACGTAATATAACTTAACCTGAACCAACCTAACATCTCCGCCGTACTCCGCGGTAATATTTGACAACATACCTGGCGAGTTGGCCTCTACGCCTCCGTGGGCCCTTGATATACATCAATAACAAAATATAACCTAACCTAACCCAACCTATCATCTCGGCGGTAATATTTGACAAAATTCCTGGCGAGTTGGCTTCTCCGTTTCCGTGGGACCTTTATATACACCAATAACGCATTATAACCTAACCTAACCCAACCTAACATTTCGGCGGTAATATTTGACCACGTTCCTGGCTTATTGGACTCTACGTCTCCGTGGGACCTTCACATAGATCTATAACGTAATATAACCTAACCTAACCCAACCTATCATCTCGGCGATAATATTTGTCAACATTCCTGGCTAGTTGGCCTCTACGTCTCCGTGGGATCTTTATATACATCAATAACGTAATATAACATAACCTAACACAATCTAACATCTCGGCGGTAATATTTGACCACATTCCTTTCTTGTTGGCCTCTACGTCTCCGTGGGACATTTGTACACATCAGTAACGTAATATAACCTAACCTAACCCAACCTAACATCTCGGCGGTAATATTTGACAACATTCCTGGCGACTTGGCCTCTACGTCTCCGTGGGACCTTTATATACATCAATAACATAATATAAGCTAGCCTAACCCAATCTAACATCTCGGCGGTAATATTTGACAACATTCCTGGCGAGTTGGCCTCTACGTCTCCGTTTGACCTTCATATACATCAATAACGTAATATAACCTAACCTAACCCAACCTAACATCTCGGCGGTAATATTTGACATCATTCCTGGCGAGTTGGCCTCTACGTCTCCGTGGCACCTTCATATATATCAATAACGAAATATAACCTAACCTAACCCAACCTATCATCTCGGCGGTAATATTTGAAAACATTCCTGGCGAGTTGGCATCTACGTCTCCGTGGGACCTTTATATACATCAATAACGTAATATAACCTAACCTAACCCAACCTAACATCTCGGCAGTAATATTTGACATCATTCCTGGCGAGTTGGCCTCTACGTCTCCGTGGCACCTTCATATACATCAATAACGAAATATAACGTAACCTAACCCAACCGATCATATCGGCGGTAATATTTGACAACATTCCTGGCGAGTTGGCCTCTACGTTACCGTGGGTCCCTCGTATACATCAATAACGTAATGTAACGTAACTTAACCCAACCTATCATCTCGGCGGTAATATTTGAGAACATTCCTGGCGAGTTGGCCTCTACGTCTTCGTGGGACCCTCGTATACATCAATAACGTAATATAACGTAACTTAACCCAACCTATCATCTCGGCGGTAATATTTGACCACATTCCTGGCTTGTTGGCCTCTACGTCTCCGTGGGATCTTTATATACATCAATAACGTAATATAAGCTAGCCTAACCCCATCTAACATCTCGGCGGTAATATTTGACCACATTCCTGGCGAGTTGGCCTCTACGTCTTCGTGGGACCTTTATATACATCAATAACGTAAAATAACTTAACCTGAACCAACCTAACATCTCCGCGGTACTCCGCGGTAATATTTGACAACATACCTGGCGAGTCGGCCTCTACGTCTCCGTGGGCCCTTCATATACATCAATAACAAAAATATAACCTAACCTAAATCAACCTATCATCTCGGCGATAATATTTGACAAGATTCCTGGCGAGTTGCCCTCTACGTCTCCGTGGGATCTTTATATACATCAATAACGTAATATAACATAACCTAACCCAATCTAACATCTCGGCGGTAATATTTCACCACATTGCTGGCTTGTTGGCCTCTACGTCTCCGTGGGACCTTTGTATACATCTATAACGTAATATAACCTAACCTAACCCAACCTATCATCTCGGCGGTAATATTTGACAACATTCCTGGCGAGTTGGCCTCTACGTCTCCGTTTGACCTACATATACATCAATAACGTAATATAACCTAACCTAACCCAACCTAACATCTCGGCGGTAATATTTGACATCATTCCTGGCGAGTTGGCCTCTACGTCTCCGTGGCACCTTCATATATATCAATAACGAAATATAACCTAACCTAACCCAACCTATCATCTCGGCGGTAATATTTGAAAACATTCCTGGCGAGTTGGCATCTACGTCTCCGTGGGACCTTTATATACATCAATAACGTAATATAACCTAACCTAACCCAACCTAACATCTCGGCAGTAATATTTGACATCATTCCTGGCGAGTTGGCCTCTACGTCTCCGTGGCACCTTCATATACATCAATAACGAAATATAACGTAACCTAACCCAACCGATCATATCGGCGGTAATATTTGACAACATTCCTGGCGAGTTGGCCTCTACGTCACCGTGGGTCCCTCGTATACATCAATAACGTAATGTAACGTAACTTAACCCAACCTATCATCTCGGCGGTAATATTTGAGAACATTCCTGGCGAGTTGGCCTCTACGTCTTCGTGGGACCCTCGTATACATCAATAACGTAATATAACGTAACTTAACCCAACCTATCATCTCGGCGGTTATATTTGACATCATTCCTGGCGAGCTGGTCTCTACGTCTCCGTGGGACCTTTATATACATCAATAACGTAATATAAGCTAACCTAAATCAACCTATCATCTCGGCGATAATATTTGACAAGATTCCTGGCGAGTTGCCCTCTACGTCTCCGTGGGATCTTTATATACATCAATAACGTAATATAACATAACCTAACCCAATCTAACATCTCGGCGGTAATATTTCACCACATTGCTGGCTTGTTGGCCTCTACGTCTCCGTGGGACCTTTGTATACATCTATAACGTAATATAACCTAACCTAACCCAACCTATCATCTCGGCGGTAATATTTGACAACATTCCTGGCGAGTTGGCCTCTACGTCTCCGTTTGACCTTCATATACATCAATAACGTAATATAACCTAACCTAACCCAACCTAACATCTCGGCGGTAATATTTGACATCATTCCTGGCGAGTTGGCCTCTACGTCTCCGTGGCACCTTCATATATATCAATAACGAAATATAACCTAACCTAACCCAACCTATCATCTCGGCGGTAATATTTGAAAACATTCCTGGCGAGTTGGCATCTACGTCTCCGTGGGACCTTTATATACATCAATAACGTAATATAACCTAACCTAACCCAACCTAACATCTCGGCAGTAATATTTGACATCATTCCTGGCGAGTTGGCCTCTACGTCTCCGTGGCACCTTCATATACATCAATAACGAAATATAACGTAACCTAACCCAACCGATCATATCGGCGGTAATATTTGACAACATTCCTGGCGAGTTGGCCTCTACGTTACCGTGGGTCCCTCGTATACATCAATAACGTAATGTAACGTAACTTAACCCAACCTATCATCTCGGCGGTAATATTTGAGAACATTCCTGGCGAGTTGGCCTCTACGTCTTCGTGGGACCCTCGTATACATCAATAACGTAATATAACGTAACTTAACCCAACCTATCATCTCGGCGGTTATATTTGACATCATTCCTGGCGAGCTGGTCTCTACGTCTCCGTGGGACCTTTATATACATCAATAACGTAATATAAGCTAGCCTAACCCAATCTAACATCTCGGCGGTAATATTTGACCACATTCCTGGCGAGTTGGCCTCTACGTCTTCGTGGGACCTTTATATACATCAATAACGTAAAATAACTTAACCTGAACCAACCTAACATCTCCGCGGTACTCCGCGGTAATATTTGACAACATACCTGGCGAGTCGGCCTCTACGTCTCCGTGGGCCCTTCATATACATCAATAACAAAAATATAACCTAACCTAAATCAACCTATCATCTCGGCGATAATATTTGACAAGATTCCTGGCGAGTTGCCCTCTACGTCTCCGTGGGATCTTTATATACATCAATAACGTAATATAACATAACCTAACCCAATCTAACATCTCGGCGGTAATATTTCACCACATTGCTGGCTTGTTGGCCTCTACGTCTCCGTGGGACCTTTGTATACATCTATAACGTAATATAACCTAACCTAACCCAACCTATCATCTCGGCGGTAATATTTGACAACATTCCTGGCGAGTTGGCCTCTACGTCTCCGTTTGACCTTCATATACACCAATAACGTAATATAACCTAACCTAACCCAACCTAACATCTCGGCGGTAATATTTGACATCATTCCTGGCGAGTTGGCCTCTACGTCTCCGTGGCACCTTCATATATATCAATAACGAAATATAACCTAACCTAACCCAACCTATCATCTCGGCGGTAATATTTGAAAACATTCCTGGCGAGTTGGCATCTACGTCTCCGTGGGACCTTTATATACATCAATAACGTAATATAACCTAACCTAACCCAACCTAACATCTCGGCAGTAATATTTGACATCATTCCTGGCGAGTTGGCCTCTACGTCTCCGTGGCACCTTCATATACATCAATAACGAAATATAACGTAACCTAACCCAACCGATCATATCGGCGGTAATATTTGACAACATTCCTGGCGAGTTGGCCTCTACGTTACCGTGGGTCCCTCGTATACATCAATAACGTAATGTAACGTAACTTAACCCAACCTATCATCTCGGCGGTAATATTTGAGAACATTCCTGGCGAGTTGGCCTCTACGTCTTCGTGGGACCCTCGTATACATCAATAACGTAATATAACGTAACTTAACCCAACCTATCATCTCGGCGGTTATATTTGACATCATTCCTGGCGAGCTGGTCTCTACGTCTCCGTGGGACCTTTATATACATCAATAACGTAATATAAGCTAACCTAAATCAACCTATCATCTCGGCGATAATATTTGACAAGATTCCTGGCGAGTTGCCCTCTACGTCTCCGTGGGATCTTTATATACATCAATAACGTAATATAACATAACCTAACCCAATCTAACATCTCGGCGGTAATATTTCACCACATTGCTGGCTTGTTGGCCTCTACGTCTCCGTGGGACCTTTGTATACATCTATAACGTAATATAACCTAACCTAACCCAACCTATCATCTCGGCGGTAATATTTGACAACATTCCTGGCGAGTTGGCCTCTACGTCTCCGTTTGACCTTCATATACATCAATAACGTAATATAACCTAACCTAACCCAACCTAACATCTCGGCGGTAATATTTGACATCATTCCTGGCGAGTTGGCCTCTACGTCTCCGTGGCTCCTTCATATATATCAATAACGAAATATAACCTAACCTAACCCAACCTATCATCTCGGCGGTAATATTTGAAAACATTCCTGGCGAGTTGGCATCTACGTCTCCGTGGGACCTTTATATACATCAATAACGTAATATAACCTAACCTAACCCAACCTAACATCTCGGCAGTAATATTTGACATCATTCCTGGCGAGTTGGCCTCTACGTCTCCGTGGCACCTTCATATACATCAATAACGAAATATAACGTAACCTAACCCAACCGATCATATCGGCGGTAATATTTGACAACATTCCTGGCGAGTTGGCCTCTACGTTACCGTGGGTCCCTCGTATACATCAATAACGTAATGTAACGTAACTTAACCCAACCTATCATCTCGGCGGTAATATTTGAGAACATTCCTGGCGAGTTGGCCTCTACGTCTTCGTGGGACCCTCGTATACATCAATAACGTAATATAACGTAACTTAACCCAACCTATCATCTCGGCGGTTATATTTGACATCATTCCTGGCGAGCTGGTCTCTACGTCTCCGTGGGACCTTTATATACATCAATAACGTAATATAAGCTAGCCTAACCCAATCTAACATCTCGGCGGTAATATTTGACCACATTCCTGGCGAGTTGGCCTCTACGTCTTCGTGGGACCTTTATATACATCAATAACGTAATATAACTTAACCTGAACCAACCTAACATCTCCGCGGTACTCCGCGGTAATATTTGACAACATACCTGGCGAGTTGGCCTCTACGTCTCCGTGGGCCCTTCATATACATCAATAACGAAATATAACCTAACCTAACCCAACCTATCATCTCGGCGGTAATATTTGACAAAATTCCTGGCGAGTTGGCTTCTCCGTTTCCGTGGGACCTTTATATACATCAATAACGTAATATAACCTAACCTAACCCAAACTAACATTTCGGCGGTAATATTTGACCACGTTCCTGGCTTATTGGACTCTACGTCTCCGTGGGATCTTTATATACATCAATAACATAATATAAGCTAGCCTAACCCAATCTAACATCTCGGCGGTAATATTTGACCACATTCCTGGCGAGTTGGCCTCTACGTCTTCGTGGGACCTTTATATACATCAATAACGTAATATAACTTAACCTGAACCAACCTAACATCTCCGCGGTAATATTTGACAACATACCTGGCGAGTCGGCCTCTACGTCTCCGTGGGCCCTTCATATACATCAATAACAAAAATATAACCTAACCTAAATCAACCTATCGTCTCGGCGATAATATTTGACAAGATTCCTGGCGAGTTGCCCTCTACGTCTCCGTGGGATCTTCATATATATCAATAACATAATATAAGCTTGCCTAACCCAATCTAACATCTCGGCGGTAATATTTGACCACATTCCTGGCGAGTTGGCCTCTACGTCTTCGTGGGACCTTTATATACATCAATAACGTAATATAACTTAACCTAACACAACCTAACATCTCCGCGGTAATATTTGACATCATTCCTGGCGAGTTGGCCTCTACGTCTCCGTGGGACCTTTATATACATCAATAACGTAATATAAGCTAGCCTAACCCAATCTAACATCTCGGCGGTAATATTTGACCACATTCCTGGCGAGTTGGCCTCTACGTCTTCGTGGGACCTTTATATACATCAATAACGTAATATAACTTTACCTGAACCAACCTAACATCTCCGCGGTACTCCGCGGTAATATGTGACAACATACCTGGCGAGTTGGCCGCTACGTCTCCGTGGGCCCTTCATATACATCAATAACGAAATATAACCTAACCTAAGCCAACCTATCATCTCGACGGTAATATTTGACAAAATTCCTGGCGAGTTGGCTTCTCCGTTTCCGTGGGACCTTTATATACATCAATAACGTAATATAACCTAACCTAACCCAACCTAACATTTCGGCGGTAATATTTGAACACGTTCCTGGCTTATTGGACTCTACGTCTCCGTGGGACCTTCATATATATCAATAACGAGATATAACCTAACCTAACCCAACCTATCATCTCGGCGATAATATTTGTCAACATTCCTGGCTAGTTGGCCTCTACGTCTCCGTGGGATCTTTATATACATCAATAACGTAATATAACATAACCTAACCCAATCTAACATCTCGGCGGTAATATTTGACCACATTCCTGTCTTGTTGGCCTCTACGTCTCCGTGGGACATTTATACACATCAGTAACGTAATATAACCTAACCTAACCCAACCTAATATCTCGGCGGTAATATTTGAAAACATTCCTGGCGAGTTGGCCTCTACGTCACCGAGAGACCTTCATATACATCAGTAACGTAATATAACCTAACCTAACCCAATCTAGCATCTCGGCGGTAATATTTGACCACATTCCTGGCTTGTTGGCCTCTACGTCTCCCTGGGTCCTTTATATACATCAATAACGTAATATAACTTAACCTAACCCAACCTAACATCTCGGCGGTAATATTTGACAACATTCCTGGCGAGTTGGCCTCTACGTCTCCGTGGGACCTTTATATACATCAATAACATAATATAAGCTAGCCTAACCCAATCTAACATCTCGGCGGTAATATTTGACAACATTCCTGGCGAGTTGGCCTCTACGTCTCCGTGCGACCTTTATATACATCAATAACGTAATATAACCTAACCTAACGCAACCTAACATCTCGGCGGTAATATTTGACATCATTCCTGGCGAGTTGGCCTCTACGTCTCCGTGTAACCCTCGTATACATCAATAACGTAATATAACGTAACTTAACCCAACCTATCATCTCTGCGGTTATATTTGACATCATTCCTGGCGAGTTGCCCTCTACGTCTCCGTGGGATCTTTATATACATCAATAACGTAATATAACATAACCTAACCCAATCTAACATCTCGGCGGTAATATTTGACATCATTCCTGGCGAGTTGGCCTCTACGTCTCCGTGTAACCCTCGTATACATCAATAACGTAATATAACGTAACTTAACCCAACCTATCATCTCTGCGGTTATATTTGACATCATTCCTGGCGAGTTGCCCTCTACGTCTCCGTGGGATCTTTATATACATCAATAACGTAATATAACATAACCTAACCCAATCTAACATCTCGGCGGTAATATTTCACCACATTGCTGGCTTGTTGGCCTCTACGTCTCCGTGGGACCTTTGTATACATCTATAACGTAATATAACCTAACCTAACCCAACCTATCATCTCGGCGGTAATATTTGACAACATTCCTGGCGAGTTGGCCTCTACGTCTCCGTTTGACCTTCATATACATCAATAACGTAATATAACCTAACCTAACCCAACCTAACATCTCGGCGGTAATATTTGACATCATTGCTGGCGAGTTGGCCTCTACGTCTCCGTGGCACCTTCATATATATCAATAACGAAATATAACCTAACCTAACCCAACCTATCATCTCGGCGGTAATATTTGAAAACATTCCTGGCGAGTTGGCATCTACGTCTCCGTGGGACCTTTATATACATCAATAACGTAATATAACCTAACCTAACCCAACCTAACATCTCCGCGGTACTCCGCGGTAATATTTGACAACATACCTGGCGAGTCGGCCTCTACGTCTCCGTGGGCCCTTCATATACATCAATAACAAAAATATAACCTAACCTAAATCAACCTATCATCTCGGCGATAATATTTGACAAGATTCCTGGCGAGTTGCCCTCTACGTCTCCGTGGGATCTTTATATACATCAATAACGTAATATAACATAACCTAACCCAATCTAACATCTCGGCGGTAATATTTCACCACATTGCTGGCTTGTTGGCCTCTACGTCTCCGTGGGACCTTTGTATACATCTATAACGTAATATAACCTAACCTAACCCAACCTATCATCTCGGCGGTAATATTTGACAACATTCCTGGCGAGTTGGCCTCTACGTCTCCGTTTGACCTTCATATACATCAATAACGTAATATAACCTAACCTAACCCAACCTAACATCTCGGCGGTAATATTTGACATCATTCCTGGCGAGTTGGCCTCTACGTCTCCGTGGCACCTTCATATATATCAATAACGAAATATAACCTAACCTAACCCAACCTATCATCTCGGCGGTAATATTTGAAAACATTCCTGGCGAGTTGGCATCTACGTCTCCGTGGGACCTTTATATACATCAATAACGTAATATAACCTAACCTAACCCAACCTAACATCTCGGCAGTAATATTTGACATCATTCCTGGCGAGTTGGCCTCTACGTCTCCGTGGCACCTTCATATACATCAATAACGAAATATAACGTAACCTAACCCAACCGATCATATCGGCGGTAATATTTGACAACATTCCTGGCGAGTTGGCCTCTACGTTACCGTGGGTCCCTCGTATACATCAATAACGTAATGTAACGTAACTTAACCCAACCTATCATCTCGGCGGTAATATTTGAGAACATTCCTGGCGAGTTGGCCTCTACGTCTTCGTGGGACCCTCGTATACATCAATAACGTAATATAACGTAACTTAACCCAACCTATCATCTCGGCGGTTATATTTGACATCATTCCTGGCGAGCTGGTCTCTACGTCTCCGTGGGACCTTTATATACATCAATAACGTAATATAAGCTAACCTAAATCAACCTATCATCTCGGCGATAATATTTGACAAGATTCCTGGCGAGTTGCCCTCTACGTCTCCGTGGGATCTTTATATACATCAATAACGTAATATAACATAACCTAACCCAATCTAACATCTCGGCGGTAATATTTCACCACATTGCTGGCTTGTTGGCCTCTACGTCTCCGTGGGACCTTTGTATACATCTATAACGTAATATAACCTAACCTAACCCAACCTATCATCTCGGCGGTAATATTTGACAACATTCCTGGCGAGTTGGCCTCTACGTCTCCGTTTGACCTTCATATACATCAATAACGTAATATAACCTAACGTAACCCAACCTAACATCTCGGCGGTAATATTTGACATCATTCCTGGCGAGTTGGCCTCTACGTCTCCGTGGCACCTTCATATACATCAATAACGAAATATAACGTAACCTAACCCAACCGATCATATCGGCGGTAATATTTGACAACATTCCTGGCGAGTTGGCCTCTACGTTACCGTGGGTCCCTCGTATACATCAATAACGTAATGTAACGTAACTTAACCCAACCTATCATCTCGGCGGTAATATTTGAGAACATTCCTGGCGAGTTGGCCTCTACGTCTTCGTGGGACCCTCGTATACATCAATAACGTAATATAACGTAACTTAACCCAACCTATCATCTCGGCGGTTATATTTGACATCATTCCTGGCGAGCTGGTCTCTACGTCTCCGTGGGACATTTATATACATCAATAACGTAATATAAGCTAGCCTAACCCAATCTAACATCTCGGCGGTAATATTTGACCACATTCCTGGCGAGTTGGCCTCTACGTCTTCGTGGGACCTTTATATACATCAATAACGTAATATAACTTAACCTGAACCAACCTAACATCTCCGCGGTACTCCGCGGTAATATTTGACAACATACCTGGCGAGTTGGCCTCTACGTCTCCGTGGGCCCTTCATATACATCAATAACGAAATATAACCTAACCTAACCCCACCTATCATCTCGGCGGTAATATTTGACAAAATTCCTGGCGAGTTGGCTTCTCCGTTTCCGTGGGACCTTTATATACATCAATAACGTAATATAACCTAACCTAACCCAAACTAACATTTCGGCGGTAATATTTGACCACGTTCCTGGCTTATTGGACTCTACGTCTCCGTGGGATCTTTATATACATCAATAACATAATATAAGCTAGCCTAACCCAATCTAACATCTCGGCGGTAATATTTGACCACATTCCTGGCGAGTTGGCCTCTACGTCTTCGTGGGACCTTTATATACATCAATAACGTAATATAACTTAACCTGAACCAACCTAACATCTCCGCGGTAATATTTGACAACATACCTGGCGAGTCGGCCTCTACGTCTCCGTGGGCCCTTCATATACATCAATAACAAAAATATAACCTAACCTAAATCAACCTATCGTCTCGGCGATAATATTTGACAAGATTCCTGGCGAGTTGCCCTCTACGTCTCCGTGGGATCTTCATATATATCAATAACATAATATAAGCTTGCCTAACCCAATCTAACATCTCGGCGGTAATATTTGACCACATTCCTGGCGAGTTGGCCTCTACGTCTTCGTGGGACCTTTATATACATCAATAACGTAATATAACTTAACCTAACACAACCTAACATCTCCGCGGTAATATTTGACATCATTCCTGGCGAGTTGGCCTCTACGTCTCCGTGGGACCTTTATATACATCAATAACGTAATATAAGCTAGCCTAACCCAATCTAACATCTCGGCGGTAATATTTGACCACATTCCTGGCGAGTTGGCCTCTACGTCTTCGTGGGACCTTTATATACATCAATAACGTAATATAACTTTACCTGAACCAACCTAACATCTCCGCGGTACTCCGCGGTAATATGTGACAACATACCTGGCGAGTTGGCCGCTACGTCTCCGTGGGCCCTTCATATACATCAATAACGAAATATAACCTAACCTAAGCCAACCTATCATCTCGACGGTAATATTTGACAAAATTCCTGGCGAGTTGGCTTCTCCGTTTCCGTGGGACCTTTATATACATCAATAACGTAATATAACCTAACCTAACCCAACCTAACATTTCGGCGGTAATATTTGAACACGTTCCTGGCTTATTGGACTCTACGTCTCCGTGGGACCTTCATATAGATCTATAACGTAATATAACCTAACCTAACCCAACCTAACATCTCGGCGGTAATATTTGAAAACATTCCTGGCGAGTTGGCCTCTACGTCTCAGTGGGACCTTTATATACATCAATAGCGTAATATAACCTAACCTAACCCAACCTAACATCTCGGCGGTAATATTTGACAACATACATGGCGAGTTGGCCTCTACGTCTCCGTGGGATCTTTATATACATCAATAACGTAATATAACGTAACCTAACCCAACCTATCATCTCGGCGGTTATATTTGAAAACATTGCTGGCGAGTTGGCCTCCACGTTTCCGTGGGACCTTTATATACATCTATAACGTAATATAACCTAACCTAACCCAACCTAACACCTCGGCTGTAATATTTGACAACATTCCTGGCGAGTTGGCCTCTACGTCACCGAGAGACCTTCATATACATCAGTAACGTAATATAACCTAACCTAACCCAATCTAGCATCTCGGCGGTAACATTTGACCACATTCCTGGCGAGTTGGCCTCTACGTCTTCGTGGGACCTCTATATACATCAATAACGTAATATAACTTAACCTGAACCAACCTAACATCTCCGCGGTACTCCGCGGTAATATTTGACAACATACCTGGCGAGTTGGCCTCTACGCCTCCGTGGGCCCTTGATATACATCAATAACAAAATATAACCTAACCTAACCCAACCTATCATCTCGGCGGTAATATTTGACAAAATTCCTGGCGAGTTGGCTTCTCCGTTTCCGTGGGACCTTTATATACATCAATAACGCAATATAACCTAACCTAACCCAACCTAACATTTCGGCGGTAATATTTGACCACGTTCCTGGCTTATTGGACTCTACGTCTCCGTGGGACCTTCACATAGATCTATAACGTAATATAACCTAACCTAACCCAACCTATCATCCCGGCGATAATATTTGTCAACATTCCTGGCTAGTTGGCCTCTACGTCTCCGTGGGATCTTTATATACATCAATAACGTAATATAACATAACCTAACACAATCTAACATCTCGGCGGTAATATTTGACCACATTCCTGTCTTGTTGGCCTCTACGTCTCCGTGGGACATTTGTACACATCAGTAACGTAATATAACCTAACCTAACCCAACCTAATATCTCGGCGGTAATATTTGAAAACATTCCTGGCGAGTTGGCCTCTACGTCACCGAGAGACCTTCATATACATCGGTAACGTAATATAACCTAACCTAACCCAATCTAGCATCTCGGCGGTAATATTTGACCACATTCCTGGCTTGTTGGCCTCTACGTCTCCGTGGGATCTTTATATACATCAATAACGTAATATAAGCTAGCCTAACCCAATCTAACATCTCGGCGGTAATATTTGACCACATTCCTGGCGAGTTGGCCTCTACGTCTTCGTGGGACCTTTGTATACATCAATAACGTAATATAACTTAACCTGAACCAACCTAACACCTCCGCGGTACTCCGCGGTAATATTTGACAACATACCTGGCGAGTTGGCCTCTACGTCTCCGTGGGCCCTTCATATATATCAATAACGAGATATAACCTAACCTAACCCAACCTATCATCTCGGCGATAATATTTGTCAACATTCCTGGCTAGTTGGCCTCTACGTCTCCGTGGGATCTTTATATACATCAATAACGTAATATAACATAACCTAACCCAATCTAACATCTCGGCGGTAATATTTGACCACATTCCTGTCTTGTTGGCCTCTACGTCTCCGTGGGACATTTATACACATCAGTAACGTAATATAACCTAACCTAACCCAACCTAATATCTCGGCGGTAATATTTGAAAACATTCCTGGCGAGTTGGCCTCTACGTCACCGAGAGACCTTCATATACATCAGTAACGTAATATAACCTAACCTAACCCAATCTAGCATCTCGGCGGTAATATTTGACCACATTCCTGGCTTGTTGGCCTCTACGTCTCCCTGGGTCCTTTATATACATCAATAACGTAATATAACTTAACCTAACCCAACCTAACATCTCGGCGGTAATATTTGACAACGTTCCTGGCGAGTTGGCCTCTACGTCTCCGTATGACCTTCATATACATCAATAACGTAATACAACCTAACCTAACCCAACCTAACATCTCGGCGGTAATATTTGACATCATTCCTGGCGAGTTGGCCTCTACGTCTCCGTGGCACCTTCATATATATCAATAACGAAATATAACCTAACCTAACCCAACCTATCATCTCGGCGGTAATATTTGAAAACATTCCTGGCGAGTTGGCATCTACGTCTCCGTGGGACCTTTATATACATCAATAACGTAATATAACCTAACCTAACCCAACCTAACATCTCGGCAGTAATATTTGACATCATTCCTGGCGAGTTGGCCTCTACGTCTCCGTGGCACCTTCATATACATCAATAACGAAATATAACGTAACCTAACCCAACCGATCATACCGGCGGTAATATTTGACAACATTCCTGGCGAGTTGGCCTCTACGTTACCGTGGGTCCCTCGTATACATCAATAACGTAATGTAACGTAACTTAACCCAACCTATCATCTCGGCGGTAATATTTGAGAACATTCCTGGCGAGTTGGCCTCTACGTCTTCGTGGGACCCTCGTATACATCAATAACGTAATATAACGTAACTTAACCCAACCTATCATCTCGGCGGTTATATTTGACATCATTCCTGGCGAGCTGGTCTCTACGTCTCCGTGGGACCTTTATATACATCAATAACGTAATATAAGCTAGCCTAACCCAATCTAACATCTCGGCGGTAATATTTGACCACATTCCTGGCGAGTTGGCCTCTACGTCTTCGTGGGACCTTTATATACATCAATAACGTAAAATAACTTAACCTGAACCAACCTAACATCTCCGCGGTACTCCGCGGTAATATTTGACAACATACCTGGCGAGTCGGCCTCTACGTCTCCGTGGGCCCTTCATATACATCAATAACAAAAATATAACCTAACCTAAATCAACCTATCATCTCGGCGGTAATATTTGACAACATTCCTGGCGAGTTGGCCTCTACGTCTCCGTTTGACCTTCATATACATCAATAACGTAATATAACCTAACCTAACCCAACCTAACATCTCGGCGATAATATTTGACAAGATTCCTGGCGAGTTGCCCTCTACGTCTCCGTGGGATCTTTATATACATCAATAACGTAATATAACATAACCTAACCCAATCTAACATCTCGGCGGTAATATTTCACCACATTGCTGGCTTGTTGGCCTCTACGTCTCCGTGGGACCTTTGTATACATCTATAACGTAATATAACCTAACCTAACCCAACCTATCATCTCGGCGGTAATATTTGACAACATTCCTGGCGAGTTGGCCTCTACGTCTCCGTTTGACCTTCATATACATCAATAACGTAATATAACCTAACCTAACCCAACCTAACATCTCGGCGGTAATATTTGACATCATTCCTGGCGAGTTGGCCTCTACGTCTCCGTGGCACCTTCATATATATCAATAACGAAATATAACCTAACCTAACCCAACCTATCATCTCGGCGGTAATATTTGACAACATTCCTGGCGAGTTGGCCTCTACGTCTCCGTGGGACCTTCATATACTTCAATAACGTAATATAATCTAACCTAACCCAACCTATCATCTCGGCGGTAATATTTGACAACATTCCTGGCGAGTTGGACTCTACGTCTCCGTGGGACCTTTATATACATCAATAACGTAATATAACCTAACCTAACCCAACCTAACATCTCGGCAGTAATATTTGACATCATTCCTGGCGAGTTGGCCTCTACGTCTCCGTGGCACCTTCATATACATCAATAACGAAATATAACGTAACCTAACCCAACCGATCATATCGGCGGTAATATTTGACATCATTCCTGGCGAGTTGGCCTCTACGTCTCCGTGGGACCTTTATATACATCAATAACGTAATATAAGCTAGCCTAACCCAATCTAACATCTCGGCGGTTATATTTGAAAACATTGCTGGCGAGTTGGCCTCCACGTTTCCGTGGGACCTTTATATACATCTATAACGTAATATAACCTAACCTAACCCAACCTAACACCTCGGCGGTAATATTTGACAACATTCCTGGCGAGTTGGCCTCTACGTCTCCGTGGGACCTTCATATACATCAATAACGTAATATAACCTAACCTAACCCAACCTAACATCTCGGCGGTAACATTTGACCACATTCCTGGCGAGTTGGCCTCTACGTCTTCGTGGGACCTTTATATACATCAATAACGTAATATAACTTAACCTGAACCAACCTAACATCTCCGCGGTACTCCGCGGTAATATTTGACAACATACCTGGCGAGTTGGCCTCTACGCCTCCGTGGGCCCTTGGTATACATCAATAACGAAATATAACCTAACCTAACCCAACCTATCATCTCGGCGGTAATATTTGACAAAATTCCTGGCGAGTTGGCTTCTCCGTTTCCGTGGGACCTTTATATACATCAATAACGCAATATAACCTAACCTAACCCAACCTAACATTTCGGCGGTAATATTTGACCACGTTCCTGGCTTATTGGACTCTACGTCTCCGTGGGACCTTCATATAGATCTATAACGTAATATAACCTAACCTAACCCAACCTATTATCTCGGCGATAATATTTGTCAACATTCCTGGCTAGTTGGCCTCTACGTCTCCGTGGGATCTTTATATACATCAATAACGTAATATAACATAACCTAACCCAATCTAACATCTCGGCGGTAATATTTGACCACATTCCTGTCTTGTTGGCCTCTACGTCTCCGTGGGACATTTATACACATCAGTAACGTAATATAACCTAACCTAACCCAACCTAATATCTCGGCGGTACTATTTGAAAACATTCCTGGCGAGTTGGCCTCTACGTCACCGAGAGACCTTCATATACATCAGTAACGTAATATAACCTAACCTAACCCAATCTAGCATCTCGGCGGTAATATTTGACCACATTCCTGGCTTTTTGGCCTCTACGTCTCCCTGGGTCCTTTATATACATCAATAACGTAATATAACTTAACCTAACCCAACCTAACATCTCGGCGGTAATATTTGACAACATTCCTGGCGAGTTGGCCTCTACGTCTCCGTGGGACCTTTATATACATCAATAACATAATATAAGCTAGCCTAACCCAATCTAACATCTCGGCGGTAATATTTGACAACATTCCTGGCGAGTTGGCCTCTACGTCTCCGTGCGACCTTTATATACATCAATAACGTAATATAACCTAACCTAACGCAACCCAACATCTCGGCGGTAATATTTGACATCATTCCTGGCGAGTTGGCCTCTACGTCTCCGTGTAACCCTCGTATACATCAATAACGTAATATAACGTAACTTAACCCAACCTATCATCTCGTCGGTAATATTTGACATCATTCCTGGCGAGTTGGCCTCTACGTCTCCGTGGGACCTTTATATACATCAATAACGTAATATAAGCTAGCCTAACCCAATCTAACATATCGGCGGTAATATTTGACCATATTCCTGGCGAGTTGGCCTCTACGTCTTCGTGGGACCTTTGTATACATCAATAACGTAATATAACTTAACCTGAACCAACCTAACACCTCCGCGGTACTCCGCGGTAATATTTGACAACATACCTGGCGAGTTGGCCTCTACGTCTCCGTGGGCCCTTCATATATATCAATAACGTAATATAACCTAACCCAACCCAACCTAACATCTCGGCGGTAATATTTGAAAACATTCCTGGCGAGTTGGCCTCTACGTCTCAGTGGGACCTTTATATACATCAATAGCGTAATATAACCTAACCTAATCCAACCTAACATCTCGGCGGTAATATTTGACAACATACATGGCGAGTTGGCCTCTACGTCTCCGTGGGATCTTTATATACATCAATAACGTAATATAACATGACCTAACCCAATCTAACATCTCGGCGGTAATATTTGACCACATTCCTGTCTTGTTGGCCTCTACGTCTCCGTGCGACATTTATACACATCAGTAACGTAATATAACCTAACCTAACCCAACCTAATATCTCGGCGGTAATATTTGACAACATTCCTGGCGAGTTGGCCTCTACGTCACCGAGAGACCTTCATATACATCAGTAACGTAATATAACCTAACCTAACCCAACCTATCATCTCGGCGATAATATTTGTCAACATTCCTGGCTAGTTGGCCTCTACGTCTCCGTGGGATCTTTATATACATCAATAACGTAATATAACATAACCTAACCCAATCTAACATCTCGGCGGTAATATTTGACCACATTCCTGTCTTGTTGGCCTCTACGTCTCCGTGGGACCTTCATATACATCAATAACGTAATATAACCTAACCTAACCCAACCTAACATCTCGGCGGTAACATTTGACCACATTCCTGGCGAGTTGGCCTCTACGTCTTCGTGGGACCTTTATATACATCAATAACGTAATATAACTTAACCTGATCCAACCTAACATCTCGGCGGTAATATTTGACATCATTCCTGGCGAGTTGGCCTCTACGTCTCCGTGTAACCCTCGTATACATCAATAACGTAATATAACGTAACTTAACCCAACCTATCATCTCGGCGGTTATATTTGACATCATTCCTGGCGAGCTGGCCTCTACGTCTCCGTGGGACCTTTATATACATCAATAACGTAATATAAGCTAGCCTAACCCAATCTAACATCTCGGCGGTAATATTTGACCACATTCCTGGCGAGTTGGCCTCTACGTCTTCGTGGGACCTTTATATACATCAATAACGTAATATAACTTAACCTGAACCAACCTAACATCTCCGCGGTACTCCGCGGTAATATTTGATAACATACCTGGCGAGTCGGCCTCTACATCTCCGTGGGCCCTTCATATACATCAATAACAAAAATATAACCTAACCTAAATCAACCTATCATCTCGGCGATAATATTTGACAAGATTCCTGGCGAGTTGCCCTCTACGTCTCCATGGGATCTTTATATACATCAATAACGTAATATAACATAACCTAACCCAATCTAACATCTCGGCGGTAATATTTCACCACATTGCTGGCTTGTTGGCCTCTACGTCTCCGTGGGACCTTTGTATACATCTATAACGTAATATAACCTAACCTAACCCAACCTATCATCTCGGCGGTAATATTTGACAACATTCCTGGCGAGTTGGCCTCTACGTCTCCGTTTGACCTTCATATACATCAATAACGTAATATAACCTAACCTGACCCAGCCTAACATCTCGGCGGTAATATTTGACATCATTCCTGGCGAGTTGGCCTCTACGTCTCCGTGGCACCTTCATATACATCAATAACGAAATATAACGTAACCTAACCCAACCGATCATATCGGCGGTAATATTTGACAACATTCCTGGCGAGTTGGCCTCTACGTTACCGTGGGACCCTCGTATACATCAATAACGTAATATAACCTAACCTAACCCAACCTAACATCTCGGCGGTAATATTTGACATCATTCCTGGCGAGTTGGCCTCTACGTCTCCGTGGCACATTCATATATATCAATAACGAAATATAACCTAACCTAACCCAATCTAGCATCTCGGCGGTAATATTTGACCACATTCCTGGCTTGTTGGCCTCTACGTCTCCCTGGGTCCTTTATATACATCAATAACGTAATATAACTTAACCTAACCCAACCTAACATCTCGGCGGTAATATTTGACAACATTCCTGGCGAGTTGGCCTCTACGTCTCCGTGGGACCTTTATATACATCAATAACATAATATAAGCTAGCCTAACCCAATCTAACATCTCGGCGGTAATATTTGACAACATTCCTGGCGAGTTGGCCTCTACGTCTCCGTGCGACCTTTATATACATCAATAACGTAATATAACTTAACCTGAACCAACCTAACACCTCAGCGGTACTCCGCGGTAATATTTGACAACATACCTGGCGAGTTGGCCCCTACGTCTCCGTGGGCCCTTCATATATATCAATAACGAAATATAACCTAACCTAACCCAACCTATCATCTCGGCGGTAATATTTGACAAAATTCCTGGCGAGTTGGCTACTCCGTTTCCGTGGGACCTTTATATACATCAATAACGCAATATAACCTAACCTAACCCAACCTAACATTTCGGCGGTAATATTTGACCACGTTCCTGGCTTATTGGACTCTACGTCTCCGTGGGACCTTCATATAGATCTATAACGTAATATAACCTAACCCAACCCAACCTAACATCTCGGCGGTAATATTTGACAACATTCCTGGCGAGTTGGCCTCTACGTCTCAGTGGGACCTTTATATACATCAATAACGAAATATAACCTAACCTAACCCAACCTATCATCTCGGCGGTAATATTTGACAAAATTCCTGGCGAGTTGGCTACTCCGTTTCCGTGGGACCTTTATATACATCAATAACGCAATATAACCTAACCTAACCCAACCTAACATTTCGGCGGTAATATTTGACCACGTTCCTGGCTTATTGGACTCTACGTCTCCGTGGGACCTTCATATAGATCTATAACGTAATATAACCTAACCCAACCCAACCTAACATCTCGGCGGTAATATTTGACAACATTCCTGGCGAGTTGGCCTCTACGTCTCAGTGGGACCTTTATATACATCAATAGCGTAATATAACCTAACCTAATCCAACCTAACATCTCGGCGGTAATATTTGACAACATACATGGCGAGTTGGCCTCTACGTCTCCGTGGGATCTTTATATACATCAATAACGTAATATAACATAACCTAACCCAACCTAACATCTCGGCGGTAATATTTGACAACATTCCTGGCGAGTTGGCTTCTATGTCTCCGTGGTACCTTTATATACATCAATAAAGAAATATAACCTAACCTAACCCAACCTAACATCTAGGCGGTAATATTTGACATCATTCCTGGCGAGTTGGTCTCTACGTCTCCGTGGCACCTTCATATACATCAATAACGAAATATAACCTAACCTAACCCAACCTATCATATCGGCGGTAATATTTGACAACATTCCTGGCGAGTTGGCCTCTACGTTACCGTGGGACCCTTGTATACATCAATAACGTAATATAACGTAACTTAACCCAACCTATCATCTCGGCGGTAATATTTGAAAACATTCCTGGCGAGTTGGCCTCTACGTCTTCGTGGGACCCTCGTATACATCAATAACGTAAGATAACGTAACTTCACCCAACCTATCATCTCGGCGGTAATATTTGACAACATTCCTGGCGAGTTGGCTTCTATGTCTCCGTGGTACCTTTATATACATCAATAAAGAAATATAACCTAACCTAAATCAACCTATCATCTCGGCGGTTATATTTGACATCATTCCTGGCGAGCTGGCCTCTACGTCTCCGTGGGACCTTTATATACATCAATAACGTAATATAACTTAACCTAACACAACCTAACATCTCCGCGGTAATATTTGACAACATACCTGGCGAGTCGGCCTCTACGTCTCCGTGGGACCTTCATATACATCAATAACAAATATATAACCTAACCTAAATCAACCTATCATCTCGGCGATAATATTTGACAAGATTCCTGGCGAGTTGCCCTCTACGTCTCCGTGGGATGTTTATATACATCAATAACGTAATATAACATAACCTAACCCAATCTAACATCTCGGCGGTAATATTTCACCACATTGCTGGCTTGTTGGCCTCTACGTCTCCGTGGGACCTTTGTATACATCTATAACGTAATATAACCTAACCTAACCCAACCTATCATCTCGGCGGTAATATTTGACAACATTCCTGGCGAGTTGGCCTCTACGTCTCCGTTTGACCTTCATATACATCAATAACGTAATATAACCTAACCTGACCCAGCCTAACATCTCGGCGGTAATATTTGACATCATTCCTGGCGAGTTGGCCTCTACGTCTCCGTGGCACCTTCATATACATCAATAACGAAATATAACGTAACCTAACCCAACCGATCATATCGGCGGTAATATTTGACAACATTCCTGGCGAGTTGGACTCTACGTTACCGTGGGACCCTCGTATACATCAATAACGTAATGTAACGTAACTTAACCCAACCTATCATCTCGGCGGTAATATTTGAGAACATTCCTGGCGAGTTGGCCTCTACGTCTTCGTGGGACCTTCATATAGATCTATAACGTAATATAACCTAACCCAACCCAACCTAACATCTCGGCGGTAATATTTGACAACATTCCTGGCGAGTTGGCCTCTACGTCTCAGTGGGACCTTTATATACATCAATAACGAAATATAACCTAACCTAACCCAACCTATCATCTCGGCGGTAATATTTGACAAAATTCCTGGCGAGTTGGCTACTCCGTTTCCGTGGGACCTTTATATACATCAATAACGCAATATAACCTAACCTAACCCAACCTAACATTTCGGCGGTAATATTTGACCACGTTCCTGGCTTATTGGACTCTACGTCTCCGTGGGACCTTCATATAGATCTATAACGTAATATAACCTAACCGAACCCAACCTAACATCTCGGCGGTAATATTTGACAACATTCCTGGCGAGTTGGCCTCTACGTCTCAGTGGGACCTTTATATACATCAATAGCGTAATATAACCTAACCTAATCCAACCTAACATCTCGGCGGTAATATTTGACAACATACATGGCGAGTTGGCCTCTACGTCTCCGTGGGATCTTTATATACATCAATAACGTAATATAACATAACCTAACCCAACCTAACATCTCGGCGGTAATATTTGACAACATTCCTGGCGAGTTGGCTTCTATGTCTCCGTGGTACCTTTATATACATCAATAAAGAACTATAACCTAACCTAACCCAACCTAACATCTAGGCGGTAATATTTGACATCATACCTGGCGAGTTGGTCTCTACGTCTCCGTGGCACCTTCATATACATCAATAACGAAATATAACCTAACCTAACCCAACCTATCATATCGGCGGTAATATTTGACAACATTCCTGGCGAGTTGGCCTCTACGTTACCGTGGGACCCTCGTATACATCAATAACGTAATATAACGTAACTTAACCCAACCTATCATCTCGGCGGTAATATTTGAAAACATTCCTGGCGAGTTGGCCTCTACGTCTTCGTGGGACCCTCGTATACATCAATAACGTAAGATAACGTAACTTCACCCAACCTATCATCTCGGCGGTAATATTTGACAACATTCCTGGCGAGTTGGCTTCTATGTCTCCGTGGTACCTTTATATACATCAATAAAGAAATATAACCTAACCTAAATCAACCTATCATCTCGGCGATAATATTTGACAACATTCCTGGCTAGTTGGCCTCTACGTCTCCGTGGGATCTTTATATACATCAATAACGTAATATAACCTAACCTAACCCAATCTAGCATCTCGGCGGTAATATTTGACCACATTCCTGGCTTGTTGGCCTCTACGTCTCCACGAGACCTTTATATACGTCTATAACGTAATATAACCTAACCTAACCCAACCTAACATCTCGGCGGTAATATTTGAAAACATTCCTGGCGAGTTGGCATCTACGTCTCCGTGGGACCTTTATATACATCAATAACGTAATATAACCTAACCTAACCCAACCTAACATCTCGGCAGTAATATTTGACATCATTCCTGGCGAGTTGGCCTCTACGTCTTCGTGGGACCCTCGTATACATCAATAACGTAATATAACGTAACTTAACACAACCTATCATCTCGGCGGTTATATTTGACATCATTCCTGGCGAGCTGGCCTCTACGTCTCCGTGGGACCTTTATATACATCAATAACGTAATATAAGCTAGCCTAACCCAATCTAACATCTCGGCGTTTAATATTTGACCACATTCCTGGCGAGTTGGCCTCTACGTCTTCGTGGGACCTTTATATACATCAATAACGTAATATAACTTAACCTAACACAACCTAACATCTCCGCGGTAATATTTGACAACATACCTGGCGAGTCGGCCTCTACGTCTCCGTGGGACCTTCATATACATCAATAACAAAAATATAACCTAACCTAAATCAACCTAAATCAACCTATCATCTCGGCGATAATATTTGACAAGATTCCTGGCGAGTTGCCCTCTACGTCTCCGTGGGATGTTTATATACATCAATAACGTAATATAACATAACCTAACCCAATCTAACATCTCGGCGGTAATATTTCACCACATTGCTGGCTTGTTGGCCTCTACGTCTCCGTGGGACCTTTGTATACATCTATAACGTAATATAACCTAACCTAACCGAACCTATCATCTCGGCGGTAATATTTGACAACATTCCTGGCGAGTTGGCCTCTACGTCTCCGTTTGACCTTCATATACATCAATAACGTAATATAACCTAACCTGACCCAGCCTAACATCTCGGCGGTAATATTTGACATCATTCCTGGCGAGTTGGCCTCTACATCTCCGTGGCACCTTCATATACATCAATAACGAAATATAACGTAACCTAACCCAACCGATCATATCGGCGGTAATATTTGACAACATTCCTGGCGAGTTGGCCTCTACGTTACCGTGGGACCCTCGTATACATCAATAACGTAATGTAACGTAACTTAACCCAACCTATCATCTCGGCGGTAATATTTGAGAACATTCCTGGCGAGTTGGCCTCTACGTCTTCGTGGGACCCTCGTATACATCAATAACGTAATATAACGTAACTTAACCCAACCTATCATCTCGGCGGTTATATTTGACATCATTCCTGGCGAGCTGGCCTCTACGTCTCCGTGGGACCTTTATATACATCAATAACGTAATATAAGCTAGCCTAACCCAATCTAACATCTCGGCGGTAATATTTGACCACATTCCTGGCGAGTTGGCCTCTACGTCTTCGTGGGACCTTTATATACATCAATAACGTAATATAACCTAACCTAACCCAACCTAACATTTCGGCGGTAATATTTGGCCACGTTCCTGGCTTATTGGACTCTACGTCTCCGTGGGACCTTCATATAGATCTATAACGTAATATAACCTAACCCAACCCAACCTAACATCTCGGCGGTAATATTTGACAACATTCCTGGCGAGTTGGCCTCTACGTCTCAGTGGGACCTTTATATACATCAATAACGAAATATAACCTAACCTAACCCAACCTATCATCTCGGCGGTAATATTTGACAAAATTCCTGGCGAGTTGGCTACTCCGTTTCCGTGGGACCTTTATATACATCAATAACGCAATATAACCTAACCTAACCCAACCTAACATTTCGGCGGTAATATTTGACCACGTTCCTGGCTTATTGGACTCTACGTCTCCGTGGGACCTTCATATAGATCTATAACGTAATATAACCTAACCCAACCCAACCTAACATCTCGGCGGTAATATTTGTCAACATTCCTGGCTAGTTGGCCTCTACGTTACCGTGGGACCCTCGTATACATCAATAACGTAATATAACCTAACCTAACCCAACCTAACATCTCGGCGGTAATATTTGACATCATTCCTGGCGAGTTGGCCTCTACGTCTCCGTGGCACATTCATATATATCAATAACGAAATATAACCTAACCTAACCCAACCTATCATCTCGGCGGTAATATTTGACAAAATTCCTGGCGAGTTGGCTTCTCCGTTTCCGTGGGACCTTTATATACATCAATAACGCAATATAACCTAACCTAACCCAACCTAACATTTCGGCGGTAATATTTGACCACGTTCCTGGCTTATTGGACTCTACGTCTCCGTGAGACCTTCATATAGATCTATAACGTAATATAACCTAACCTAACCCAATCTAGCATCTCGGCGGTAATATTTGACCACATTCCTGGCTTGTTGGCCTCTACGTCTCCCTGGGTCCTTTATATACATCAATAACGTAATATAACTTAACCTAACCCAACCTAACATCTCGGCGGTAATATTTGACAACATTCCTGGCGAGTTGGCCTCTACGTCTCCGTGGGACCTTTATATACATCAATAACATAATATAAGCTAGCCTAACCCAATCTAACATCTCGGCGGTAATATTTGACAACATTCCTGGCGAGTTGGCCTCTACGTCTCCGTGCGACCTTTATATACATCAATAACGTAATATAACTTAACCTGAACCAACCTAACACCTCCGCGGTACTCCGCGGTAATATTTGACAACATACCTGGCGAGTTGGCCCCTACGTCTCCGTGGGCCCTTCATATATATCAATAACGAAATATAACCTAACCTAACCCAACCTATCATCTCGGCGGTAATATTTGACAAAATTCCTGGCGAGTTGGCTACTCCGTTTCCGTGGGACCTTTATATACATCAATAACGCAATATAACCTAACCTAACCCAACCTAACATTTCGGCGGTAATATTTGACCACGTTCCTGGCTTATTGGACTCTACGCCTCCGTGGGACCTTCATATAGATCTATAACGTAATATAACCTAACCCAACCCAACCTAACATCTCGGCGGTAATATTTGACAACATTCCTGGCGAGTTGGCCTCTACGTCTCAGTGGGACCTTTATATACATCAATAACGAAATATAACCTAACCTAACCCAACCTATCATCTCGGCGGTAATATTTGACAAAATTCCTGGCGAGTTGGCTACTCCGTTTCCGTGGGACCTTTATATACATCAATAACGCAATATAACCTAACCTAACCCAACCTAACATTTCGGCGGTAATATTTGACCACGTTCCTGGCTTATTGGACTCTACGTCTCCGTGGGACCTTCATATAGATCTATAACGTAATATAACCTAACCGAACCCAACCTAACATCTCGGCGGTAATATTTGACAACATTCCTGGCGAGTTGGCCTCTACGTCTCAGTGGGACCTTTATATACATCAATAGCGTAATATAACCTAACCTAATCCAACCTAACATCTCGGCGGTAATATTTGACAACATACATGGCGAGTTGGCCTCTACGTCTCCGTGGGATCTTTATATACATCAATAACGAAATATAACATAACCTAACCCAACCTAACATCTCGGCGGTAATATTTGACAACATTCCTGGCGAGTTGGCTTCTATGTCTCCGTGGTACCTTTATATACATCAATAAAGAACTATAACCTAACCTAACCCAACCTAACATCTAGGCGGTAATATTTGACATCATTCCTGGCGAGTTGGTCTCTACGTCTCCGTGGCACCTTCATATACATCAATAACGAAATATAACCTAACCTAACCCAACCTATCATATCGGCGGTAATATTTGACAACATTCCTGGCGAGTTGGCCTCTACGTTACCGTGGGACCCTCGTATACATCAATAACGTAATATAACGTAACTTAACCCAACCTATCATCTCGGCGGTAATATTTGAAAACATTCCTGGCGAGTTGGCCTCTACGTCTTCGTGGGACCCTCGTATACATCAATAACGTAAGATAACGTAACTTCACCCAACCTATCATCTCGGCGGTAATATTTGACAACATTCCTGGCGAGTTGGCTTCTATGTCTCCGTGGTACCTTTATATACATCAATAAAGAAATATAACCTAACCTAAATCAACCTATCATCTCGGCGATAATATTTGACAACATTCCTGGCTAGTTGGCCTCTACGTCTCCGTGGGATCTTTATATACATCAATAACGTAATATAACCTAACCTAACCCAATCTAGCATCTCGGCGGTAATATTTGACCACATTCCTGGCTTGTTGGCCTCTACGTCTCCACGAGACCTTTATATACGTCTATAACGTAATATAACCTAACCTAACCCAACCTAACATCTCGGCGGTAATATTTGAAAACATTCCTGGCGAGTTGGCATCTACGTCTCCGTGGGACCTTTATATACATCAATAACGTAATATAACCTAACCTAACCCAACCTAACATCTCGGCAGTAATATTTGACATCATTCCTGGCGAGTTGGCCTCTACGTCTCCGTGGCACCTTCATATATATCAATAACGAAATATAACGTAACCTAACCCAACCGATCATATCGGCGGTAATATTTGACAACATTCCTGGCGAGTTGGCCTCTACGTTACCGTGGGACCCTCGTATACATCAATAACGTAATGTAACGTAACTTAACCCAACCTATCATATCGGCGGTAATATTTGAGAACATTCCTGGCGAGTTGGCCTCTATGTCTTCGTGGGACCCTCGTATACATCAATAACGTAATATAACGTAACTTAACACAACCTATCATCTCGGCGGTTATATTTGACATCATTCCTGGCGAGCTGGCCTCTACGTCTCCGTGGGACCTTTATATACATCAATAACGTAATATAAGCTAGCCTAACCCAATCTAACATCTCGGCGTTTAATATTTGACCACATTCCTGGCGAGTTGGCCTCTACGTCTTCGTGGGACCTTTATATACATCAATAACGTAATATAACTTAACCTAACACAACCTAACATCTCCGCGGTAATATTTGACAACATACCTGGCGAGTCGGCCTCTACGTCTCCGTGGGCCCTTCATATACATCAATAACAAAAATATAACCTAACCTAAATCAACCTATCATCTCGGCGATAATATTTGACAAGATTCCTGGCGAGTTGCCCTCTACGTCTCCGTGGGATGTTTATATACATCAATAACGTAATATAACATAACCTAACCCAATCTAACATCTCGGCGGTAATATTTCACCACATTGCTGGCTTGTTGGCCTCTACGTCTCCGTGGGACCTTTGTATACATCTATAACGTAATATAACCTAACCTAACCCAACCTATCATCTCGGCGGTAATATTTGACAACATTCCTGGCGAGTTGGACTCTACGTCTCCGTTTGACCTTCATATACATCAATAACGTAATATAACCTAACCTAACCCAACCTAACATCTCGGCGGTAATATTTGACATCATTCCTGGCGAGTTGGCCTCTACGTCACCGTGGCACCTTCATATATATCAATAACGAAATATAACCTAACCTAACCCAACCTATCATCTCGGCGGTAATATTTGAAAACATTCCTGGCGAGTTGGCATCTACGTCTCCGTGGGACCTTTATATACATCAATAACGTAATATAACCTAACCTAACCCAACCTAACATCTCGGCAGTAATATTTGACATCATTCCTCGCGAGTTGGCCTCTACGTCTCCGTGGCACCTTCATATACATCAATAACGAAATATAACGTAACCTAACCCAACCGATCATATCGGCGGTAATATTTGACAACATTCCTGGCGAGTTGGCCTCTACGTTACCGTGGGTCCCTCGTATACATCAATAACGTAATATAACGTAACGTAACCCAACCTATCATCTCGGCGGTAATATTTGAGAACATTCCTGGCGAGTTGGCCTCTACGTCTTCGTGGGACCCTCGTATACATCAATAACGTAATATAACGTAACTTAACCCAACCAATCATCTCGGCGGTTATATTTGACATCATTCCTGGCGAGCTGGCCTCTACGTCTCCGTGGGACCTTTATATACATCAATAACGTAATATAAGCTAGCCTAACCCAATCTAACATCTCGGCGGTAATATTTGAACACATTCCTGGCGAGTTGGCCTCTACGTCTTCGTGGGACCTTTATATACATCAATAACGTAATATAACTTAACCTAACCCAACCTAACATCTCGGCGGTAATATTTGACAACATTCCTGGCGAGTTGGCCTCTACGTCTCCGTGGGACCTTTATATACATCAATAACATAATATAAGCTAGCCTAACCCAATCTAACATCTCGGCGGTAATATTTGAAAACATTCCTGGCGAGTTGGCATCTACGTCTCCGTGGGACCTTTATATACATCAATAACGTAATATAA
This sequence comes from Xylocopa violacea, assembly GCA_963969225.1. Taxonomy (NCBI): domain Eukaryota; kingdom Metazoa; phylum Arthropoda; class Insecta; order Hymenoptera; family Apidae; genus Xylocopa; species Xylocopa violacea. The sequence continues at coordinate 2,210,189 of CAXAJV010000741.1, read as the reverse complement.
CCTAACCTAACCCAACCTAACATCTCGGCAGTAATATTTGACATCATTCCTCGCGAGTTGGCCTCTACGTCTCCGTGGCACCTTCATATACATCAATAACGAAATATAACGTAACCTAACCCAACCGATCATATCGGCGGTAATATTTGACAACATTCCTGGCGAGTTGGCCTCTACGTTACCGTGGGTCCCTCGTATACATCAATAACGTAATATAACGTAACGTAACCCAACCTATCATCTCGGCGGTAATATTTGAGAACATTCCTGGCGAGTTGGCCTCTACGTCTTCGTGGGACCCTCGTATACATCAATAACGTAATATAACGTAACTTAACCCAACCAATCATCTCGGCGGTTATATTTGACATCATTCCTGGCGAGCTGGCCTCTACGTCTCCGTGGGACCTTTATATACATCAATAACGTAATATAAGCTAGCCTAACCCAATCTAACATCTCGGCGGTAATATTTGAACACATTCCTGGCGAGTTGGCCTCTACGTCTTCGTGGGACCTTTATATACATCAATAACGTAATATAACTTAACCTGAACCAACCTAACATCTCCGCGGTACTCCGCGGTAATATTTGACAACATACCTGGCGAGTTGGCCTCTACGTCTCCGTGGGCCCTTCATATACATCACTAACGAAATATAACCTAACCTAACCCAACCTATCATCTCGGCGATAATATTTGACAACATTCCTGGCTAGTTGGCCTCTACGTCTCCGTGGGATCTTCATATATATCAATAACATAATATAAGCTAGCCTAACCCAATCTAACATCTCGGCGGTAATATTTGACCACATTCCTGGCGAGTTGGCCTCTACGTCTTCGTGGGACCTTTATATACATCAATAACGTAATATAACTTAACCTAACACAACCTAACATCTCCGCGGTAATATTTGACAACATACCTGGCGAGTCGGCCTCTATGTCTCCGTGGGCCCTTCATATACATCAATAACAAAAATATAACCTAACCTAAATCAACCTATCATCTCGGCGATAATATTTGACAAGATTCCTGGCGAGTTGCCCTCTACGTCTCCGTGGGACCTTTGTATACATCTATAACGTAATATAACCTAACCTAACCCAACCTATCATCTCGGCGGTAATATTTGACAACATTCCTGGCGAGTTGGCCTCTACGTCTCCGTTTGACCTTCATATACATCAATAACGTAATATAACCTAACCTGACCCAGCCTAACATCTCGGCGGTAATATTTGACATCATTCCTGGCGAGTTGGCCTCTACGTCTCCGTGGCACCTTCATATACATCAATAACGAAATATAACGTAACCTAACCCAACCGATCATATCGGCGGTAATATTTGACAACATTCCTGGCGAGTTGGACTCTACGTTACCGTGGGACCCTCGTATACATCAATAACGTAATGTAACGTAACTTAACCCAACCTATCATCTCGGCGGTAATATTTGAGAACATTCCTGGCGAGTTGGCCTCTACGTCTTCGTGGGACCTTCATATAGATCTATAACGTAATATAACCTAACCCAACCCAACCTAACATCTCGGCGGTAATATTTGACAACATTCCTGGCGAGTTGGCCTCTACGTCTCAGTGGGACCTTTATATACATCAATAACGAAATATAACCTAACCTAACCCAACCTATCATCTCGGCGGTAATATTTGACAAAATTCCTGGCGAGTTGGCTACTCCGTTTCCGTGGGACCTTTATATACATCAATAACGCAATATAACCTAACCTAACCCAACCTAACATTTCGGCGGTAATATTTGACCACGTTCCTGGCTTATTGGACTCTACGTCTCCGTGGGACCTTCATATAGATCTATAACGTAATATAACCTAACCGAACCCAACCTAACATCTCGGCGGTAATATTTGACAACATTCCTGGCGAGTTGGCCTCTACGTCTCAGTGGGACCTTTATATACATCAATAGCGTAATATAACCTAACCTAATCCAACCTAACATCTCGGCGGTAATATTTGACAACATACATGGCGAGTTGGCCTCTACGTCTCCGTGGGATCTTTATATACATCAATAACGTAATATAACATAACCTAACCCAACCTAACATCTCGGCGGTAATATTTGACAACATTCCTGGCGAGTTGGCTTCTATGTCTCCGTGGTACCTTTATATACATCAATAAAGAACTATAACCTAACCTAACCCAACCTAACATCTAGGCGGTAATATTTGACATCATACCTGGCGAGTTGGTCTCTACGTCTCCGTGGCACCTTCATATACATCAATAACGAAATATAACCTAACCTAACCCAACCTATCATATCGGCGGTAATATTTGACAACATTCCTGGCGAGTTGGCCTCTACGTTACCGTGGGACCCTCGTATACATCAATAACGTAATATAACGTAACTTAACCCAACCTATCATCTCGGCGGTAATATTTGAAAACATTCCTGGCGAGTTGGCCTCTACGTCTTCGTGGGACCCTCGTATACATCAATAACGTAAGATAACGTAACTTCACCCAACCTATCATCTCGGCGGTAATATTTGACAACATTCCTGGCGAGTTGGCTTCTATGTCTCCGTGGTACCTTTATATACATCAATAAAGAAATATAACCTAACCTAAATCAACCTATCATCTCGGCGATAATATTTGACAACATTCCTGGCTAGTTGGCCTCTACGTCTCCGTGGGATCTTTATATACATCAATAACGTAATATAACCTAACCTAACCCAATCTAGCATCTCGGCGGTAATATTTGACCACATTCCTGGCTTGTTGGCCTCTACGTCTCCACGAGACCTTTATATACGTCTATAACGTAATATAACCTAACCTAACCCAACCTAACATCTCGGCGGTAATATTTGAAAACATTCCTGGCGAGTTGGCATCTACGTCTCCGTGGGACCTTTATATACATCAATAACGTAATATAACCTAACCTAACCCAACCTAACATCTCGGCAGTAATATTTGACATCATTCCTGGCGAGTTGGCCTCTACGTCTTCGTGGGACCCTCGTATACATCAATAACGTAATATAACGTAACTTAACACAACCTATCATCTCGGCGGTTATATTTGACATCATTCCTGGCGAGCTGGCCTCTACGTCTCCGTGGGACCTTTATATACATCAATAACGTAATATAAGCTAGCCTAACCCAATCTAACATCTCGGCGTTTAATATTTGACCACATTCCTGGCGAGTTGGCCTCTACGTCTTCGTGGGACCTTTATATACATCAATAACGTAATATAACTTAACCTAACACAACCTAACATCTCCGCGGTAATATTTGACAACATACCTGGCGAGTCGGCCTCTACGTCTCCGTGGGACCTTCATATACATCAATAACAAAAATATAACCTAACCTAAATCAACCTAAATCAACCTATCATCTCGGCGATAATATTTGACAAGATTCCTGGCGAGTTGCCCTCTACGTCTCCGTGGGATGTTTATATACATCAATAACGTAATATAACATAACCTAACCCAATCTAACATCTCGGCGGTAATATTTCACCACATTGCTGGCTTGTTGGCCTCTACGTCTCCGTGGGACCTTTGTATACATCTATAACGTAATATAACCTAACCTAACCGAACCTATCATCTCGGCGGTAATATTTGACAACATTCCTGGCGAGTTGGCCTCTACGTCTCCGTTTGACCTTCATATACATCAATAACGTAATATAACCTAACCTGACCCAGCCTAACATCTCGGCGGTAATATTTGACATCATTCCTGGCGAGTTGGCCTCTACATCTCCGTGGCACCTTCATATACATCAATAACGAAATATAACGTAACCTAACCCAACCGATCATATCGGCGGTAATATTTGACAACATTCCTGGCGAGTTGGCCTCTACGTTACCGTGGGACCCTCGTATACATCAATAACGTAATGTAACGTAACTTAACCCAACCTATCATCTCGGCGGTAATATTTGAGAACATTCCTGGCGAGTTGGCCTCTACGTCTTCGTGGGACCCTCGTATACATCAATAACGTAATATAACGTAACTTAACCCAACCTATCATCTCGGCGGTTATATTTGACATCATTCCTGGCGAGCTGGCCTCTACGTCTCCGTGGGACCTTTATATACATCAATAACGTAATATAAGCTAGCCTAACCCAATCTAACATCTCGGCGGTAATATTTGACCACATTCCTGGCGAGTTGGCCTCTACGTCTTCGTGGGACCTTTATATACATCAATAACGTAATATAACCTAACCTAACCCAACCTAACATTTCGGCGGTAATATTTGGCCACGTTCCTGGCTTATTGGACTCTACGTCTCCGTGGGACCTTCATATAGATCTATAACGTAATATAACCTAACCCAACCCAACCTAACATCTCGGCGGTAATATTTGACAACATTCCTGGCGAGTTGGCCTCTACGTCTCAGTGGGACCTTTATATACATCAATAACGAAATATAACCTAACCTAACCCAACCTATCATCTCGGCGGTAATATTTGACAAAATTCCTGGCGAGTTGGCTACTCCGTTTCCGTGGGACCTTTATATACATCAATAACGCAATATAACCTAACCTAACCCAACCTAACATTTCGGCGGTAATATTTGACCACGTTCCTGGCTTATTGGACTCTACGTCTCCGTGGGACCTTCATATAGATCTATAACGTAATATAACCTAACCCAACCCAACCTAACATCTCGGCGGTAATATTTGTCAACATTCCTGGCTAGTTGGCCTCTACGTTACCGTGGGACCCTCGTATACATCAATAACGTAATATAACCTAACCTAACCCAACCTAACATCTCGGCGGTAATATTTGACATCATTCCTGGCGAGTTGGCCTCTACGTCTCCGTGGCACATTCATATATATCAATAACGAAATATAACCTAACCTAACCCAACCTATCATCTCGGCGGTAATATTTGACAAAATTCCTGGCGAGTTGGCTTCTCCGTTTCCGTGGGACCTTTATATACATCAATAACGCAATATAACCTAACCTAACCCAACCTAACATTTCGGCGGTAATATTTGACCACGTTCCTGGCTTATTGGACTCTACGTCTCCGTGAGACCTTCATATAGATCTATAACGTAATATAACCTAACCTAACCCAATCTAGCATCTCGGCGGTAATATTTGACCACATTCCTGGCTTGTTGGCCTCTACGTCTCCCTGGGTCCTTTATATACATCAATAACGTAATATAACTTAACCTAACCCAACCTAACATCTCGGCGGTAATATTTGACAACATTCCTGGCGAGTTGGCCTCTACGTCTCCGTGGGACCTTTATATACATCAATAACATAATATAAGCTAGCCTAACCCAATCTAACATCTCGGCGGTAATATTTGACAACATTCCTGGCGAGTTGGCCTCTACGTCTCCGTGCGACCTTTATATACATCAATAACGTAATATAACTTAACCTGAACCAACCTAACACCTCCGCGGTACTCCGCGGTAATATTTGACAACATACCTGGCGAGTTGGCCCCTACGTCTCCGTGGGCCCTTCATATATATCAATAACGAAATATAACCTAACCTAACCCAACCTATCATCTCGGCGGTAATATTTGACAAAATTCCTGGCGAGTTGGCTACTCCGTTTCCGTGGGACCTTTATATACATCAATAACGCAATATAACCTAACCTAACCCAACCTAACATTTCGGCGGTAATATTTGACCACGTTCCTGGCTTATTGGACTCTACGCCTCCGTGGGACCTTCATATAGATCTATAACGTAATATAACCTAACCCAACCCAACCTAACATCTCGGCGGTAATATTTGACAACATTCCTGGCGAGTTGGCCTCTACGTCTCAGTGGGACCTTTATATACATCAATAACGAAATATAACCTAACCTAACCCAACCTATCATCTCGGCGGTAATATTTGACAAAATTCCTGGCGAGTTGGCTACTCCGTTTCCGTGGGACCTTTATATACATCAATAACGCAATATAACCTAACCTAACCCAACCTAACATTTCGGCGGTAATATTTGACCACGTTCCTGGCTTATTGGACTCTACGTCTCCGTGGGACCTTCATATAGATCTATAACGTAATATAACCTAACCGAACCCAACCTAACATCTCGGCGGTAATATTTGACAACATTCCTGGCGAGTTGGCCTCTACGTCTCAGTGGGACCTTTATATACATCAATAGCGTAATATAACCTAACCTAATCCAACCTAACATCTCGGCGGTAATATTTGACAACATACATGGCGAGTTGGCCTCTACGTCTCCGTGGGATCTTTATATACATCAATAACGAAATATAACATAACCTAACCCAACCTAACATCTCGGCGGTAATATTTGACAACATTCCTGGCGAGTTGGCTTCTATGTCTCCGTGGTACCTTTATATACATCAATAAAGAACTATAACCTAACCTAACCCAACCTAACATCTAGGCGGTAATATTTGACATCATTCCTGGCGAGTTGGTCTCTACGTCTCCGTGGCACCTTCATATACATCAATAACGAAATATAACCTAACCTAACCCAACCTATCATATCGGCGGTAATATTTGACAACATTCCTGGCGAGTTGGCCTCTACGTTACCGTGGGACCCTCGTATACATCAATAACGTAATATAACGTAACTTAACCCAACCTATCATCTCGGCGGTAATATTTGAAAACATTCCTGGCGAGTTGGCCTCTACGTCTTCGTGGGACCCTCGTATACATCAATAACGTAAGATAACGTAACTTCACCCAACCTATCATCTCGGCGGTAATATTTGACAACATTCCTGGCGAGTTGGCTTCTATGTCTCCGTGGTACCTTTATATACATCAATAAAGAAATATAACCTAACCTAAATCAACCTATCATCTCGGCGATAATATTTGACAACATTCCTGGCTAGTTGGCCTCTACGTCTCCGTGGGATCTTTATATACATCAATAACGTAATATAACCTAACCTAACCCAATCTAGCATCTCGGCGGTAATATTTGACCACATTCCTGGCTTGTTGGCCTCTACGTCTCCACGAGACCTTTATATACGTCTATAACGTAATATAACCTAACCTAACCCAACCTAACATCTCGGCGGTAATATTTGAAAACATTCCTGGCGAGTTGGCATCTACGTCTCCGTGGGACCTTTATATACATCAATAACGTAATATAACCTAACCTAACCCAACCTAACATCTCGGCAGTAATATTTGACATCATTCCTGGCGAGTTGGCCTCTACGTCTCCGTGGCACCTTCATATATATCAATAACGAAATATAACGTAACCTAACCCAACCGATCATATCGGCGGTAATATTTGACAACATTCCTGGCGAGTTGGCCTCTACGTTACCGTGGGACCCTCGTATACATCAATAACGTAATGTAACGTAACTTAACCCAACCTATCATATCGGCGGTAATATTTGAGAACATTCCTGGCGAGTTGGCCTCTATGTCTTCGTGGGACCCTCGTATACATCAATAACGTAATATAACGTAACTTAACACAACCTATCATCTCGGCGGTTATATTTGACATCATTCCTGGCGAGCTGGCCTCTACGTCTCCGTGGGACCTTTATATACATCAATAACGTAATATAAGCTAGCCTAACCCAATCTAACATCTCGGCGTTTAATATTTGACCACATTCCTGGCGAGTTGGCCTCTACGTCTTCGTGGGACCTTTATATACATCAATAACGTAATATAACTTAACCTAACACAACCTAACATCTCCGCGGTAATATTTGACAACATACCTGGCGAGTCGGCCTCTACGTCTCCGTGGGCCCTTCATATACATCAATAACAAAAATATAACCTAACCTAAATCAACCTATCATCTCGGCGATAATATTTGACAAGATTCCTGGCGAGTTGCCCTCTACGTCTCCGTGGGATGTTTATATACATCAATAACGTAATATAACATAACCTAACCCAATCTAACATCTCGGCGGTAATATTTCACCACATTGCTGGCTTGTTGGCCTCTACGTCTCCGTGGGACCTTTGTATACATCTATAACGTAATATAACCTAACCTAACCCAACCTATCATCTCGGCGGTAATATTTGACAACATTCCTGGCGAGTTGGACTCTACGTCTCCGTTTGACCTTCATATACATCAATAACGTAATATAACCTAACCTAACCCAACCTAACATCTCGGCGGTAATATTTGACATCATTCCTGGCGAGTTGGCCTCTACGTCACCGTGGCACCTTCATATATATCAATAACGAAATATAACCTAACCTAACCCAACCTATCATCTCGGCGGTAATATTTGAAAACATTCCTGGCGAGTTGGCATCTACGTCTCCGTGGGACCTTTATATACATCAATAACGTAATATAACCTAACCTAACCCAACCTAACATCTCGGCAGTAATATTTGACATCATTCCTCGCGAGTTGGCCTCTACGTCTCCGTGGCACCTTCATATACATCAATAACGAAATATAACGTAACCTAACCCAACCGATCATATCGGCGGTAATATTTGACAACATTCCTGGCGAGTTGGCCTCTACGTTACCGTGGGTCCCTCGTATACATCAATAACGTAATATAACGTAACGTAACCCAACCTATCATCTCGGCGGTAATATTTGAGAACATTCCTGGCGAGTTGGCCTCTACGTCTTCGTGGGACCCTCGTATACATCAATAACGTAATATAACGTAACTTAACCCAACCAATCATCTCGGCGGTTATATTTGACATCATTCCTGGCGAGCTGGCCTCTACGTCTCCGTGGGACCTTTATATACATCAATAACGTAATATAAGCTAGCCTAACCCAATCTAACATCTCGGCGGTAATATTTGAACACATTCCTGGCGAGTTGGCCTCTACGTCTTCGTGGGACCTTTATATACATCAATAACGTAATATAACTTAACCTGAACCAACCTAACATCTCCGCGGTACTCCGCGGTAATATTTGACAACATACCTGGCGAGTTGGCCTCTACGTCTCCGTGGGCCCTTCATATACATCACTAACGAAATATAACCTAACCTAACCCAACCTATCATCTCGGCGATAATATTTGACAACATTCCTGGCTAGTTGGCCTCTACGTCTCCGTGGGATCTTCATATATATCAATAACATAATATAAGCTAGCCTATCCCAATCTAACATCTCGGCGGTAATATTTGACCACATTCCTGGCGAGTTGGCCTCTATGTCTTCGTGGGACCTTTATATACATCAATAACGTAATATAACTTAACCTAACACAACCTAACATCTCCGCGGTAATATTTGACAACATACCTGGCGAGTCGGCCTCTATGTCTCCGTGGGCCCTTCATATACATCAATAACAAAAATATAACCTAACCTAAATCAACCTATCATCTCGGCGATAATATTTGACAAGATTCCTGGCGAGTTGCCCTCTACGTCTCCGTGGGATCTTTATATACATCAATAACGTAATATAACATAACCTAACCCAACCTATCATCTCGGCGGTAATATTTGACAACATTCCTGGCGAGTTGGCCTCTACGTCTCCGTTTGACCTTCATATATATCAATAACGAAATATAACCTAACCTAACCCAACCTATCATCTCGGCGGTAATATTGGACAAAATTCCTGGCGAGTTGGCTTCTCCGTTTCCGTGGGACCTTTATATACATCAATAACGTAATATAGCATAACCTAACCCAACCTAACATCTCGGCGGTAATATTTGACAACATTCCTGGCGAGTTGGCTTCTATGTCTCCGTGGTACCTTTATATACATCAATAAAGAAATATAACCTAACCTAACCCAACCTAACATCTAGGCGGTAATATTTGACATCATTCCTGGCGAGTTGGTCTCTACGTCTCCGTGGCACCTTCATATACATCAATAACGAAATATAACCTAACCTAACCCAACCTATCATATCGGCGGTAATATTTGACAACATTCCTGGCGAGTTGGCCTCTACGTTACCGTGGGACCCTCGTATACATCAATAACGTAATATAACGTAACTTAACCCAACCTATCATCTCGGCGGTAATATTTGAAAACATTCCTGGCGAGTTGGCCTCTACGTCTTCGTGGGACCCTCGTATACATCAATAACGTAAGATAACGTAACTTCACCCAACCTATCATCTCGGCGGTAATATTTGACAACATTCCTGGCGAGTTGGCTTCTATGTCTCCGTGGTACCTTTATATACATCAATAAAGAAATATAACCTAACCTAAATCAACCTATCATCTCGGCGATAATATTTGACAACATTCCTGGCTAGTTGGCCTCTACGTCTCCGTGGGATCTTTATATACATCAATAACGTAATATAACCTAACCTAACCCAATCTAGCATCTCGGCGGTAATATTTGACCACATTCCTGGCTTGTTGGCCTCTACGTCTCCACGAGACCTTTATATACGTCTATAACGTAATATAACCTAACCTAACCCAACCTAACATCTCGGCGGTAATATTTGAAAACATTCCTGGCGAGTTGGCATCTACGTCTCCGTGGGACCTTTATATACATCAATAACGTAATATAACCTAACCTAACCCAACCTAACATCTCGGCAGTAATATTTGACATCATTCCTGGCGAGTTGGCCTCTACGTCTCCGTGGCACCTTCATATATATCAATAACGAAATATAACGTAACCTAACCCAACCGATCATATCGGCGGTAATATTTGACAACATTCCTGGCGAGTTGGCCTCTACGTTACCGTGGGACCCTCGTATACATCAATAACGTAATGTAACGTAACTTAACCCAACCTATCATATCGGCGGTAATATTTGAGAACATTCCTGGCGAGTTGGCCTCTACGTCTTCGTGGGACCCTCGTATACATCAATAACGTAATATAACGTAACTTAACACAACCTATCATCTCGGCGGTTATATTTGACATCATTCCTGGCGAGCTGGCCTCTACGTCTCCGTGGGACCTTTATATACATCAATAACGTAATATAAGCTAGCCTAACCCAATCTAACATCTCGGCGTTTAATATTTGACCACATTCCTGGCGAGTTGGCCTCTACGTCTTCGTGGGACCTTTATATACATCAATAACGTAATATAACTTAACCTAACACAACCTAACATCTCCGCGGTAATATTTGACAACATACCTGGCGAGTCGGCCTCTACGTCTCCGTGGGCCCTTCATATACATCAATAACAAAAATATAACCTAACCTAAATCAACCTATCATCTCGGCGATAATATTTGACAAGATTCCTGGCGAGTTGCCCTCTACGTCTCCGTGGGATGTTTATATACATCAATAACGTAATATAACATAACCTAACCCAATCTAACATCTCGGCGGTAATATTTCACCACATTGCTGGCTTGTTGGCCTCTACGTCTCCGTGGGACCTTTGTATACATCTATAACGTAATATAACCTAACCTAACCCAACCTATCATCTCGGCGGTAATATTTGACAACATTCCTGGCGAGTTGGACTCTACGTCTCCGTTTGACCTTCATATACATCAATAACGTAATATAACCTAACCTAACCCAACCTAACATCTCGGCGGTAATATTTGACATCATTCCTGGCGAGTTGGCCTCTACGTCACCGTGGCACCTTCATATATATCAATAACGAAATATAACCTAACCTAACCCAACCTATCATCTCGGCGGTAATATTTGAAAACATTCCTGGCGAGTTGGCATCTACGTCTCCGTGGGACCTTTATATACATCAATAACGTAATATAACCTAACCTAACCCAACCTAACATCTCGGCAGTAATATTTGACATCATTCCTCGCGAGTTGGCCTCTACGTCTCCGTGGCACCTTCATATACATCAATAACGAAATATAACGTAACCTAACCCAACCGATCATATCGGCGGTAATATTTGACAACATTCCTGGCGAGTTGGCCTCTACGTTACCGTGGGTCCCTCGTATACATCAATAACGTAATATAACGTAACTTAACCCAACCTATCATCTCGGCGGTAATATTTGAGAACATTCCTGGCGAGTTGGCCTCTACGTCTTCGTGGGACCCTCGTATACATCAATAACGTAATATAACGTAACTTAACCCAACCAATCATCTCGGCGGTTATATTTGACATCATTCCTGGCGAGCTGGCCTCTACGTCTCCGTGGGACCTTTATATACATCAATAACGTAATATAAGCTAGCCTAACCCAATCTAACATCTCGGCGGTAATATTTGACCACATTCCTGGCGAGTTGGCCTCTACGTCTTCGTGGGACCTTTATATACATCAATAACGTAATATAACTTAACCTGAACCAACCTAACATCTCCGCGGTACTCCGCGGTAATATTTGACAACATACCTGGCGAGTTGGCCTCTACGTCTCCGTGGGCCCTTCATATACATCACTAACGAAATATAACCTAACCTAACCCAACCTATCATCTCGGCGATAATATTTGACAACATTCCTGGCTAGTTGGCCTCTACGTCTCCGTGGGATCTTCATATATATCAATAACATAATATAAGCTAGCCTAACCCAATCTAACATCTCGGCGGTAATATTTGACCACATTCCTGGCGAGTTGGCCTCTACGTCTTCGTGGGACCTTTATATACATCAATAACGTAATATAACTTAACCTAACACAACCTAACATCTCCGCGGTAATATTTGACAACATACCTGGCGAGTCGGCCTCTATGTCTCCGTGGGCCCTTCATATACATCAATAACAAAAATATAACCTAACCTAAATCAACCTATCATCTCGGCGATAATATTTGACAAGATTCCTGGCGAGTTGCCCTCTACGTCTCCGTGGGATCTTTATATACATCAATAACGTAATATAACATAACCTAACCCAACCTATCATCTCGGCGGTAATATTTGACAACATTCCTGGCGAGTTGGCCTCTACGTCTCCGTTTGACCTTCATATATATCAATAACGAAATATAACCTAACCTAACCCAACCTATCATCTCGGCGGTAATATTGGACAAAATTCCTGGCGAGTTGGCTTCTCCGTTTCCGTGGGACCTTTATATACATCAATAACGCAATATAACCTAACCTAACCCAACCTAACATTTCGGCGGTAATATTTGAGCACGTTCCTGGCGAGTTGGCCTCTACGTCACCGTGGCACCTTCATATATATCAATAACGAAATATAACCTAACCTAACCCAACCTATCATCTCGGCGGTAATATTTGAAAACATTCCTGGCGAGTTGGCATCTACGTCTCCGTGGGACCTTTATATACATCAATAACGTAATATAACCTAACCTAACCCAACCTAACATCTCGGCAGTAATATTTGACATCATTCCTGGCGAGTTGGCCTCTACGTCTCCGTGGCACCTTCATATACATCAATAACGAAATATAACGTAACCTAACCCAACCGATCATATCGGCGGTAATATTTGACAACATTCCTGGCGAGTTGGCCTCTACGTTACCGTGGGTCCCTCGTATACATCAATAACGTAATATAACGTAACTTAACCCAACCTAACATCTCGGCGGTAATATTTGAAAACATTCCTGGCGAGTTGGCCTCTACGTCTCAGTGGGACCTTTATATACATCAATAGCGTAATATAACCTAACCTAATCCAACCTAACATCTCGGCGGTAATATTTGACAACATACATGGCGAGTTGGCCTCTACGTCTCCGTGGGATCTTTATATACATCAATAACGTAATATAACATAACCTAACCCAACCTAACATCTCGGCGGTAATATTTGACAACATTCCTGGCGAGTTGGCTTCTATGTCTCCGTGGGACCTTTATATACATCAATAACGCAATATAACCTAACCTAACCCAACCTAACATTTCGGCGGTAATATTTGACCACGTTCCTGGCTTATTGGACTCTACGTCTCCGTGAGACCTTCATATAGATCTATAACGTAATATAACCTAACCTAACCCAACCTATCATATCGGCGGTAATATTTGTCAACATTCCTGGCTAGTTGGCCTCTACGTTACCGTGGGACCCTCGTATACATCAATAACGTAATATAACCTAACCTAACCCAACCTAACATCTCGGCGGTAATATTTGACATCATTCCTGGCGAGTTGGCCTCTACGTCTCCGTGGCACCTTCATATATATCAATAACGAAATATAACCTAACCTAACCCAACCTATCATATCGGCGGTAATATTTGAAAACATTCCTGGCGAGTTGGCCTCTACGTCTCCGTGGGACCTTTATATACATCAATAACATAATATAAGCTAGCCTAACCCAATCTAACATCTCGGCGGTAATATTTGACATCATTCCTGGCGAGTTGGCCTCTACGTCACCGTGGCACCTTCATATATATCAATAACGAAATATAACCTAACCTAACCCAACCTATCATCTCGGCGGTAATATTTGAAAACATTCCTGGCGAGTTGGCATCTACGTCTCCGTGGGACCTTTATATACATCAATAACGTAATATAACCTAACCTAACCCAACCTAACATCTCGGCAGTAATATTTGACATCATTCCTGGCGAGTTGGCCTCTACGTCTCCGTGGCACCTTCATATACATTAATAACGAAATATAACGTAACCTAACCCAACCGATCATATCGGCGGTAATATTTGACAACATTCCTGGCGAGTTGGCCTCTACGTTACCGTGGGTCCCTCGTATACATCAATCACGTAAGATAACGTAACTTAACCCAACCTATCATCTCGGCGGTTATATTTGACATCATTCCTGGCGAGCTGGCCTCTACGTCTCCGTGGGACCTTTATATACATCAATAACGTAATATAAGCTAGCCTATCCCAATCTAACATCTCGGCGGTAATATTTGACCACATTCCTGGCGAGTTGGCCTCTACGCCTTCGTGGGACCTTTATATACATCAATAACGTAATATAACTTAACCTGACCCAACCTAACATCTCCGCGGTACTCCGCGGTAATATTTGACAACATACCTGGCGAGTTGGCCTCTACGTCTCCGTGGGCCCTTCATATACATCACTAACGAAATATAACCTAACCTAACCCAACCTATCATATCGGCGGTAATATTTGAAAACATTCCTGGCGAGTTGGCCTCTACGTCTCCGTGGGACCTTTATATACATCAATAACATAATATAAGCTAGCCTAACCCAATCTAACATCTCGGCGGTAATATTTGACAACATTCCTGGCGAGTTGGCCTCTACGTCTCCGTGCGACCTTTATATACATCAATAACGTAATATAACCTAACCTAACGCAACCCAACATCTCGGCGGTAATATTTGACATCATTCCTGGCGAGCTGGCCTCTACGTCTCCGTGTAACCCTCGTATACATCAATAACGTAATATAACGTAACTTAACCCAACCTATCATCTCGTCGGTAATATTTGACATCATTCCTGGCGAGTTGGCCTCTACGTCTCCGTGGGACCTTTATATACATCAATAACGTAATATAAGCTAGCCTAACCCAATCTAACATCTCGGCAGTAATATTTGACCACATTCCTGGCGAGTTGGCCTCTACGTCTTCGTGGGACCTTTGTATACATCAATAACGTAATATAACTTAACCTGAACCAACCTAACACCTCCGCGGTACTCCGCGGTAATATTTGTCAACATTCCTGGCTAGTTGGCCTCTACGTCTCCGTGGGATCTTTATATACATCAATAACTTAATATAACATAACCTAACCCAATCTAACATCTCGGCGGTAATATTTGACCACATTCCTGTCTTGTTGGCCTCTACGTCTCCCTGGGTCCTTTATGTACATCAATAACGTAATATAACTTAACCTAACCCAACCTAACATCTCGGCGGTAATATTTGACAACATTCCTGGCGAGTTGGCCTCTACGTCTCCGTGGGACCTTTATATACATCAATAACATAATATAAGCTAGCCTAACCCAATCTAACATCTCGGCGGTAATATTTGACAACATTCCTGGCGAGTTGGCCTCTACGTCTCCGTGCGACCTTTATATACATCAATAACGAAATATAACCTAACCTAACCCAACCTATCATCTCGGCGGTAATATTTGACAAAATTCCTGGCGAGTTGGCTTCTCCGTTTCCGTGGGACCTTTATATACATCAATAACGCAATATAACCTAACCTAACCCAACCTAACATTTCGGCGGTAATATTTGACCACGTTCCTGGCTTATTGGACTCTACGTCTCCGTGAGACCTTCATATAGATCTATAACGTAATATAGCCTAACCTAACCCAACCTATCATATCGGCGGTAATATTTGTCAACATTCCTGGCTAGTTGGCCTCTACGTTACCGTGGGACCCTCGTATACATCAATAACGTAATATAACCTAACCTAACCCAACCTAACATCTCGGCGGTAATATTTGACATCATTCCTGGCGAGTTGGCCTCTACGTCTCCGTGGCACCTTCATATATATCAATAACGAAATATAACCTAACCTAACCCAACCTATCATATCGGCGGTAATATTTGAAAACATTCCTGGCGAGTTGGCCTCTACGTCTCCGTGGGACCTTTATATACATCAATAACGTAATATAAGCTAGCCTAACCCAATCTAACATCTCGGCAGTAATATTTGACCACATTCCTGGCGAGTTGGCCTCTACGTCTTCGTGGGACCTTTGTATACATCAATAACGTAATATAACTTAACCTGAACCAACCTAACACCTCCGCGGTACTCCGCGGTAATATTTGTCAACATTCCTGGCTAGTTGGCCTCTACGTCTCCGTGGGATCTTTATATACATCAATAACTTAATATAACATAACCTAACCCAATCTAACATCTCGGCGGTAATATTTGACCACATTCCTGTCTTGTTGGCCTCTACGTCTCCCTGGGTCCTTTATGTACATCAATAACGTAATATAACTTAACCTAACCCAACCTAACATCTCGGCGGTAATATTTGACAACATTCCTGGCGAGTTGGCCTCTACGTCTCCGTGGGACCTTTATATACATCAATAACATAATATAAGCTAGCCTAACCCAATCTAACATCTCGGCGGTAATATTTGACAACATTCCTGGCGAGTTGGCCTCTACGTCTCCGTGCGACCTTTATATACATCAATAACGAAATATAACCTAACCTAACCCAACCTATCATCTCGGCGGTAATATTTGACAAAATTCCTGGCGAGTTGGCTTCTCCGTTTCCGTGGGACCTTTATATACATCAATAACGCAATATAACCTAACCTAACCCAACCTAACATTTCGGCGGTAATATTTGACCACGTTCCTGGCTTATTGGACTCTACGTCTCCGTGAGACCTTCATATAGATCTATAACGTAATATAGCCTAACCTAACCCAACCTATCATATCGGCGGTAATATTTGTCAACATTCCTGGCTAGTTGGCCTCTACGTTACCGTGGGACCCTCGTATACATCAATAACGTAATATAACCTAACCTAACCCAACCTAACATCTCGGCGGTAATATTTGACATCATTCCTGGCGAGTTGGCCTCTACGTCTCCGTGGCACCTTCATATATATCAATAACGAAATATAACCTAACCTAACCCAACCTATCATATCGGCGGTAATATTTGAAAACATTCCTGGCGAGTTGGCCTCTACGTCTCCGTGGGACCTTTATATACATCAATAACATAATATAAGCTAGCCTAACCCAATCTAACATCTCGGCGGTAATATTTGACCACATTCCTGGCGAGTTGGCCTCTACGTCTTCGTGGGACCTTTATATACATCAATAACGTAATATAACTTAACCTAACACAACCTAACATCTCCGCGGTAATATTTGACAACATACCTGGCGAGTCGGCCTCTATGTCTCCGTGGGCCCTTCATATACATCAATAACAAAAATATAACCTAACCTAAATCAACCTATCATCTCGGCGATAATATTTGACAAGATTCCTGGCGAGTTGCCCTCTACGTCTCCGTGGGATCTTTATATACATCAATAACGTAATATAACATAACCTAACCCAACCTATCATCTCGGCGGTAATATTTGACAACATTCCTGGCGAGTTGGCCTCTACGTCTCCGTTTGACCTTCATATATATCAATAACGAAATATAACCTAACCTAACCCAACCTATCATCTCGGCGGTAATATTGGACAAAATTCCTGGCGAGTTGGCTTCTCCGTTTCCGTGGGACCTTTATATACATCAATAACGCAATATAACCTAACCTAACCCAACCTAACATTTCGGCGGTAATATTTGAGCACGTTCCTGGCGAGTTGGCCTCTACGTCACCGTGGCACCTTCATATATATCAATAACGAAATATAACCTAACCTAACCCAACCTATCATCTCGGCGGTAATATTTGAAAACATTCCTGGCGAGTTGGCATCTACGTCTCCGTGGGACCTTTATATACATCAATAACGTAATATAACCTAACCTAACCCAACCTAACATCTCGGCAGTAATATTTGACATCATTCCTGGCGAGTTGGCCTCTACGTCTCCGTGGCACCTTCATATACATCAATAACGAAATATAACGTAACCTAACCCAACCGATCATATCGGCGGTAATATTTGACAACATTCCTGGCGAGTTGGCCTCTACGTTACCGTGGGTCCCTCGTATACATCAATAACGTAATATAACGTAACTTAACCCAACCTAACATCTCGGCGGTAATATTTGAAAACATTCCTGGCGAGTTGGCCTCTACGTCTCAGTGGGACCTTTATATACATCAATAGCGTAATATAACCTAACCTAATCCAACCTAACATCTCGGCGGTAATATTTGACAACATACATGGCGAGTTGGCCTCTACGTCTCCGTGGGATCTTTATATACATCAATAACGTAATATAACATAACCTAACCCAACCTAACATCTCGGCGGTAATATTTGACAACATTCCTGGCGAGTTGGCTTCTATGTCTCCGTGGGACCTTTATATACATCAATAACGCAATATAACCTAACCTAACCCAACCTAACATTTCGGCGGTAATATTTGACCACGTTCCTGGCTTATTGGACTCTACGTCTCCGTGAGACCTTCATATAGATCTATAACGTAATATAACCTAACCTAACCCAACCTATCATATCGGCGGTAATATTTGTCAACATTCCTGGCTAGTTGGCCTCTACGTTACCGTGGGACCCTCGTATACATCAATAACGTAATATAACCTAACCTAACCCAACCTAACATCTCGGCGGTAATATTTGACATCATTCCTGGCGAGTTGGCCTCTACGTCTCCGTGGCACCTTCATATATATCAATAACGAAATATAACCTAACCTAACCCAACCTATCATATCGGCGGTAATATTTGAAAACATTCCTGGCGAGTTGGCCTCTACGTCTCCGTGGGACCTTTATATACATCAATAACATAATATAAGCTAGCCTAACCCAATCTAACATCTCGGCGGTAATATTTGACATCATTCCTGGCGAGTTGGCCTCTACGTCACCGTGGAACCTTCATATATATCAATAACGAAATATAACCTAACCTAACCCAACCTATCATCTCGGCGGTAATATTTGAAAACATTCCTGGCGAGTTGGCATCTACGTCTCCGTGGGACCTTTATATACATCAATAACGTAATATAACCTAACTTAACCCAACCTAACATCTCGGCAGTAATATTTGACATCATTCCTGGCGAGTTGGCCTCTACGTCTCCGTGGCACCTTCATATACATTAATAACGAAATATAACGTAACCTAACCCAACCGATCATATCGGCGGTAATATTTGACAACATTCCTGGCGAGTTGGCCTCTACGTTACCGTGGGTCCCTCGTATACATCAATCACGTAAGATAACGTAACTTAACCCAACCTATCATCTCGGCGGTTATATTTGACATCATTCCTGGCGAGCTGGCCTCTACGTCTCCGTGGGACCTTTATATACATCAATAACGTAATATAAGCTAGCCTATCCCAATCTAACATCTCGGCGGTAATATTTGACCACATTCCTGGCGAGTTGGCCTCTACGCCTTCGTGGGACCTTTATATACATCAATAACGTAATATAACTTAACCTGACCCAACCTAACATCTCCGCGGTACTCCGCGGTAATATTTGACAACATACCTGGCGAGTTGGCCTCTACGTCTCCGTGGGCCCTTCATATACATCACTAACGAAATATAACCTAACCTAACCCAACCTATCATATCGGCGGTAATATTTGAAAACATTCCTGGCGAGTTGGCCTCTACGTCTCCGTGGGACCTTTATATACATCAATAACATAATATAAGCTAGCCTAACCCAATCTAACATCTCGGCGGTAATATTTGACAACATTCCTGGCGAGTTGGCCTCTACGTCTCCGTGCGACCTTTATATACATCAATAACGTAATATAACCTAACCTAACGCAACCCAACATCTCGGCGGTAATATTTGACATCATTCCTGGCGAGCTGGCCTCTACGTCTCCGTGTAACCCTCGTATACATCAATAACGTAATATAACGTAACTTAACCCAACCTATCATCTCGTCGGTAATATTTGACATCATTCCTGGCGAGTTGGCCTCTACGTCTCCGTGGGACCTTTATATACATCAATAACGTAATATAAGCTAGCCTAACCCAATCTAACATCTCGGCAGTAATATTTGACCACATTCCTGGCGAGTTGGCCTCTACGTCTTCGTGGGACCTTTGTATACATCAATAACGTAATATAACTTAACCTGAACCAACCTAACACCTCCGCGGTACTCCGCGGTAATATTTGTCAACATTCCTGGCTAGTTGGCCTCTACGTCTCCGTGGGATCTTTATATACATCAATAACTTAATATAACATAACCTAACCCAATCTAACATCTCGGCGGTAATATTTGACCACATTCCTGTCTTGTTGGCCTCTACGTCTCCCTGGGTCCTTTATGTACATCAATAACGTAATATAACTTAACCTAACCCAACCTAACATCTCGGCGGTAATATTTGACAACATTCCTGGCGAGTTGGCCTCTACGTCTCCGTGGGACCTTTATATACATCAATAACATAATATAAGCTAGCCTAACCCAATCTAACATCTCGGCGGTAATATTTGACAACATTCCTGGCGAGTTGGCCTCTACGTCTCCGTGCGACCTTTATATACATCAATAACGAAATGTAACCTAACCTAACCCAACCTATCATCTCGGCGGTAATATTTGACAAAATTCCTGGCGAGTTGGCTTCTCCGTTTCCGTGGGACCTTTATATACATCAATAACGCAATATAACCTAACCTAACCCAACCTAACATTTCGGCGGTAATATTTGACCACGTTCCTGGCTTATTGGACTCTACGTCTCCGTGAGACCTTCATATAGATCTATAACGTAATATAGCCTAACCTAACCCAACCTATCATATCGGCGGTAATATTTGTCAACATTCCTGGCTAGTTGGCCTCTACGTTACCGTGGGACCCTCGTATACATCAATAACGTAATATAACCTAACCTAACCCAACCTAACATCTCGGCGGTAATATTTGACATCATTCCTGGCGAGTTGGCCTCTACGTCTCCGTGGCACCTTCATATATATCAATAACGAAATATAACCTAACCTAACCCAACCTATCATATCGGCGGTAATATTTGAAAACATTCCTGGCGAGTTGGCCTCTACGTCTCCGTGGGACCTTTATATACATCAATAACATAATATAAGCTAGCCTAACCCAATCTAACATCTCGGCGGTAATATTTGACATCATTCCTGGCGAGTTGGCCTCTACGTCACCGTGGCACCTTCATATATATCAATAACGAAATATAACCTAAAGTAACCCAACCTATCATCTCGGCGGTAATATTTGAAAACATTCCTGGCGAGTTGGCATCTACGTCTCCGTGGGACCTTTATATACATCAATAACGTAATATAACCTAACCTAACCCAACCTAACATCTCCGCAGTAATATTTGACATCATTCCTGGCGAGTTGGCCTCTACGTCTCCGTGGCACCTTCATATACATCAATAACGAAATATAACGTAACCTAACCCAACCGATCATATCGGCGGTAATAATTGACAACATTCCTGGCGAGTTGGCCTCTACGTCTTCGTGGGACCCTCGTATACATCAATGACGTAATATAACGTAACTTAACCCAACCTATCATCTCGGCGGTTATATTTGACATCATTCCTGGCGAGCTGGCCTCTACGTCTCCGTGGGACCTTTATATACATCAATAACGTAATATAAGTTAGCCTAACCCAATCTAACATCTCGGCGGTAATATTTGACCACATTCCTGGCGAGTTGGCCTCTACGTCTTCGTGGGACCTTTATATACATCAATAACGTAATATAACTTAACCTGAACCAACCTAACATCTCCGCGGTACTCCGCGGTAATATTTGACAACATACCTGGCGAGTTGGCCTCTACGTCTCCGTGGGCCCTTCATATACATCACTAACGGAATATAACCTAACCTAACCCAACCTATCATCTCGGCGATAATATTTGACAACATTCCTGGCTAGTTGGCCTCTACGTCTCCGTGGGATCTTCATATATATCAATAACATAATATAAGCTAGCCTAACCCAATCTAACATCTCGGCGGTAATATTTGACCACATTCCTGGCGAGTTGGCCTCTACGTCTTCGTGGGACCTTTATATACATCAATAACGTAATATAACTTAACCTAACACAACCTAACATCTCCGCGGTAATATTTGACAACATACCTGGCGAGTCGGCCTCTATGTCTCCGTGGGCCCTTCATATACATCAATAACAAAAATATAACCTAACCTAAATCAACCTATCATCTCGGCGATAATATTTGACAAGATTCCTGGCGAGTTGCCCTCTACGTCTCCGTGGGATCTTTATATACATCAATAACGTAATATAACATAACCTAACCCAATCTAACATCTCGGCGGTAATATTTCACCACATTGCTGGCTTGTTGGCCTCTACGTCTCCGTGGGACCTTTGTATACATCTATAACGTAATATAACCTAACCTAACCCAACCTATCATCTCGGCGGTAATATTTCACAACATTCCTGGCGAGTTGGCCTCTACGTCTCCGTTTGACCTTCATATATATCAATAACGAAATATAACCTAACCTAACCCAACCTATCATCTCGGCGGTAATATTGGACAAAATTCCTGGCGAGTTGGCTTCTCCGTTTCCGTGGGACCTTTATATACATCAATAACGCAATATAACCTAACCTAACCCAACCTAACATTTCGGCGGTAATATTTGACCACGTTCCTGGCTTATTGGACTCTACGTCTCCGTGGGACCTTCATATAGATCTATAACGTAATATAACCTAACCCAACCCAACCTAACATCTCGGCGGTAATATTTGAAAACATTCCTGGCGAGTTGGCCTCTACGTCTCAGTGGGACCTTTATATACATCAATAGCGTAATATAACCTAACCTAATCCAACCTAACATCTCGGCGGTAATATTTGACAACATACATGGCGAGTTGGCCTCTACGTCTCCGTGGGATCTTTATATACATCAATAACGTAATATAACATAACCTAACCCAACCTAACATCTCGGCGGTAATATTTGACAACATTCCTGGCGAGTTGGCTTCTATGTCTCCGTGGTACCTTTATATACATCAATAACGAAATATAACCTAACCTAACCCAACCTATCATCTCGGCGGTAATATTTGACAAAATTCCTGGCGAGTTGGCTTCTCCGTTTCCGTGGGACCTTTATATACATCAATAACGCAATATAACCTAACCTAACCCAACCTAACATTTCGGCGGTAATATTTGACCACGTTCCTGGCTTATTGGACTCTACGTCTCCGTGAGACCTTCATATAGATCTATAACGTAATAT
This sequence comes from Xylocopa violacea, assembly GCA_963969225.1. Taxonomy (NCBI): domain Eukaryota; kingdom Metazoa; phylum Arthropoda; class Insecta; order Hymenoptera; family Apidae; genus Xylocopa; species Xylocopa violacea. The sequence goes on along the minus strand of CAXAJV010000741.1, from coordinate 2,186,199 downwards.
AACCTAACCTAACCCAACCTATCATCTCGGCGATAATATTTGTCAACATTCCTGGCTAGTTGGCCTCTACGTCTCCGTGGGATCTTTATATACATCAATAACTTAATATAACATAACCTAACCCAATCTAACATCTCGGCGGTAATATTTGACCACATTCCTGTCTTGTTGGCCTCTACGTGTCCGTGGGACATTTATACACATCAGTAACGTAATATAACCTAACCTAACCCAACCTAATATCTCGGCGGTAATATTTGAAAACATTCCTGGCGAGTTGGCCTCTACGTCACCGAGAGACCTTCATATACATCAGTAACGTAATATAACCTAACCTAACCCAATCTAGCATCTCGGCGGTAATATTTGACCACATTCCTGGCTTGTTGGCCTCTACGTCTCCCTGGGTCCTTTATATACATCAATAACGTAATATAACTTAACCTAACCCAACCTAACATCTCGGCGGTAATATTTGACAACATTCCTGGCGAGTTGGCCTCTACGTCTCCGTGGGACCTTTATATACATCAATAACATAATATAAGCTAGCCTAACCCAACCTAACATCTCGGCGGTAATATTTGACAACATTCCTGGCGAGTTGGCCTCTACGTCTCCGTGCGACCTTTATATACATCAATAACGTAATATAACCTAACCTAACGCAACCCAAAATCTAGGCGGTAATATTTGACATCATTCCTGGCGAGTTGGCCTCTACGTCTCCGTGTAACCCTCGTATACATCAATAACGAAATATAACCTAACCTAACCCAACCTATCATCTCGGCGGTAATATTTGACAAAATTCCTGGCGAGTTGGCTTCTCCGTTTCCGTGGGACCTTTATATACATCAATAACGCAATATAACCTAACCTAACCCAACCTAACATTTCGGCGGTAATATTTGACCACGTTCCTGGCTTATTGGACTCTACGTCTCCGTGAGACCTTCATATAGATCTATAACGTAATATAACCTAACCTAACCCAACCTATCATATCGGCGGTAATATTTGTCAACATTCCTGGCTAGTTGGCCTCTACGTTACCGTGGGACCCTCGTATACATCAATAACGTAATATAACCTAACCTAACCCAACCTAACATCTCGGCGGTAATATTTGACATCATTCCTGGCGAGTTGGCCTCTACGTCTCCGTGGCACCTTCATATATATCAATAACGAAATATAACCTAACCTAACCCAACCTATCATATCGGCGGTAATATTTGAAAACATTCCTGGCGAGTTGGCCTCTACGTCTCCGTGGGACCTTTATATACATCAATAACATAATATAAGCTAGCCTAACCCAGTCTAACATCTCGGCGGTAATATTTGACAACATTCCTGGCGAGTTGGCCTCTACGTCTCCGTGCGACCTTTATATACATCAATAACGTAATATAACCTAACCTAACGCAACCCAACATCTCGGCGGTAATATTTGACATCATTCCTGGCGAGCTGGCCTCTACGTCTCCGTGGGACCTTTATATACATCAATAACGTAATATAAGCTAGCCTAACCCAATCTAACATCTCGGCAGTAATATTTGACCACATTCCTGGCGAGTTGGCCTCTACGTCTTCGTGGGACCTTTGTATACATCAATAACGTAATATAACTTAACCTGAACCAACCTAACACCTCCGCGGTACTCCGCGGTAATATTTGACAACATACCTGGCGAGTTGGCCTCTACGTCTCCGTGGGCCCCTCATATATATCAATAACGAAATATAACCTAACCTAACCCAACCTATCATCTCGGCGGTAATATTTGACAAAATTCCTGGCGAGTTGGCTTCTCCGTTTCCGTGGGACCTTTATATACATCAATAACGCAATATAACCTAACCTAACCCAACCTAACATTTCGGCGGTAATATTTGACCACGTTCCTGGCTTATTGGACTCTACGTCTCCGTGGGACCTTCATATAGATCTATAACGTAATATAACCTAAACCAACCCAACCTAACATCTCGGCGGTAATATTTGAAAACATTCCTGGCGAGTTGGCCTCTACGTCTCAGTGGGACCTTTATATACATCAATAGCGTAATATAACCTAACCTAATCCAACCTAACATCTCGGCGGTAATATTTGACAACATACATGGCGAGTTGGCCTCTACGTCTCCGTGGGATCTTTATATACATCGATAACGTAATATAACATAACCTAACCCAACCTAACATCTCGGCGGTAATATTTGACCACGTTCCTGGCTTATTGGACTCTACGTCTCCGTGAGACCTTCATATAGATCTATAACGTAATATAACCTAACCTAACCCAGCCTATCATATCGGCGGTAATATTTGTCAACATTCCTGGCTAGTTGGCCTCTACGTTACCGTGGGACCCTCGTATACATCAATAACGTAATATAACCTAACCTAACCCAACCTAACATCTCGGCGGTAATATTTGACATCATTCCTGGCGAGTTGGACTCTACGTCTCCGTGGCACCTTCATATATATCAATAACGAAATATAACCTAACCTAACCCAACCTATCATATCGGCGGTAATATTTGAAAACATTCCTGGCGAGTTGGCCTCTACGTCTCCGTGGGACCTTTATATACATCAATAACATAATATAAGCTAGCCTAACCCAATCTAACATCTCGGCGGTAATATTTGACATCATTCCTGGCGAGTTGGCCTCTACGTCACCGTGGCACCTTCATATATATCAATAACGAAATATAACCTAAAGTAACCCAACCTATCATCTCGGCGGTAATATTTGAAAACATTCCTGGCGAGTTGGCATCTACGTCTCCGTGGGACCTTTATATACATCAATAACGTAATATAACCTAACCTAACCCAACCTAACATCTCCGCAGTAATATTTGACATCATTCCTGGCGAGTTGGCCTCTACGTCTCCGTGGCACCTTCATATACATCAATAACGAAATATAACGTAACCTAACCCAACCGATCATATCGGCGGTAATAATTGACAACATTCCTGGCGAGTTGGCCTCTACGTTACCGTGGGTCCCTCGTATACATCAATAACGTAATATAACGTAACTTAACCCAACCTATCATCTCGGCGGTAATATTTGAGATCATTCCTGGCGAGTTGGCCTCTACGTCTTCGTGGGACCCTCGTATACATCAATGACGTAATATAACGTAACTTAACCCAACCTATCATCTCGGCGGTTATATTTGACATCATTCCTGGCGAGCTGGCCTCTACGTCTCCGTGGGACCTTTATATACATCAATAACGTAATATAAGTTAGCCTAACCCAATCTAACATCTCGGCGGTAATATTTGACCACATTCCTGGCGAGTTGGCCTCTACGTCTTCGTGGGACCTTTATATACATCAATAACGTAATATAACTTAACCTGAACCAACCTAACATCTCCGCGGTACTCCGCGGTAATATTTGACAACATACCTGGCGAGTTGGCCTCTACGTCTCCGTGGGCCCTTCATATACATCACTAACGAAATATAACCTAACCTAACCCAACCTATCATCTCGGCGATAATATTTGACAACATTCCTGGCTAGTTGGCCTCTACGTCTCCGTGGGATCTTCATATATATCAATAACATAATATAAGCTAGCCTAACCCAATCTAACATCTCGGCGGTAATATTTGACCACATTCCTGGCGAGTTGGCCTCTACGTCTTCGTGGGACCTTTATATACATCAATAACGTAATATAACTTAACCTAACACAACCTAACATCTCCGCGGTAATATTTGACAACATACCTGGCGAGTCGGCCTCTATGTCTCCGTGGGCCCTTCATATACATCAATAACAAAAATATAACCTAACCTAAATCAACCTATCATCTCGGCGATAATATTTGACAAGATTCCTGGCGAGTTGCCCTCTACGTCTCCGTGGGATCTTTATATACATCAATAACGTAATATAACATAACCTAACCCAATCTAACATCTCGGCGGTAATATTTCACCACATTGCTGGCTTGTTGGCCTCTACGTCTCCGTGGGACCTTTGTATACATCTATAACGTAATATAACCTAACCTAACCCAACCTATCATCTCGGCGGTAATATTTCACAACATTCCTGGCGAGTTGGCCTCTACGTCTCCGTTTGACCTTCATATATATCAATAACGAAATATAACCTAACCTAACCCAACCTATCATCTCGGCGGTAATATTGGACAAAATTCCTGGCGAGTTGCCTTCTCCGTTTCCGTGGGACCTTTATATACATCAATAACGCAATATAACCTAACCTAACCCAACCTAACATTTCGGCGGTAATATTTGACCACGTTCCTGGCTTATTGGACTCTACGTCTCCGTGGGACCTTCATATAGATCTATAACGTAATATAACCTAACCCAACCCAACCTAACATCTCGGCGGTAATATTTGACAAAATTCCTGGCGAGTTGGCTTCTCCGTTTCCGTGGGACCTTTATATACATCAATAACGCAATATAACCTAACCTAACCCAACCTAACATTTCGGCGGTAATATTTGACCACGTTCCTGGCTTATTGGACTCTACGTCTCCGTGAGACCTTCATATAGATCTATAACGTAATATAACCTAACCTAACCCAACCTATCATATCGGCGGTAATATTTGTCAACATTCCTGGCTAGTTGGCCTCTACGTTACCGTGGGACCCTCGTATACATCAATAACGTAATATAACCTAACCTAACCCAACCTAACATCTCGGCGGTAATATTTGACATCATTCCTGGCGAGTTGGCCTCTACGTCTCCGTGGCACCTTCATATATATCAATAACGAAATATAACCTAACCTAACCCAACCTATCATATCGGCGGTAATATTTGAAAACATTCCTGGCGAGTTGGCCTCTACGTCTCCGTGGGACCTTTATATACATCAATAACATAATATAAGCTAGCCTAACCCAATCTAACATCTCGGCGGTAATATTTGACAACATTCCTGGCGAGTTGGCCTCTACGTCTCCGTGCGACCTTTATATACATCAATAACGTAATATAACCTAACCTAACGCAACCCAACATCTCGGCGGTAATATTTGACATCATTCCTGGCGAGCTGGCCTCTACGTCTCCGTGGGACCTTTATATACATCAATAACGTAATATAAGCTAGCCTAACCCAATCTAACATCTCGGCAGTAATATTTGACCACATTCCTGGCGAGTTGGCCTCTACGTCTTCGTGCGACCTTTGTATACATCAATAACGTAATATAACTTAACCTGAACCAACCTAACACCTCCGCGGTACTCCGCGGTAATATTTGACAACATACCTGGCGAGTTGGCCTCTACGTCTCCGTGGGCCCCTCATATATATCAATAACGAAATATAACCTAACCTAACCCAACCTATCATCTCGGCGGTAATATTTGACAAAATTCCTGGCGAGTTGGCTTCTCCGTTTCCGTGGGACCTTTATATACATCAATAACGCAATATAACCTAACCTAACCCAACCTAACATTTCGGCGGTAATATTTGACCACGTTCCTGGCTTATTGGACTCTACGTCTCCGTGGGACCTTCATATAGATCTATAACGTAATATAACCTAAACCAACCCAACCTAACATCTCGGCGGTAATATTTGAAAACATTCCTGGCGAGTTGGCCTCTACGTCTCAGTGGGACCTTTATATACATCAATAGCGTAATATAACCTAACCTAATCCAACCTAACATCTCGGAGGTAATATTTGACAACATACATGGCGAGTTGGCCTCTACGTCTCCGTGGGATCTTTATATACATCGATAACGTAATATAACATAACCTAACCCAACCTAACATCTCGGCGGTAATATTTGACAACATTCCTGGCGAGTTGGCTTCTATGTCTCCGTGGTACCTTTATATACATCAATAACGAAATATAACCTAACCTAACCCAACCTATCATCTCGGCGGTAATATTTGACAAAATTCCTGGCGAGTTGGCTTCTCCGTTTCCGTGGGACCTTTATATACATCAATAACGCAATATAACCTATCCTAACCCAACCTAACATTTCGGCGGTAATATTTGACCACGTTCCTGGCTTATTGGACTCTACGTCTCCGTGAGACCTTCATATAGATCTATAACGTAATATAACCTAACCTAACCCAACCTATCATCTCGGCGATAATATTTGTCAACATTCCTGGCTAGTTGGCCTCTACGTCTCCGTGGGATCTTTATATACATCAATAACTTAATATAACATAACCTAACCCAATCTAACATCTCGGCGGTAATATTTGACCACATTCCTGTCTTGTTGGCCTCTACGTGTCCGTGGGACATTTATACACATCAGTAACGTAATATAACCTAACCTAACCCAACCTAATATCTCGGCGGTAATATTTGAAAACATTCCTGGCGAGTTGGCCTCTACGTCACCGAGAGACCTTCATATACATCAGTAACGTAATATAACCTAACCTAACCCAATCTAGCATCTCGGCGGTAATATTTGACCACATTCCTGGCTTGTTGGCCTCTACGTCTCCCTGGGTCCTTTATATACATCAATAACGTAATATAACTTAACCTAACCCAACCTAACATTTCGGCGGTAATATTTGACCACGTTCCTGGCTTATTGGACTCTACGTCTCCGTGAGACCTTCATATAGATCTATAACGTAATATAACCTAACCTAACCCAACCTATCATATCGGCGGTAATATTTGTCAACATTCCTGGCTAGTTGGCCTCTACGTTACCGTGGGACCCTCGTATACATCAATAACGTAATATAACCTAACCTAACCCAACCTAACATCTCGGCGGTAATATTTGACATCATTCCTGGCGAGTTGGCCTCTACGTCTCCGTGGCACCTTCATATATATCAATAACGAAATATAACCTAACCTAACCCAACCTATCATATCGGCGGTAATATTTGAAAACATTCCTGGCGAGTTGGCCTCTACGTCTCCGTGGGACCTTTATATACATCAATAACATAATATAAGCTAGCCTAACCCAATCTAACATCTCGGCAGTAATATTTGACCACATTCCTGGCGAGTTGGCCTCTACGTCTTCGTGGGACCTTTGTATACATCAATAACGTAATATAACTTAACCTGAACCAACCTAACACCTCCGCGGTACTCCGCGGTAATATTTGACAACATACCTGGCGAGTTGGCCTCTACGTCTCCGTGGGCCCCTCATATATATCAATAACGAAATATAACCTAACCTAACCCAACCTATCATCTCGGCGGTAATATTTGACAAAATTCCTGGCGAGTTGGCTTCTCCGTTTCCGTGGGACCTTTATATACATCAATAACGCAATATAACCTAACCTAACCCAACCTAACATTTCGGCGGTAATATTTGACCACGTTCCTGGCTTATTGGACTCTACGTCTCCGTGGGACCTTCATATAGATCTATAACGTAATATAACCTAAACCAACCCAACCTAACATCTCGGCGGTAATATTTGAAAACATTCCTGGCGAGTTGGCCTCTACGTCTCAGTGGGACCTTTATATACATCAATAGCGTAATATAACCTAACCTAATCCAACCTAACATCTCGGCGGTAATATTTGACAACATACATGGCGCGTTGGCCTCTACGTCTCCGTGGGATCTTTATATACATCGATAACGTAATATAACATAACCTAACCCAACCTAACATCTCGGCGGTAATATTTGACAACATTCCTGGCGAGTTGGCTTCTATGTCTCCGTGGTACCTTTATATACATCAATAACGAAATATAACCTAACCTAACCCAACCTATCATCTCGGCGGTAATATTTGACAAAATTCCTGGCGAGTTGGCTTCTCCGTTTCCGTGGGACCTTTATATACATCAATAACGCAATATAACCTATCCTAACCCAACCTAACATTTCGGCGGTAATATTTGACCACGTTCCTGGCTTATTGGACTCTACGTCTCCGTGAGACCTTCATATAGATCTATAACGTAATATAACCTAACCTAACCCGACCTATCATCTCGGCGATAATATTTGTCAACATTCCTGGCTAGTTGGCCTCTACGTCTCCGTGGGATCTTTATATACATCAATAACTTAATATAACATAACCTAACCCAATCTAACATCTCGGCGGTAATATTTGACCACATTCCTGTCTTGTTGGCCTCTACGTGTCCGTGGGACATTTATACACATCAGTAACGTAATATAACCTAACCTAACCCAACCTAATATCTCGGCGGTAATATTTGAAAACATTCCTGGCGAGTTGGCCTCTACGTCACCGAGAGACCTTCATATACATCAGTAACGTAATATAACCTAACCTAACCCAATCTAGCATCTCGGCGGTAATATTTGACCACATTCCTGGCTTGTTGGCCTCTACGTCTCCCTGGGTCCTTTATATACATCAATAACGTAATATAACTTAACCTAACCCAACCTAACATCTCGGCGGTAATATTTGACAACATTCCTGGCGAGTTGGCCTCTACGTCTCCGTGGGACCTTTATATACATCAATAACATAATATAAGCTAGCCTAACCCAATCTAACATCTCGGCGGTAATATTTGACAACATTCCTGGCGAGTTGGCCTCTACGTCTCCGTGCGACCTTTATATACATCAATAACGTAATATAACCTAACCTAACGCAACCCAACATCTAGGCGGTAATATTTGACATCATTCCTGGCGAGTTGGCCTCTACGTCTCCGTGTAACCCTCGTATACATCAATAACGTAATATAACGTAACTTAACCCAACCTATCATCTCGTCGGTAATATTTGACATCATTCCTGGCGAGTTGGCCTCTACGTCTCCGTGGGACCTTTATATACATCAATAACGTAATATAAGCTAGCCTAACCCAATCTAACATCTCGGCTGTAATATTTGACCACATTCCCGGCGAGTTGGCCTCTACGTCTTCGTGGGACCTTTGTATACATCAATAACGTAATATAACTTAACGTGAACCAACCTAACACCTCCGCGGTACTCCGCGGTAATATTTGACAACATACCTGGCGAGTTGGCCTCTACGTCTCCGTGGGCCCCTCATATATATCAATAACGAAATATAACCTAACCTAACCCAACCTATCATCTCGGCGGTAATATTTGACAAAATTCCTGGCGAGTTGGCTTCTCCGTTTCCGTGGGACCTTTATATACATCAATAACGCAATATAACCTAACCTAACCCAACCTAACATTTCGGCGGTAATATTTGACCACGTTCCTGGCTTATTGGACTCTACGTCTCCGTGGGACCTTCATATAGATCTATAACGTAATATAACCTAAACCAACCCAACCTAACATCTCGGCGGTAATATTTGAAAACATTCCTGGCGAGTTGGCCTCTACGTCTCAGTGGGACCTTTATATACATCAATAGCGTAATATAACCTAACCTAATCCAACCTAACATCTCGGCGGTAATATTTGACAACATACATGGCGAGTTGGCCTCTACGTCTCCGTGGGATCTTTATATACATCGATAACGTAATATAACATAACCTAACCCAACCTAACATCTCGGCGGTAATATTTGACAACATTCCTGGCGAGTTGGCTTCTATGTCTCCGTGGTACCTTTATATACATCAATAACGAAATATAACCTAACCTAACCCAACCTATCATCTCGGCGGTAATATTTGACAAAATTCCTGGCGAGTTGGCTTCTCCGTTTCCGTGGGACCTTTATATACATCAATAACGCAATATAACCTATCCTAACCCAACCTAACATTTCGGCGGTAATATTTGACCACGTTCCTGGCTTATTGGACTCTACGTCTCCGTGAGACCTTCATATAGATCTATAACGTAATATAACCTAACCTAACCCGACTTATCATCTCGGCGATAATATTTGTCAACATTCCTGGCTAGTTGGCCTCTACGTCTCCGTGGGATCTTTATATACATCAATAACTTAATATAACATAACCTAACCCAATCTAACATCTCGGCGGTAATATTTGACCACATTCCTGTCTTGTTGGCCTCTACGTGTCCGTGGGACATTTATACACATCAGTAACGTAATATAACCTAACCTAACCCAACCTAATATCTCGGCGGTAATATTTGAAAACATTCCTGGCGAGTTGGCCTCTACGTCACCGAGAGACCTTCATATACATCAGTAACGTAATATAACCTAACCTAACCCAATCTAGCATCTCGGCGGTAATATTTGACCACATTCCTGGCTTGTTGGCCTCTACGTCTCCCTGGGTCCTTTATATACATCAATAACGTAATATAACTTAACCTAACCCAACCTAACATCTCGGCGGTAATATTTGACAACATTCCTGGCGAGTTGGCCTCTACGTCTCCGTGGGACCTTTATATACATCAATAACATAATATAAGCTAGCCTAACCCAATCTAACATCTCGGCGGTAATATTTGACAACATTCCTGGCGAGTTGGCCTCTACGTCTCCGTGCGACCTTTATATACATCAATAACGTAATATAACCTAACCTAACGCAACCCAACATCTAGGCGGTAATATTTGACATCATTCCTGGCGAGTTGGCCTCTACGTCTCCGTGTAACCCTCGTATACATCAATAACGTAATATAACGTAACTTAACCCAACCTATCATCTCGTCGGTAATATTTGACATCATTCCTGGCGAGTTGGCCTCTACGTCTCCGTGGGACCTTTATATACATCAATAACGTAATATAAGCTAGCCTAACCCAATCTAACATCTCGGCTGTAATATTTGACCACATTCCCGGCGAGTTGGCCTCTACGTCTTCGTGGGACCTTTGTATACATCAATAACGTAATATAACTTAACGTGAACCAACCTAACACCTCCGCGGTACTCCGCGGTAATATTTGACAACATACCTGGCGAGTTGGCCTCTACGTCTCCGTGGTCCCTTCATATATATCAATAACGAAATATAACCTAACCTAACCCAACCTATCATCTCGGCGGTAATATTTGACAAAATTCCTGGCGAGTTGGCTTCTCCGTTTCCGTGGGACCTTTATATACATCAATAACGCAATATAACCTAACCTAACCCAACCTAACATTTCGGCGGTAATATTTGACCACGTTCCTGGCTTATTGGACTCTACGTCTCCGTGGGACCTTCATATAGATCTATAACGTAATATAACCTAACCTAACCCAACCTATCATATCGGCGGTAATATTTGACAACATTCCTGGCGAGTTGGCCTCTACGTTACCGTGGGACCCTCGTATACATCAATAACGTAATATAACGTAACTTAACCCAACCTATCATCTCGGCGGTAATATTTGACAACATACCTGGCGAGTTGGCCTCTACGTCTCCGTGGGCCCTTCATATACATCACTAACGAAATATAACCTAACCTAACCCAACCTATCATCTCGGCGATAATATTTGACAACATTCCTGGCTAGTTGGCCTCTACGTCTCCGTGGGATCTTCATATATATCAATAACATAATATAAGCTAGCCTAACCCAATCTAACATCTCGGCGGTAATATTTGACCACATTCCTGGCGAGTTGGCCTCTACGTCTTCGTGGGACCTTTATATACATCAATAACGTAATATAACTTAACCTAACACAACCTAACATCTCCGCGGTAATATTTGACAACATACCTGGCGAGTCGGCCTCTATGTCTCCGTGGGCCCTTCATATACATCAATAACAAAAATATAACCTAACCTAAATCAACCTATCATCTCGGCGATAATATTTGACAAGATTCCTGGCGAGTTGCCCTCTACGTCTCCGTGGGATCTTTATATACATCAATAACGTAATATAACATAACCTAACCCAATCTAACATCTCGGCGGTAATATTTCACCACATTGCTGGCTTGTTGGCCTCTACGTCTCCGTGGGACCTTTGTATACATCTATAACGTAATATAACCTAACCTAACCCAACCTATCATCTCGGCGGTAATATTTGACAACATTCCTGGCGAGTTGGCCTCTACGTCTCCGTTTGACCTTCATATATATCAATAACGAAATATAACCTAACCTAACCCAACCTATCATCTCGGCGGTAGTATTGGACAAAATTCCTGGCGAGTTGGCTTCTCCGTTTCCGTGGGACCTTTATATACATCAATAACGCAATATAACCTAACCTAACCCAACCTAACATTTCGGCGGTAATATTTGACCACGTTCCTGGCTTATTGGACTCTACGTCTCCGTGAGACCTTCATATAGATCTATAACGTAATATAACCTAACCTAACCCAACCTATAATCTCGGCGATAATATTTGTCAACATTCCTGGCTAGTTGGCCTCTACGTCTCCGTGGGATCTTTATATACATCAATAACTTAATATAACATAACCTAACCCAATCTAACATCTCGGCGGTAATATTTGACCACATTCCTGTCTTGTTGGCCTCTACGTGTCCGTGGGACATTTATACACATCAGTAACGTAATATAACCTAACCTAACCCAACCTAATATCTCGGCGGTAATATTTGAAAACATTCCTGGCGAGTTGGCCTCTACGTCACCGAGAGACCTTCATATACATCAGTAACGTAATATAACCTAACTTAACCCAATCTAGCATCTCGGCGGTAATATTTGACCACATTCCTGGCTTATTGGACTCTACGTCTCCGTGAGACCTTCATATAGATCTATAACGTAATATAACCTAACCTAACCCAACCTATTATATCGGCGGTAATATTTGTCAACATTCCTGGCTAGTTGGCCTCTACGTTACCGTGGGACCCTCGTATACATCAATAACGTAATATAACCTAACCTAACCCAACCTAACATCTCGGCGGTAATATTTGACATCATTCCTGGCGAGTTGGCCTCTACGTCTCCGTGGCACCTTCATATATATCAATAACGAAATATAACCTAACCTAACCCAACCTATCATATCGGCGGTAATATTTGAAAACATTCCTGGCGAGTTGGCCTCTACGTCTCCGTGGGACCTTTATATACATCAATAACATAATATAAGCTAGCCTAACCCAATCTAACATCTCGGCGGTAATATTTGACAACATTCCTGGCGAGTTGGCCTCTACGTCTCCGTGCGACCTTTATATACATCAATAACGTAATATAACCTAACCTAACGCAACCCAACATCTCGGCGGTAATATTTGACATCATTCCTGGCGAGCTGGCCTCTACGTCTCCGTGGGACCTTTATATACATCAATAACGTAATATAAGCTAGCCTAACCCAATCTAACATCTCGGCAGTAATATTTGACCACATTCCTGGCGAGTTGGCCTCTACGTCTTCGTGGGACCTTTGTATACATCAATAACGTAATATAACTTAACCTGAACCAACCTAACACCTCCGCGGTACTCCGCGGTAATATTTGACAACATACCTGGCGAGTTGGCCTCTACGTCTCCGTGGGCCCCTCATATATATCAATAACGAAATATAACCTAACCTAACCCAACCTATCATCTCGGCGGTAATATTTGACAAAATTCCTGGCGAGTTGGCTTCTCCGTTTCCGTGGGACCTTTATATACATCAATAACGCAATATAACCTAACCTAACCCAACCTAACATTTCGGCGGTAATATTTGACCACGTTCCTGGCTTATTGGACTCTACGTCTCCGTGGGACCTTCATATAGATCTATAACGTAATATAACCTAAACCAACCCAACCTAACATCTCGGCGGTAATATTTGAAAACATTCCTGGCGAGTTGGCCTCTACGTCTCAGTGGGACCTTTATATACATCAATAGCGTAATATAACCTAACCTAATCCAACCTAACATCTCGGCGGTAATATTTGACAACATACATGGCGAGTTGGCCTCTACGTCTCCGTGGGATCTTTATATACATCGATAACGTAATATAACATAACCTAACCCAACCTAACATCTCGGCGGTAATATTTGACAACATTCCTGGCGAGTTGGCTTCTATGTCTCCGTGGTACCTTTATATACATCAATAACGAAATATAACCTAACCTAACCCAACCTATCATCTCGGCGGTAATATTTGACAAAATTCCTGGCGAGTTGGCTTCTCCGTTTCCGTGGGACCTTTATATACATCAATAACGCAATATAACCTATCCTAACCCAACCTAACATTTCGGCGGTAATATTTGACCACGTTCCTGGCTTATTGGACTCTACGTCTCCGTGAGACCTTCATATAGATCTATAACGTAATATAACCTAACCTAACCCAACCTATCATCTCGGCGATAATATTTGTCAACATTCCTGGCTAGTTGGCCTCTACGTCTCCGTGGGATCTTTATATACATCAATAACTTAATATAACATAACCTAACCCAATCTAACATCTCGGCGGTAATATTTGACCACATTCCTGTCTTGTTGGCCTCTACGTGTCCGTGGGACATTTATACACATCAGTAACGTAATATAACCTAACCTAACCCAACCTAATATCTCGGCGGTAATATTTGAAAACATTCCTGGCGAGTTGGCCTCTACGTCACCGAGAGACCTTCATATACATCAGTAACGTAATATAACCTAACCTAACCCAATCTAGCATCTCGGCGGTAATATTTGACCACATTCCTGGCTTGTTGGCCTCTACGTCTCCCTGGGTCCTTTATATACATCAATAACGTAATATAACTTAACCTAACCCAACCTAACATCTCGGCGGTAATATTTGACAACATTCCTGGCGAGTTGGCCTCTACGTCTCCGTGGGACCTTTATATACATCAATAACATAATATAAGCTAGCCTAACCCAATCTAACATCTCGGCGGTAATATTTGACAACATTCCTGGCGAGTTGGCCTCTACGTCTCCGTGCGACCTTTATATACATCAATAACGTAATATAACCTAACCTAACGCAACCCAACATCTAGGCGGTAATATTTGACATCATTCCTGGCGAGTTGGCCTCTACGTCTCCGTGTAACCCTCGTATACATCAATAACGTAATATAACGTAACTTAACCCAACCTATCATCTCGTCGGTAATATTTGACATCATTCCTGGCGAGTTGGCCTCTACGTCTCCGTGGGACCTTTATATACATCAATAACGTAATATAAGCTAGCCTAACCCAATCTAACATCTCGGCTGTAATATTTGACCACATTCCCGGCGAGTTGGCCTCTACGTCTTCGTGGGACCTTTGTATACATCAATAACGTAATATAACTTAACGTGAACCAACCTAACACCTCCGCGGTACTCCGCGGTAATATTTGACAACATACCTGGCGAGTTGGCCTCTACGTCTCCGTGGTCCCTTCATATATATCAATAACGAAATATAACCTAACCTAACCCAACCTATCATCTCGGCGGTAAAATTTGACAAAATTCCTGGCGAGTTGGCTTCTCCGTTTCCGTGGGACCTTTATATACATCAATAACGCAATATAACCTAACCTAACCCAACCTAACATTTCGGCGGTAATATTTGACCACGTTCCTGGCTTATTGGACTCTACGTCTCCGTGGGACCTTCATATAGATCTATAACGTAATATAACCTAACCTAATCCAACCTATCATATCGGCGGTAATATTTGACAACATTCCTGGCGAGTTGGCCTCTACGTTACCGTGGGACCCTCGTATACATCAATAACGTAATATAACGTAACTTAACCCAACCTATCATCTCGGCGGTAATATTTGACAACATACCTGGCGAGTTGGCCTCTACGTCTCCGTGGGCCCTTCATATACATCACTAACGAAATATAACCTAACCTAACCCAACCTATCATCTCGGCGATAATATTTGACAACATTCCTGGCTAGTTGGCCTCTACGTCTCCGTGGGATCTTCATATATATCAATAACATAATATAAGCTAGCCTAACCCAATCTAACATCTCGGCGGTAATATTTGACCACATTCCTGGCGAGTTGGCCTCTACGTCTTCGTGGGACCTTTATATACATCAATAACGTAATATAACTTAACCTAACACAACCTAACATCTCCGCGGTAATATTTGACAACATACCTGGCGAGTCGGCCTCTATGTCTCCGTGGGCCCTTCATATACATCAATAACAAAAATATAACCTAACCTAAATCAACCTATCATCTCGGCGATAATATTTGACAAGATTCCTGGCGAGTTGCCCTCTACGTCTCCGTGGGATCTTTATATACATCAATAACGTAATATAACATAACCTAACCCAATCTAACATCTCGGCGGTAATATTTCACCACATTGCTGGCTTGTTGGCCTCTACGTCTCCGTGGGACCTTTGTATACATCTATAACGTAATATAACCTAACCTAACCCAACCTATCATCTCGGCGGTAATATTTGACAACATTCCTGGCGAGTTGGCCTCTACGTCTCCGTTTGACCTTCATATATATCAATAACGAAATATAACCTAACCTAACCCAACCTATCATCTCGGCGGTAATATTGGACAAAATTCCTGGCGAGTTGGCTTCTCCGTTTCCGTGGGACCTTTATATACATCAATAACGCAATATAACCTAACCTAACCCAACCTAACATTTCGGCGGTAATATTTGACCACGTTCCTGGCTTATTGGACTCTACGTCTCCGTGGGACCTTCATATAGATCTATAACGTAATATAACCTAACCCAACCCAACCTAATATCTCGGCGGTAATATTTGAAAACATTCCTGGCGAGTTGGCCTCTACGTCACCGAGAGACCTTCATATACATCAGTAACGTAATATAACCTAACCTAACCCAATCTAGCATCTCGGCGGTAATATTTGACCACATTCCTGGCTTGTTGGCCTCTACGTCTCCCTGGGTCCTTTATATACATCAATAACGTAATATAACTTAACCTAACCCAACCTAACATCTCGGCGGTAATATTTGACAACATTCCTGGCGAGTTGGCCTCTACGTCTCCGTGGGACCTTTATATACATCAATAACATAATATAAGCTAGCCTAACCCAATCTAACATCTCGGCGGTAATATTTGACAACATTCCTGGCGAGTTGGCCTCTACGTCTCAGTGGGACCTTTATTTACATCAATAGCGTAATATAACCTAACCTAATCCAACCTAACATCTCGGCGGTAATATTTGACAACATACATGGCGAGTTGGCCTCTACGTCTCCGTGGGATCTTTATATACATCAATAACGTAATATAACATAACCTAACCCAACCTAACATCTCGGCGGTAATATTTGACAACATTCCTGGCGAGTTGGCTTCTATGTCTCCGTGGTACCTTTATATACATCAATAACGAAATATAACCTAACCTAACCCAACCTATCATCTCGGCGGTAATATTTGACAAAATTCCTGGCGAGTTGGCTTCTCCGTTTCCGTGGGACCTTTATATACATCAATAACGCAATATAACCTATCCTAACCCAACCTAACATTTCGGCGGTAATATTTGACCACGTTCCTGACTTATTGGACTCTACGTCTCCGTGAGACCTTCATATAGATCTATAACGTAATATAACCTAACCTAACCCAACCTATCATCTCGGCGATAATATTTGTCAACATTCCTGGCTAGTTGGCCTCTACGTCTCCGTGGGATCTTTATATACATCAATAACTTAATATAACATAACCTAACCCAATCTAACATCTCGGCGGTAATATTTGACCACATTCCTGTCTTGTTGGCCTCTACGTCTCCGTGGGACATTTATACACATCAGTAACGTAATATAACCTAACCTAACCCAACCTAATATCTCGGCGGTAATATTTGAAAACATTCCTGGCGAGTTGGCCTCTACGTCACCGAGAGACCTTCATATACATCAGTAACGTAATATAACCTAACCTAACCCAATCTAGCATCTCGGCGGTAATATTTGACCACATTCCTGGCTTGTTGGCCTCTACGTCTCCCTGGGTCCTTTATATACATCAATAACGTAATATAACTTAACCTAACCCAACCTAACATCTCGGCGGTAATATTTGACAACATTCCTGGCGAGTTGGCCTCTACGTCTCCGTGGGACCTTTATATACATCAATAACATAATATAAGCTAGCCTAACCCAATCTAACATCTCGGCGGTAATATTTGACAACATTCCTGGCGAGTTGGCCTCTACGTCTCCGTGCGACCTTTATATACATCAATAACGTAATATAACCTAACCTAACGCAACCCAACATCTAGGCGGTAATATTTGACATCATTCCTGGCGAGTTGGCCTCTACGTCTCCGTGTAACCCTCGTATACATCAATAACGTAATATAACGTAACTTAACCCAACCTATCATCTCGTCGGTAATATTTGACATCATTCCTGGCGAGTTGGCCTCTACGTCTCCGTGGGACCTTTATATACATCAATAACGTAATACAACTTAACCTAACACAACCTAACATCTCCGCGGTAATATTTGACAACATACCTGGCGAGTCGGCCTCTATGTCTCCGTGGGCCCTTCATATACATCAATAACAAAAATATAACCTAACCTAAATCAACCTATCATCTCGGCGATAATATTTGACAAGATTCCTGGCGAGTTGCCCTCTACGTCTCCGTGGGATCTTTATATACATCAATAACGTAATATAACATAACCTAACCCAATCTAAAATCTCGGCGGTAATATTTCACCACATTGCTGGCTTGTTGGCCTCTACGTCTCCGTGGGACCTTTGTATACATCTATAACGTAATATAACCTAACCTAACCCAACCTATCATCTCGGCGGTAATATTTGACAACATTCCTGGCGAGTTGGCCTCTACGTCTCCGTTTGACCTTCATATATATCAATAACGAAATATAACCTAACCTAACCCAACCTATCATCTCGGCGGTAATATTTGACAAAATTCCTGACGAGTTGGCTTCTCCGTTTCCGTGGGACCTTTATATACATCAATAACGCAATATAACCTAACCTAACCCAATCTAACATCTCGGCGGTAATATTTGACCACATTCCTGGCGAGTTGGCCTCTACGTCTTCGTGGGACCTTTATATACATCAATAACGTAATACAACTTAACCTAACACAACCTAACATCTCCGCGGTAATATTTGACAACATACCTGGCGAGTCGGCCTCTATGTCTCCGTGGGCCCTTCATATACATCAATAACAAAAATATAACCTAACCTAAATCAACCTATCATCTCGGCGATAATATTTGACAAGATTCCTGGCGAGTTGCCCTGTACGTCTCCGTGGGATCTTTATATACATCAATAACGTAATATAACATAACCTAACCCAATCTAACATCTCGGCGGTAATATTTCACCACATTGCTGGCTTGTTGGCCTCTACGTCTCCGTGGGACCTTTGTATACATCTATAACGTAATATAACGTAACTTAACCCAACCTATCATCTCGGCGGTAATATTTGACAACATTCCTGGCGAGTTGGCCTCTACGTCTCCGTTTGACCTTCATATATATCAATAACGAAATATAACCTAACCTAACCCAACCTATCATCTCGGCGGTAATATTGGACAAAATTCCTGGCGAGTTGGCTTCTCCGTTTCCGTGGGACCTTTATATACATCAATAACGCAATATAACCTAACCTAACCCAACCTAACATTTCGGCAGTAATATTTGACCACGTTCCTGGCTTATTGGACTCTACGTCTCCGTGGGACCTTCATATAGATCTATAACGTAATATAACCTAACCCAACCCAACCTAACATCTCGGCGGTAATATTTGAAAACATTCCTGGCGAGTTGGCCTCTACGTCTCAGTGGGACCTTTATATACATCAATAGCGTAATATAACCTAACCTAATCCAACCTAACATCTCGGCGGTAATATTTGACAACATACATGGCGAGTTGGCCTCTACGTCTCCGTGGGACCTTCATATAGATCTATAACGTAATATAACCTAACCCAACCCAACCTAACATCTCGGCGGTAATATTTGAAAACATTCCTGGCGAGTTGGCCTCTACGTCTCAGTGGGACCTTTATATACATCAATAGCGTAATATAACCTAACCTAATCCAACCTAACATCTCGGCGGTAATATTTGACAACATACATGGCGAGTTGGCCTCTACGTCTCCGTGGGATCTTTATATACATCAATAACGTAATATAACATAACCTAACCCAACCTAACATCTCGGCGGTAATATTTGACAACATACCTGGCGAGTCGGCCTCTATGTCTCCGTGGGCCCTTCATATACATCAATAACAAAAATATAACCTAACCTAAATCAACCTATCATCTCGGCGATAATATTTGACAAGATTCCTGGCGAGTTGCCCTCTACGTCTCCGTGGGATCTTTATATACATCAATAACGTAATATAACATAACCTAACCCAATCTAAAATCTCGGCGGTAATATTTCACCACATTGCTGGCTTGTTGGCCTCTACGTCTCCGTGGGACCTTTGTATACATCTATAACGTAATATAACCTAACCTAACCCAACCTATCATCTCGGCGGTAATATTTGACAACATTCCTGGCGAGTTGGCCTCTACGTCTCCGTTTGACCTTCATATATATCAATAACGAAATATAACCTAACCTAACCCAACCTATCATCTCGGCGGTAATATTGGACAAAATTCCTGGCGAGTTGGCTTCTCCGTTTCCGTGGGACCTTTATATACATCAATAACGCAATATAACCTAACCTAACCCAACCTAACATTTCGGCAGTAATATTTGACCACGTTCCTGGCTTATTGGACTCTACGTCTCCGTGGGACCTTCATATAGATCTATAACGTAATATAACCTAACCCAACCCAACCTAACATCTCGGCGGTAATATTTGAAAACATTCCTGGCGAGTTGGCCTCTACGTCTCAGTGGGACCTTTATATACATCAATAGCGTAATATAACCTAACCTAATCCAACCTAACATCTCGGCGGTAATATTTGACAACATACATGGCGAGTTGGCCTCTACGTCTCCGTGGGACCTTCATATAGATCTATAACGTAATATAACCTAACCCAACCCAACCTAACATCTCGGCGGTAATATTTGAAAACATTCCTGGCGAGTTGGCCTCTACGTCTCAGTGGGACCTTTATATACATCAATAGCGTAATATAACCTAACCTAATCCAACCTAACATCTCGGCGGTAATATTTGACAACATACATGGCGAGTTGGCCTCTACGTCTCCGTGGGATCTTTATATACATCAATAACGTAATATAACATAACCTAACCCAACCTAACATCTCGGCGGTAATATTTGACAACATACCTGGCGAGTCGGCCTCTATGTCTCCGTGGGCCCTTCATATACATCAATAACAAAAATATAACCTAACCTAAATCAACCTATCATCTCGGCGATAATATTTGACAAGATTCCTGGCGAGTTGCCCTCTACGTCTCCGTGGGATCTTTATATACATCAATAACGTAATATAACATAACCTAACCCAATCTAAAATCTCGGCGGTAATATTTCACCACATTGCTGGCTTGTTGGCCTCTACGTCTCCATGGGACCTTTGTATACATCTATAACGTAATATAACCTAACCTAACCCAACCTATCATCTCGGCGGTAATATTTGACAACATTCCTGGCGAGTTGGCCTCTACGTCTCCGTTTGACCTTCATATATATCAATAACGAAATATAACCTAACCTAACCCAACCTATCATCTCGGCGGTAATATTGGACAAAATTCCTGGCGAGTTGGCTTCTCCGTTTCCGTGGGACCTTTATATACATCAATAACGCAATATAACCTAACCTAACCCAACCTAACATTTCGGCAGTAATATTTGACCACGTTCCTGGCTTATTGGACTCTACGTCTCCGTGGGACTTTCATATAGATCTATAACGTAATATAACCTAACCCAACCCAACCTAACATCTCGGCGGTAATATTTGAAAACATTCCTGGCGAGTTGGCCTCTACGTCTCAGTGGGACCTTTATATACATCAATAACATAATATAAGCTAGCCTAACCCAATCTAACATCTCGGCGGTAATATTTGACAACATTCCTGGCGAGTTGGCCTCTACGTCTCCGTGTAACCCTCGTATACATCAATAACGTAATATAACGTAACTTAACCCAACCTATCATCTCGTCGGTAATATTTGACATCATTCCTGGCGAGTTGGCCTCTACGTCTCCGTGGGACCTTTATATACATCAATAACGTAATATAAGCTAGCCTAACCCAATCTAACATCTCGGCAGTAATATTTGACCACATTCCCGGCGAGTTGGCCTCTACGTCTTCGTGGGACCTTTGTATACATCAATAACGTAATATAACTTAACCTGAACCAACCTAACACCTCCGCGGTACTCCGCGGTAATATTTGACAACATACCTGGCGAGTTGGCCTCTACGTCGCCGTGGTCCCTTCATATATATCAATAACGAAATATAACCTAACCTAACCCAACCTATCATCTCGGCGGTAATATTTGACAAAATTCCTGACGAGTTGGCTTCTCCGTTTCCGTGGGACCTTTATATACATCAATAACGCAATATAACCTAACCTAACCCAATCTAACATCTCGGCGGTAATATTTGACCACATTCCTGGCGAGTTGGCCTCTACGTCTTCGTGGGACCTTTATATACATCAATAACGTAATACAACTTAACCTAACACAACCTAACATCTCCGCGGTAATATTTGACAACATACCTGGCGAGTCGGCCTCTATGTCTCCGTGGGCCCTTCATATACATCAATAACAAAAATATAACCTAACCTAAATCAACCTATCATCTCGGCGATAATATTTGACAAGATTCCTGGCGAGTTGCCCTCTACGTCTCCGTGGGATCTTTATATACATCAATAACGTAATATAACATAACCTAACCCAATCTAACATCTCGGCGGTAATATTTCACCACATTGCTGGCTTGTTGGCCTCTACGTCTCCGTGGGACCTTTGTATACATCTATAACGTAATATAACCTAACCTAACCCAACCTATCATCTCGGCGGTAATATTTGACAACATTCCTGGCGAGTTGGCCTCTACGTCTCCGTTTGACCTTCATATATATCAATAACGAAATATAACCTAACCTAACCCAACCTATCATCTCGGCGGTAATATTGGACAAAATTCCTGGCGAGTTGGCTTCTCCGTTTCCGTGGGACCTTTATATACATCAATAACGCAATATAACCTAACCTAACCCAACCTAACATTTCGGCAGTAATATTTGACCACGTTCCTGGCTTATTGGACTCTACGTCTCCGTGGGACCTTCATATAGATCTATAACGTAATATAACCTAACCCAACCCAACCTAACATCTCGGCGGTAATATTTGAAAACATTCCTGGCGAGTTGGCCTCTACGTCTCAGTGGGACCTTTATATACATCAATAGCGTAATATAACCTAACCTAATCCAACCTAACATCTCGGCGGTAATATTTGACAACATACATGGCGAGTTGGCCTCTACGTCTCCGTGGGACCTTCATATAGATCTATAACGTAATATAACCTAACCCAACCCAACCTAACATCTCGGCGGTAATATTTGAAAACATTCCTGGCGAGTTGGCCTCTACGTCTCAGTGGGACCTTTATATACATCAATAGCGTAATATAACCTAACCTAACCCAACCTAACATCTCGGCGGTAATATTTGACAACATACCTGGCGAGTCGGCCTCTATGTCTCCGTGGGCCCTTCATATACATCAATAACAAAAATATAACCTAACCTAAATCAACCTATCATCTCGGCGATAATATTTGACAAGATTCCTGGCGAGTTGCCCTCTACGTCTCCGTGGGATCTTTATATACATCAATAACGTAATATAACATAACCTAACCCAATCTAAAATCTCGGCGGTAATATTTCACCACATTGCTGGCTTGTTGGCCTCTACGTCTCCGTGGGACCTTTGTATACATCTATAACGTAATATAACCTAACCCAACCCAACCTAACATCTCGGCGGTAATATTTGAAAACATTCCTGGCGAGTTGGCCTCTACGTCTCAGTGGGACCTTTATATACATCAATAACATAATATAAGCTAGCCTAACCCAATCTAACATCTCGGCGGTAATATTTGACAACATTCCTGGCGAGTTGGCCTCTACGTCTCCGTGTAACCCTCGTATACATCAATAACGTAATATAACGTAACTTAACCCAACCTATCATCTCGTCGGTAATATTTGACATCATTCCTGGCGAGTTGGCCTCTACGTCTCCGTGGGACCTTTATATACATCAATAACGTAATATAAGCTAGCCTAACCCAATCTAACATCTCGGCAGTAATATTTGACCACATTCCCGGCGAGTTGGCCTCTACGTCTTCGTGGGACCTTTGTATACATCAATAACGTAATATAACTTAACCTGAACCAACCTAACACCTCCGCGGTACTCCGCGGTAATATTTGACAACATACCTGGCGAGTTGGCCTCTACGTCGCCGTGGTCCTTCATATATATCAATAACGAAATATAACCTAACCTAACCCAACCTATCATCTCGGCGGTAATATTTGACAAAATTCCTGACGAGTTGGCTTCTCCGTTTCCGTGGGACCTTTATATACATCAATAACGCAATATAACCTAACCTAACCCAATCTAACATCTCGGCGGTAATATTTGACCACATTCCTGGCGAGTTGGCCTCTACGTCTTCGTGGGACCTTTATATACATCAATAACGTAATACAACTTAACCTAACACAACCTAACATCTCCGCGGTAATATTTGACAACATACCTGGCGAGTCGGCCTCTATGTCTCCGTGGGCCCTTCATATACATCAATAACAAAAATATAACCTAACCTAAATCAACCTATCATCTCGGCGATAATATTTGACAAGATTCCTGGCGAGTTGCCCTCTACGTCTCCGTGGGATCTTTATATACATCAATAACGTAATATAACATAACCTAACCCAATCTAACATCTCGGCGGTAATATTTCACCACATTGCTGGCTTGTTGGCCTCTACGTCTCCGTGGGACCTTTGTATACATCTATAACGTAATATAACCTAACCTAACCCAACCTATCATCTCGGCGGTAATATTTGACAACATTCCTGGCGAGTTGGCCTCTACGTCTCCGTTTGACCTTCATATATATCAATAACGAAATATAACCTAACCTAACCCAACCTATCATCTCGGCGGTAATATTGGACAAAATTCCTGGCGAGTTGGCTTCTCCGTTTCCGTGGGACCTTTATATACATCAATAACGCAATATAACCTAACCTAACCCAACCTAACATTTCGGCAGTAATATTTGACCACGTTCCTGGCTTATTGGACTCTACGTCTCCGTGGGACCTTCATATAGATCTATAACGTAATATAACCTAACCCAACCCAACCTAACATCTCGGCGGTAATATTTGAAAACATTCCTGGCGAGTTGGCCTCTACGTCTCAGTGGGACCTTTATATACATCAATAGCGTAATATAACCTAACCTAATCCAACCTAACATCTCGGCGGTAATATTTGACAACATACATGGCGAGTTGGCCTCTACGTCTCCGTGGGACCTTCATATAGATCTATAACGTAATATAACCTAACCCAACCCAACCTAACATCTCGGCGGTAATATTTGAAAACATTCCTGGCGAGTTGGCCTCTACGTCTCAGTGGGACCTTTATATACATCAATAGCGTAATATAACCTAACCTAATCCAACCTAACATCTCGGCGGTAATATTTGACAACATACATGGCGAGTTGGCCTCTACGTCTCCGTGGGATCTTTATATACATCAATAACGTAATATAACATAACCTAACCCAACCTAACATCTCGGCGGTAATATTTGACAACATTCCTGGCGAGTTGGCTTCTATGTCTCCGTGGTACCTTTATATACATCAATAACGAAATATAACCTAACCTAACCCAACCTATCATCTCGGCGGTAATATTTGACAAAATTCCTGGCGAGTTGGCTTCTCCGTTTCCGTGGGACCTTTATATACATCAATAACGCAATATAACCTAACCTAACCCAACCTAACATTTCGGCGGTAATATTTGACCACGTTCCTGGCTTATTGGACTCTACGTCTCCGTGAGACCTTCATATAGATCTATAACGTAATATAACCTAACCTAACCCAACCTATCATATCGGCGGTAATATTTGTCAACATTCCTGGCTAGTTGGCCTCTACGTTACCGTGGGACCCTCGTATACATCAATAACGTAATATAACCTAACCTAACCCAACCTAACATCTCGGCGGTAATATTTGACATCATTCCTGGCGAGTTGGCCTCTACGTCTCCGTGGCACCTTCATATATATCAATAACGAAATATAACCTAACCTAACCCAACCTATCATATCGGCGGTAATATTTGACATCATTCCTGGCGAGTTGGCCTCTACGTCTCCGTGGGACCTTTATATACATCAATAACGTAATATAAGCTAGCCTAACCCAATCTAACATCTCGGCAGTAATATTTGACCACATTCCTGGCGAGTTGGCCTCTACGTCTTCGTGGGACCTTTGTATACATCAATAACGTAATATAATTTAACCTGAACCAACCTAACACCTCCGCGGTACTCCGCGGTAATATTTGACAACATACCTGGCGAGTTGGCCTCTACGTCTCCGTGGGCCCTTCATATATATCAATAACGAAATATAACCTAACCTAACCCAACCTATCATCTCGGCGGTAATATTTGACAAAATTCCTGGCGAGTTGGCTTCTCCGTTTCCGTGGGACCTTTATATACATCAATAACGCAATATAACCTAACCTAACCCAACCTAACATTTCGGCGGTAATATTTGACCACGTTCCTGGCTTATTGAACTCTACGTCTCCGTGGGACCTTCATATAGATCTATAACGTAATATAACCTAACCCAACCCAACCTAACATCTCGGCGGTAATATTTGAAAACATTCCTGGCGAATTGGCCTCTACGTTACCGTGGGACCCTCGTATACATCAGTAACGTAATATAACCTAACCTAACCCAACCTAACATCTCGGCGGTAATATTTGACATCATTCCTGGCGTGTTGGCCTCTACGTCTCCGTGTAACCCTCGTATACATCAATAACGTAATATAACGTAACTTAACCCAACCTGTCATCTCCGCGGTAATATTTGACAACATATCTGGCGAGTTGGCCTCTACGTCTCCTTGGGATCTTGATATATATCAATAACGTAATATAACCTAACCTAATCCAATCTAGCATCTCAGCGGTAATATTTGACCACATTCCTGGCTTGTTGGCCTCTACGTCTCCGTGGCACCTTCATATATATCAATAACGAAATATAACCTAACCTAACCCAACCTATCATATCGGCGGTAATATTTGAAAACATTCCTGGCGAGTTGGCCTCTACGTCTTCGTGGGACCCTCGTATACATCTATGACGTAATATAACCTAACCTAACCCAACCTATCATCTCGGCGGTAATATTTGACAACATTCCTGGCGAGTTGGCCTCTACGTCTCCGTGGGATCTTTATATATATCAATAACATAATATAAGCTAGCCTAACCCAATCTAACATCTCGGCGGTAATATTTGACCACATTCCTGGCGAGTTGGCCTCTACGTCTTCGTGGGACCTTTATATACATCAATAACGTAATATAACTTAACCTAACACAACCTAACATCTCCGCGGTAATATTTGACAACATACCTGGCGAGTCGGCCTCTATGTCTCCGTGGGCCCTTCATATACATCAATAACAAAAATATAACCTAACCTAAATCAACCTATCATCTCGGCGATAATATTTGACAAGATTCCTGGCGAGTTGCCCTCTACGTCTCCGTGGGATCTTTATATACATCAATAACGTAATATAACATAACCTAACCCAATCTAACATCTCGGCGGTAATATTTCACCACATTGCTGGCTTGTTGGCCTCTACGTCTCCGTGGGACCTTTGTATACATCTATAACGTAATGTAACCTAACCTAACCCAACCTATCATCTCGGCGGTAATATTTGACAACATTCCTGGCGAGTTGGCCTCTACGTCTCCGTTTGACCTTCATATACATCAATAACGTAATATAACCTAACCTAACCCAACCTAACATCTCGGCGGTAATATTTGACATCATTCCTGGCGAGTTGGCCTCTACGTCTCCGTGGGACCTTTATATACATCAATAACGTAATATAAGCTAGCCTAACCCAATCTAACATCTCGGCAGTAATATTTGACCACATTCCCGGCGAGTTGGCCTCTACGTCTTCGTGGGACCTTTGTATACATCAATAACGTAATATAACTTAACCTGAACCAACCTAACACCTCCGCGGTACTCCGCGGTAATATTTGACAACATACCTGGCGAGTTGGCCTCTACGTCGCCGTGGTCCCTTCATATATATCAATAACGAAATATAACCTAACCTAACCCAACCTATCATCTCGGCGGTAATATTTGACAAAATTCCTGACGAGTTGGCTTCTCCGTTTCCGTGGGACCTTTATATACATCAATAACGCAATATAACCTAACCTAACCCAATCTAACATCTCGGCGGTAATATTTGACCACATTCCTGGCGAGTTGGCCTCTACGTCTTCGTGGGACCTTTATATACATCAATAACGTAATACAACTTAACCTAACACAACCTAACATCTCCGCGGTAATATTTGACAACATACCTGGCGAGTCGGCCTCTATGTCTCCGTGGGCCCTTCATATACATCAATAACAAAAATATAACCTAACCTAAATCAACCTATCATCTCGGCGATAATATTTGACAAGATTCCTGGCGAGTTGCCCTCTACGTCTCCGTGGGATCTTTATATACATCAATAACGTAATATAACATAACCTAACCCAATCTAACATCTCGGCGGTAATATTTCACCACATTGCTGGCTTGTTGGCCTCTACGTCTCCGTGGGACCTTTGTATACATCTATAACGTAATATAACCTAACCTAACCCAACCTATCATCTCGGCGGTAATATTTGACAACATTCCTGGCGAGTTGGCCTCTACGTCTCCGTTTGACCTTCATATATATCAATAACGAAATATAACCTAACCTAACCCAACCTATCATCTCGGCGGTAATATTGGACAAAATTCCTGGCGAGTTGGCTTCTCCGTTTCCGTGGGACCTTTATATACATCAATAACGCAATATAACCTAACCTAACCCAACCTAACATTTCGGCAGTAATATTTGACCACGTTCCTGGCTTATTGGACTCTACGTCTCCGTGGGACCTTCATATAGATCTATAACGTAATATAACCTAACCCAACCCAACCTAACATCTCGGCGGTAATATTTGAAAACATTCCTGGCGAGTTGGCCTCTACGTCTCAGTGGGACCTTTATATACATCAATAGCGTAATATAACCTAACCTAATCCAACCTAACATCTCGGCGGTAATATTTGACAACATACATGGCGAGTTGGCCTCTACGTCTCCGTGGGACCTTCATATAGATCTATAACGTAATATAACCTAACCCAACCCAACCTAACATCTCGGCGGTAATATTTGAAAACATTCCTGGCGAGTTGGCCTCTACGTCTCAGTGGGACCTTTATATACATCAATAGCGTAATATAACCTAACCTAATCCAACCTAACATCTCGGCGGTAATATTTGACAACATACATGGCGAGTTGGCCTCTACGTCTCCGTGGGATCTTTATATACATCAATAACGTAATATAACATAACCTAACCCAACCTAACATCTCGGCGGTAATATTTGACAACATTCCTGGCGAGTTGGCTTCTATGTCTCCGTGGTACCTTTATATACATCAATAACGAAATATAACCTAACCTAACCCAACCTATCATCTCGGCGGTAATATTTGACAAAATTCCTGGCGAGTTGGCTTCTCCGTTTCCGTGGGACCTTTATATACATCAATAACGCAATATAACCTAACCTAACCCAACCTAACATTTCGGCGGTAATATTTGACCACGTTCCTGGCTTATTGGACTCTACGTCTCCGTGAGACCTTCATATAGATCTATAACGTAATATAACCTAACCTAACCCAACCTATCATATCGGCGGTAATATTTGTCAACATTCCTGGCTAGTTGGCCTCTACGTTACCGTGGGACCCTCGTATACATCAATAACGTAATATAACCTAACCTAACCCAACCTAACATCTCGGCGGTAATATTTGACATCATTCCTGGCGAGTTGGCCTCTACGTCTCCGTGGCACCTTCATATATATCAATAACGAAATATAACCTAACCTAACCCAACCTATCATATCGGCGGTAATATTTGACATCATTCCTGGCGAGTTGGCCTCTACGTCTCCGTGGGACCTTTATATACATCAATAACGTAATATAAGCTAGCCTAACCCAATCTAACATCTCGGCAGTAATATTTGACCACATTCCTGGCGAGTTGGCCTCTACGTCTTCGTGGGACCTTTGTATACATCAATAACGTAATATAATTTAACCTGAACCAACCTAACACCTCCGCGGTACTCCGCGGTAATATTTGACAACATACCTGGCGAGTTGGCCTCTACGTCTCCGTGGGCCCTTCATATATATCAATAACGAAATATAACCTAACCTAACCCAACCTATCATCTCGGCGGTAATATTTGACAAAATTCCTGGCGAGTTGGCTTCTCCGTTTCCGTGGGACCTTTATATACATCAATAACGCAATATAACCTAACCTAACCCAACCTAACATTTCGGCGGTAATATTTGACCACGTTCCTGGCTTATTGAACTCTACGTCTCCGTGGGACCTTCATATAGATCTATAACGTAATATAACCTAACCCAACCCAACCTAACATCTCGGCGGTAATATTTGAAAACATTCCTGGCGAATTGGCCTCTACGTTACCGTGGGACCCTCGTATACATCAGTAACGTAATATAACCTAACCTAACCCAACCTAACATCTCGGCGGTAATATTTGACATCATTCCTGGCGTGTTGGCCTCTACGTCTCCGTGTAACCCTCGTATACATCAATAACGTAATATAACGTAACTTAACCCAACCTGTCATCTCCGCGGTAATATTTGACAACATATCTGGCGAGTTGGCCTCTACGTCTCCTTGGGATCTTGATATATATCAATAACGTAATATAACCTAACCTAATCCAATCTAGCATCTCAGCGGTAATATTTGACCACATTCCTGGCTTGTTGGCCTCTACGTCTCCGTGGCACCTTCATATATATCAATAACGAAATATAACCTAACCTAACCCAACCTATCATATCGGCGGTAATATTTGAAAACATTCCTGGCGAGTTGGCCTCTACGTCTTCGTGGGACCCTCGTATACATCTATGACGTAATATAACCTAACCTAACCCAACCTATCATCTCGGCGGTAATATTTGACAACATTCCTGGCGAGTTGGCCTCTACGTCTCCGTGGGATCTTTATATATATCAATAACATAATATAAGCTAGCCTAACCCAATCTAACATCTCGGCGGTAATATTTGACCACATTCCTGGCGAGTTGGCCTCTACGTCTTCGTGGGACCTTTATATACATCAATAACGTAATATAACTTAACCTAACACAACCTAACATCTCCGCGGTAATATTTGACAACATACCTGGCGAGTCGGCCTCTATGTCTCCGTGGGCCCTTCATATACATCAATAACAAAAATATAACCTAACCTAAATCAACCTATCATCTCGGCGATAATATTTGACAAGATTCCTGGCGAGTTGCCCTCTACGTCTCCGTGGGATCTTTATATACATCAATAACGTAATATAACATAACCTAACCCAATCTAACATCTCGGCGGTAATATTTCACCACATTGCTGGCTTGTTGGCCTCTACGTCTCCGTGGGACCTTTGTATACATCTATAACGTAATGTAACCTAACCTAACCCAACCTATCATCTCGGCGGTAATATTTGACAACATTCCTGGCGAGTTGGCCTCTACGTCTCCGTTTGACCTTCATATACATCAATAACGTAATATAACCTAACCTAACCCAACCTAACATCTCGGCGGTAATATTTGACATCATTCCTGGCGAGTTGGCCTCTACGTCTCCGTGGGACCTTTATATACATCAATAACGTAATATAAGCTAGCCTAACCCAATCTAACATCTCGGCAGTAATATTTGACCACATTCCCGGCGAGTTGGCCTCTACGTCTTCGTGGGACCTTTGTATACATCAATAACGTAATATAACTTAACCTGAACCAACCTAACACCTCCGCGGTACTCCGCGGTAATATTTGACAACATACCTGGCGAGTTGGCCTCTACGTCGCCGTGGTCCCTTCATATATATCAATAACGAAATATAACCTAACCTAACCCAACCTATCATCTCGGCGGTAATATTTGACAAAATTCCTGACGAGTTGGCTTCTCCGTTTCCGTGGGACCTTTATATACATCAATAACGCAATATAACCTAACCTAACCCAATCTAACATCTCGGCGGTAATATTTGACCACATTCCTGGCGAGTTGGCCTCTACGTCTTCGTGGGACCTTTATATACATCAATAACGTAATACAACTTAACCTAACACAACCTAACATCTCCGCGGTAATATTTGACAACATACCTGGCGAGTCGGCCTC
Source organism: Xylocopa violacea (assembly GCA_963969225.1). Taxonomy (NCBI): domain Eukaryota; kingdom Metazoa; phylum Arthropoda; class Insecta; order Hymenoptera; family Apidae; genus Xylocopa; species Xylocopa violacea. The sequence continues at coordinate 2,153,498 of CAXAJV010000741.1, read as the reverse complement.
TATGTCTCCGTGGGCCCTTCATATACATCAATAACAAAAATATAACCTAACCTAAATCAACCTATCATCTCGGCGATAATATTTGACAAGATTCCTGGCGAGTTGCCCTCTACGTCTCCGTGGGATCTTTATATACATCAATAACGTAATATAACATAACCTAACCCAATCTAACATCTCGGCGGTAATATTTCACCACATTGCTGGCTTGTTGGCCTCTACGTCTCCGTGGGACCTTTGTATACATCTATAACGTAATATAACCTAACCTAACCCAACCTATCATCTCGGCGGTAATATTTGACAACATTCCTGGCGAGTTGGCCTCTACGTCTCCGTTTGACCTTCATATATATCAATAACGAAATATAACCTAACCTAACCCAACCTATCATCTCGGCGGTAATATTGGACAAAATTCCTGGCGAGTTGGCTTCTCCGTTTCCGTGGGACCTTTATATACATCAATAACGCAATATAACCTAACCTAACCCAACCTAACATTTCGGCAGTAATATTTGACCACGTTCCTGGCTTATTGGACTCTACGTCTCCGTGGGACCTTCATATAGATCTATAACGTAATATAACCTAACCCAACCCAACCTAACATCTCGGCGGTAATATTTGAAAACATTCCTGGCGAGTTGGCCTCTACGTCTCAGTGGGACCTTTATATACATCAATAGCGTAATATAACCTAACCTAATCCAACCTAACATCTCGGCGGTAATATTTGACAACATACATGGCGAGTTGGCCTCTACGTCTCCGTGGGATCTTTATATACATCAATAACGTAATATAACATAACCTAACCCAACCTAACATCTCGGCGGTAATATTTGACAACATTCCTGGCGAGTTGGCTTCTATGTCTCCGTGGTACCTTTATATACATCAATAACGAAATATAACCTAACCTAACCCAACCTATCATCTCGGCGGTAATATTTGACAAAATTCCTGGCGAGTTGGCTTCTCCGTTTCCGTGGGACCTTTATATACATCAATAACGCAATATAACCTAACCTAACCCAACCTAACATTTCGGCGGTAATATTTGACCACGTTCCTGGCTTATTGGACTCTACGTCTCCGTGAGACCTTCATATAGATCTATAACGTAATATAACCTAACCTAACCCAACCTATCATATCGGCGGTAATATTTGTCAACATTCCTGGCTAGTTGGCCTCTACGTTACCGTGGGACCCTCGTATACATCAATAACGTAATATAACCTAACCTAACCCAACCTAACATCTCGGCGGTAATATTTGACATCATTCCTGGCGAGTTGGCCTCTACGTCTCCGTGGCACCTTCATATATATCAATAACGAAATATAACCTAACCTAACCGAACCTATCATATCGGCGGTAATATTTGACATCATTCCTGGCGAGTTGGCCTCTACGTCTCCGTGGGACCTTTATATACATCAATAACGTAATATAAGCTAGCCTAACCCAATCTAACATCTCGGCAGTAATATTTGACCACATTCCTGGCGAGTTGGCCTCTACGTCTTCGTGGGACCTTTGTATACATCAATAACGTAATATAACTTAACCTGAACCAACCTAACACCTCCGCGGTACTCCGCGGTAATATTTGACAACATACCTGGCGAGTTGGCCTCTACGTCTCCGTGGGCCCTTCATATATATCAATAACGAAATATAACCTAACCTAACCCAACCTATCATCTCGGCGGTAATATTTGACAAAATTCCTGGCGAGTTGGCTTCTCCGTTTCCGTGGGACCTTTATATACATCAATAACGCAATATAACCTAACCTAACCCAACCTAACATTTCGGCGGTAATATTTGACCACGTTCCTGGCTTATTGGACTCTACGTCTCCGTGGGACCTTCATATAGATCTATAACGTAATATAACATAACCCAACCCAACCTAACATCTCGGCGGTAATATTTGAAAACATTCCTGGCGAATTGGCCTCTACGTTACCGTGGGACCCTCGTATACATCAGTAACGTAATATAACCTAACCTAACCAAACCTAACATCTCGGCGGTAATATTTGACATCATTCCTGGCGTGTTGGCCTCTACGTCTCCGTGTAACCCTCGTATACATCAATAACGTAATATAACGTAACTTAACCCAACCTGTCATCTCCGCGGTAATATTTGACAACATATCTGGCGAGTTGGCCTCTACGTCTCCTTGGGATCTTGATATATATCAATAACGTAATATAACCTAACCTAACCCAATCTAGCATCTCAGCGGTAATATCTGACCACATTCCTGGCTTGTTGGCCTCTACGTCTCCGTGGCACCTTCATATATATCAATAACGAAATATAACCTAACCTAACCCAACCTATCATATCGGCGGTAATATTTGAAAACATTCCTGGCGAGTTGGCCTCTACGTCTTCGTGGGACCCTCGTATACATCTATGACGTAATATAACCTAACCTAACCCAACCTATCATCTCGGCGGTAATATTTGACAACATTCCTGGCGAGTTGGCCTCTACGTCTCCGTGGGATCTTTATATATATCAATAACATAATATAAGCTAGCCTAACCCAATCTAACATCTCGGCGGTAATATTTGACAACATTCCTGGCGAGTTGGCCTCTACGTCTCCGTTTGACCTTCATATATATCAATAACGAAATATAACCTAACCTAACCCAACCTATCATCTCGGCGGTAATATTGGACAAAATTCCTGGCGAGTTGGCTTCTCCGTTTCCGTGGGACCTTTATATACATCAATAACGCAATATAACCTAACCTAACCCAACCTAACATTTCGGCAGTAATATTTGACCACGTTCCTGGCTTATTGGACTCTACGTCTCCGTGGGACCTTCATATAGATCTATAACGTAATATAACCTAACCCAACCCAACCTAACATCTCGGCGGTAATATTTGAAAACATTCCTGGCGAGTTGGCCTCTACGTCTCAGTGGGACCTTTATATACATCAATAGCGTAATATAACCTAACCTAATCCAACCTAACATCTCGGCGGTAATATTTGACAACATACATGGCGAGTTGGCCTCTACGTCTCCGTGGGACCTTCATATAGATCTATAACGTAATATAACCTAACCCAACCCAACCTAACATCTCGGCGGTAATATTTGAAAACATTCCTGGCGAGTTGGCCTCTACGTCTCAGTGGGACCTTTATATACATCAATAGCGTAATATAACCTAACCTAATCCAACCTAACATCTCGGCGGTAATATTTGACAACATACATGGCGAGTTGGCCTCTACGTCTCCGTGGGATCTTTATATACATCAATAACGTAATATAACATAACCTAACCCAACCTAACATCTCGGCGGTAATATTTGACAACATTCCTGGCGAGTTGGCTTCTATGTCTCCGTGGTACCTTTATATACATCAATAACGAAATATAAACTAACCTAACCCAACCTATCATCTCGGCGGTAATATTTGACAAAATTCCTGGCGAGTTGGCTTCTCCGTTTCCGTGGGACCTTTATATACATCAATAACGCAATATAACCTAACCTAACCCAACCTAACATTTCGGCGGTAATATTTGACCACGTTCCTGGCTTATTGGACTCTACGTCTCCGTGAGACCTTCATATAGATCTATAACGTAATATAACCTAACCTAACCCAACCTATCATATCGGCGGTAATATTTGTCAACATTCCTGGCTAGTTCGCCTCTACGTTACCGTGGGACCCTCATATACATCAATAACGTAATATAACCTAACCTAACCCAACCTAACATCTCGGCGGTAATATTTGACATCATTCCTGGCGAGTTGGCCTCTACGTCTCCGTGGCACCTTCATATATATCAATAACGAAATATAACCTAACCTGAACCAACCTAACACCTCCGCGGTACTCCGCGGTCATATTTGACAACATACCTGGCGAGTTGGCCTCTACGTCTCCGTGGGCCCTTCATATATATCAATAACGAAATATAACCTAACCTAACCCAACCTATCATCTCGGCGGTAATATTTGACAAAATTCCTGGCGAGTTGGCTTCTCCGTTTCCGTGGGACCTTTATATACATCAATAACGCAATATAACCTAACCTAACCCAACCTAACATTTCGGCGGTAATATTTGACCACGTTCCTGGCTTATTGGACTCTACGTCTCCGTGGGACCTTCATATAGATCTATAACGTAATATAACCTAACCCAACCCAACCTAACATCTCGGCGGTAATATTTGAAAACATTCCTGGCGAATTGGCCTCTACGTTACCGTGGGACCCTCGTATACATCAATAACGTAATATAACCTAACCTAACCCAACCTAACATCTCGGCGGTAATATTTGACATCATTCCTGGCGAGTTGGCCTCTACGTCTCCGTGGCACCTTCATATATATCAATAACGAAATATAACCTAACCTAACCGAACCTATCATATCGGCGGTAATATTTGACATCATTCCTGGCGAGTTGGCCTCTACGTCTCCGTGGGACCTTTATATACATCAATAACGTAATATAAGCTAGCCTAACCCAATCTAACATCTCGGCAGTAATATTTGACCACATTCCTGGCGAGTTGGCCTCTACGTCTTCGTGGGACCTTTGTATACATCAATAACGTAATATAACTTAACCTGAACCAACCTAACACCTCCGCGGTACTCCGCGGTAATATTTGACAACATACCTGGCGAGTTGGCCTCTACGTCTCCGTGGGCCCTTCATATATATCAATAACGAAATATAACCTAACCTAACCCAACCTATCATCTCGGCGGTAATATTTGACAAAATTCCTGGCGAGTTGGCTTCTCCGTTTCCGTGGGACCTTTATATACATCAATAACGCAATATAACCTAACCTAACCCAACCTAACATTTCGGCGGTAATATTTGACCACGTTCCTGGCTTATTGGACTCTACGTCTCCGTGGGACCTTCATATAGATCTATAACGTAATATAACATAACCCAACCCAACCTAACATCTCGGCGGTAATATTTGAAAACATTCCTGGCGAATTGGCCTCTACGTTACCGTGGGACCCTCGTATACATCAGTAACGTAATATAACCTAACCTAACCAAACCTAACATCTCGGCGGTAATATTTGACATCATTCCTGGCGTGTTGGCCTCTACGTCTCCGTGTAACCCTCGTATACATCAATAACGTAATATAACGTAACTTAACCCAACCTGTCATCTCCGCGGTAATATTTGACAACATATCTGGCGAGTTGGCCTCTACGTCTCCTTGGGATCTTGATATATATCAATAACGTAATATAACCTAACCTAACCCAATCTAGCATCTCAGCGGTAATATCTGACCACATTCCTGGCTTGTTGGCCTCTACGTCTCCGTGGCACCTTCATATATATCAATAACGAAATATAACCTAACCTAACCCAACCTATCATATCGGCGGTAATATTTGAAAACATTCCTGGCGAGTTGGCCTCTACGTCTTCGTGGGACCCTCGTATACATCTATGACGTAATATAACCTAACCTAACCCAACCTATCATCTCGGCGGTAATATTTGACAACATTCCTGGCGAGTTGGCCTCTACGTCTCCGTGGGATCTTTATATATATCAATAACATAATATAAGCTAGCCTAACCCAATCTAACATCTCGGCGGTAATATTTGACAACATTCCTGGCGAGTTGGCCTCTACGTCTCCGTTTGACCTTCATATATATCAATAACGAAATATAACCTAACCTAACCCAACCTATCATCTCGGCGGTAATATTGGACAAAATTCCTGGCGAGTTGGCTTCTCCGTTTCCGTGGGACCTTTATATACATCAATAACGCAATATAACCTAACCTAACCCAACCTAACATTTCGGCAGTAATATTTGACCACGTTCCTGGCTTATTGGACTCTACGTCTCCGTGGGACCTTCATATAGATCTATAACGTAATATAACCTAACCCAACCCAACCTAACATCTCGGCGGTAATATTTGAAAACATTCCTGGCGAGTTGGCCTCTACGTCTCAGTGGGACCTTTATATACATCAATAGCGTAATATAACCTAACCTAATCCAACCTAACATCTCGGCGGTAATATTTGACAACATACATGGCGAGTTGGCCTCTACGTCTCCGTGGGACCTTCATATAGATCTATAACGTAATATAACCTAACCCAACCCAACCTAACATCTCGGCGGTAATATTTGAAAACATTCCTGGCGAGTTGGCCTCTACGTCTCAGTGGGACCTTTATATACATCAATAGCGTAATATAACCTAACCTAATCCAACCTAACATCTCGGCGGTAATATTTGACAACATACATGGCGAGTTGGCCTCTACGTCTCCGTGGGATCTTTATATACATCAATAACGTAATATAACATAACCTAACCCAACCTAACATCTCGGCGGTAATATTTGACAACATTCCTGGCGAGTTGGCTTCTATGTCTCCGTGGTACCTTTATATACATCAATAACGAAATATAAACTAACCTAACCCAACCTATCATCTCGGCGGTAATATTTGACAAAATTCCTGGCGAGTTGGCTTCTCCGTTTCCGTGGGACCTTTATATACATCAATAACGCAATATAACCTAACCTAACCCAACCTAACATTTCGGCGGTAATATTTGACCACGTTCCTGGCTTATTGGACTCTACGTCTCCGTGAGACCTTCATATAGATCTATAACGTAATATAACCTAACCTAACCCAACCTATCATATCGGCGGTAATATTTGTCAACATTCCTGGCTAGTTCGCCTCTACGTTACCGTGGGACCCTCATATACATCAATAACGTAATATAACCTAACCTAACCCAACCTAACATCTCGGCGGTAATATTTGACATCATTCCTGGCGAGTTGGCCTCTACGTCTCCGTGGCACCTTCATATATATCAATAACGAAATATAACCTAACCTGAACCAACCTAACACCTCCGCGGTACTCCGCGGTCATATTTGACAACATACCTGGCGAGTTGGCCTCTACGTCTCCGTGGGCCCTTCATATATATCAATAACGAAATATAACCTAACCTAACCCAACCTATCATCTCGGCGGTAATATTTGACAAAATTCCTGGCGAGTTGGCTTCTCCGTTTCCGTGGGACCTTTATATACATCAATAACGCAATATAACCTAACCTAACCCAACCTAACATTTCGGCGGTAATATTTGACCACGTTCCTGGCTTATTGGACTCTACGTCTCCGTGGGACCTTCATATAGATCTATAACGTAATATAACCTAACCCAACCCAACCTAACATCTCGGCGGTAATATTTGAAAACATTCCTGGCGAATTGGCCTCTACGTTACCGTGGGACCCTCGTATACATCAGTAACGTAATATAACCTAACCTAACCCAACCTAACATCTCGGCGGTAATATTTGACATAATTCCTGGCGTGTTGGCCTCTACGTCTCCGTGTAACCCTCGTATACATCAATAACGTAATATAACGTAACTTAACCCAACCTGTCATCTCCGCGGTAATATTTGACAACATATCTGGCGAGTTGGCCTCTACGTCTCCTTGGGATCTTGATATATATCAATAACGTAATATAACCTAACCTAAATCAACCTATCATCTCGGCGATAATATTTGACAAGATTCCTGGCGAGTTGCCCTCTACGTCTCCGTGGGATCTTTATATACATCAATAACGTAATATAACATAACCTAACCCAATCTAACATCTCGGCGGTAATATTTCACCACATTGCTGGCTTGTTGGCCTCTACGTCTCCGTGGGACCTTTGTATACATCTATAACGTAATATAACCTAACCTAACCCAACCTATCATCTCGGCGGTAATATTTGACAACATTCCTGGCGAGTTGGCCTCTACGTCTCCGTTTGACCTTCATATACATCAATAACGTAATATAACCTAACCTAACCCAACCTAACATCTCGGCGGTAATATCTGACATCATTCCTGGCGAGTTGGCCTCTACGTCTCCGTGGCACCTTCATATATATCAATAACGAAATATAACCTCACCTAACCCAACCTATCATATCGGCGGTAATATTTGAAAACATTCCTGGCGAGTTGGCCTCTACGTCTTCGTGGGACCCTCGTATACATCTATGACGTAATATAACCTAACCTAACCCAACCTATCATCTCGGCGGTAATATTTGACATAATTCCTGGCGTGTTGGCCTCTACGTCTCCGTGTAACCCTCGTATACATCAATAACGTAATATAACGTAACTTAACCCAACCTGTCATCTCCGCGGTAATATTTGACAACATATCTGGCGAGTTGGCCTCTACGTCTCCTTGGGATCTTGATATATATCAATAACGTAATATAACCTAACCTAAATCAACCTATCATCTCGGCGATAATATTTGACAAGATTCCTGGCGAGTTGCCCTCTACGTCTCCGTGGGATCTTTATATACATCAATAACGTAATATAACATAACCTAACCCAATCTAACATCTCGGCGGTAATATTTCACCACATTGCTGGCTTGTTGGCCTCTACGTCTCCGTGGGACCTTTGTATACATCTATAACGTAATATAACCTAACCTAACCCAACCTATCATCTCGGCGGTAATATTTGACAACATTCCTGGCGAGTTGGCCTCTACGTCTCCGTTTGACCTTCATATACATCAATAACGTAATATAACCTAACCTAACCCAACCTAACATCTCGGCGGTAATATCTGACATCATTCCTGGCGAGTTGGCCTCTACGTCTCCGTGGCACCTTCATATATATCAATAACGAAATATAACCTAACCTGAACCAACCTAACACCTCCGCGGTACTCCGCGGTCATATTTGACAACATACCTGGCGAGTTGGCCTCTACGTCTCCGTGGGCCCTTCATATATATCAATAACGAAATATAACCTAACCTAACCCAACCTATCATCTCGGCGGTAATATTTGACAAAATTCCTGGCGAGTTGGCTTCTCCGTTTCCGTGGGACCTTTATATACATCAATAACGCAATATAACCTAACCTAACCCAACCTAACATTTCGGCGGTAATATTTGACCACGTTCCTGGCTTATTGGACTCTACGTCTCCGTGGGACCTTCATATAGATCTATAACGTAATATAACCTAACCCAACCCAACCTAACATCTCGGCGGTAATATTTGAAAACATTCCTGGCGAATTGGCCTCTACGTTACCGTGGGACCCTCGTATACATCAGTAACGTAATATAACCTAACCTAACCCAACCTAACATCTCGGCGGTAATATTTGACATAATTCCTGGCGTGTTGGCCTCTACGTCTCCGTGTAACCCTCGTATACATCAATAACGTAATATAACGTAACTTAACCCAACCTGTCATCTCCGCGGTAATATTTGACAACATATCTGGCGAGTTGGCCTCTACGTCTCCTTGGGATCTTGATATATATCAATAACGTAATATAACCTAACCTAAATCAACCTATCATCTCGGCGATAATATTTGACAAGATTCCTGGCGAGTTGCCCTCTACGTCTCCGTGGGATCTTTATATACATCAATAACGTAATATAACATAACCTAACCCAATCTAACATCTCGGCGGTAATATTTCACCACATTGCTGGCTTGTTGGCCTCTACGTCTCCGTGGGACCTTTGTATACATCTATAACGTAATATAACCTAACCTAACCCAACCTATCATCTCGGCGGTAATATTTGACAACATTCCTGGCGAGTTGGCCTCTACGTCTCCGTTTGACCTTCATATACATCAATAACGTAATATAACCTAACCTAACCCAACCTAACATCTCGGCGGTAATATCTGACATCATTCCTGGCGAGTTGGCCTCTACGTCTCCGTGGCACCTTCATATATATCAATAACGAAATATAACCTCACCTAACCCAACCTATCATATCGGCGGTAATATTTGAAAACATTCCTGGCGAGTTGGCCTCTACGTCTTCGTGGGACACTCGTATACATCTATGACGTAATATAACCTAACCTAACCCAACCTATCATCTCGGCGGTAATATTTGACAACATTCCTGGCGAGTTGGCCTCTACGTCTCCGTTTGACCTTCATATACATCAATAACGTAATATAACCTAACCTAACCCAACCTAACATCTCGGCGGTAATATTTGACATCATTCCTGGCGAGTTGGCCTCTACGTCTCCGTAGCACCTCCATATATATCAATAACGAAATATAACCTAACCAAACCCAACCTAACATCTCGGCGGTAATATTTGAAAACATTCCTGGCGAGTTGGCATCTACGTCTCCGTGGGACCTTTATATACATCAATAACGTAATATAACCTAACCTAACCCAACCTAACATCTCGGCAGTAATATTTGAAAACATTCCTGGCGAGTTGGCCTCTACGTCTTCGTGGGACTTTTATATACATCAATAACGAAATATAACCTAACCTAACCTAACCTATCATCTCGGCGGCAACATTTGACAACATTCCCGGCGAGTTGGCCTTTACGTCTCCGTGGGACCTTTATATACATCAGTAACGTAATATAACCTAACCTAACCCAACCTAACATCTCGGCGGTAATATTTGACATCATTCCTGGCGTGTTGGCCTCTACGTCTCCGTGTAACCCTCGTATACATCAATAACGTAATATAACGTAACTTAACCCAACCTGTCATCTCCGCGGTAATATTTGACAACATACCTGGCGAGTCGGCCTCTACGTCTCCGTGGGCCCTTCATATACATCAATAACAAAAATATAACCTAACCTAAATCAACCTATCATCTCGGCGATAATATTTGACAAGATTCCTGGCGAGTTGCCCTCTACGTCTCCGTGGGATCTTTTTATACATCAATAACGTAATATAACATAACCTAACCCAATCTAACATCTCGGCGGTAATATTTCACCACATTGCTGGCTTGTTGGCCTCTACGTCTCCGTGGGACCTTTGTATACATCTATAACGTAATATAACCTAACCTAACCCAACCTATCATCTCGGCGGTAATATTTGACAACATTCCTGGCGAGTTGGCCTCTACGTCTCCGTTTGACCTTCATATACATCAATAACGTAATATAACCTAACCTAATCCAACCTAACATCTCGGCGGTAATATTTGACATCATTCCTGGCGAGTTGGCCTCTACGTCACCGTGGCACCTTCATATATATCAATAACGAAATATAACCTAACCTAACCCAACCTATCATCTCGGCGGTAATATTTGAAAACATTCCTGGCGAGTTGGCATGTACGTCTCCGTGGAACTTTATATACATCAATAACGTAATATAACCTAACCTAACCCAACCTAACATCTCGGCAGTAATATTTGACATCATTCCTGGCGAGTTGGCCTCTACGTCTCCGTGGCACCTTCATATACATCAATAACGAAATATAACGTAACCTAACCCAACCGATCATATCGGCGGTAATATTTGACAACATTCCTGGCGAGTTGGCCTCTACATTACCGTGGGTCCCTCGTATACATCAATAACGTAATATAACGTAACTTAACCCAACCTATCATCTCGGCGGTAATATTTGAGAACATTCCTGGCGAGTTGGCCTCTACGTCTTCGTGGGACCCTCGTATACATCAATAACGTAATATAACGTAACTTAACCCAACCTATCATCTCGGCGGTTATATTTGACATCATTCCTTGCGAGTTGGCCTCTACGTCTCCGTGGGACCTTTATATACATCAATAACGTAATATAAGCTAGCCTAACCCAATCTAACATCTCGGCGGTAATATTTGACCACATTCCTGGCGAGTTGGCCTCTACGTCTTCGTGGGACCTTTATATACATCAATAACGTAATATAACTTAACCTGAACCAACCTAACATCTCCGCGGTACTCCGCGGTAATATTTGACAACATACCTGGCGAGTTGGCCTCTACGTCTCCGCGAGACCTTTATATACGTCTATAACGTAATATAGCCTAACCAAACCCAACCTAACATCTCGGCGGTAATATTTGAAAACATTCCTGGCGAGTTGGCATCTACGTCTCCGTGGGACCTTTATATACATCAATAACGTAATATAACCTAACCTAACCCAACCTAACATCTCGGCAGTAATATTTGAAAACATTCCTGGCGAGTTGGCCTCTACGTCTTCGTGGGACCTTTATATACATCACTAACGTAATATAACTTAACCTGAACCAACCTAACATCTCCGCGGTACTCCGCGGTAATATTTGACAACATACCTGGCGAGTTGGCCTCTACGTCTCCGTGGGCCCTTCATATACATCACTAACGAAATATAACCTAACCTAACCCAACCTAACATCTCGGCGGTAATATTTGACATCATTCCTGGCGTGTTGGCCTCTACGTCTCCGTGTAACCCTCGTATACATCAATAACGTAATATAACGTAACTTAACCCAACCTGTCATCTCCGCGGTAATATTTGACAACATACCTGGCGAGTCGGCCTCTACGTCTCCGTGGGCCCTTCATATACATCAATAACAAAAATATAACCTAACCTAAATCAACCTATCATCTCGGCGATAATATTTGACAAGATTCCTGGCGAGTTGCCCTCTACGTCTCCGTGGGATCTTTTTATACATCAATAACGTAATATAACATAACCTAACCCAATCTAACATCTCGGCGGTAATATTTCACCACATTGCTGGCTTGTTGGCCTCTACGTCTCCGTGGAACTTTATATACATCAATAACGTAATATAACCTAACCTAACCCAACCTAACATCTCGGCAGTAATATTTGACATCATTCCTGGCGAGTTGGCCTCTACGTCTCCGTGGCACCTTCATATACATCAATAACGAAATATAACGTAACCTAACCCAACCGATCATATCGGCGGTAATATTTGACAACATTCCTGGCGAGTTGGCCTCTACATTACCGTGGGTCCCTCGTATACATCAATAACGTAATATAACGTAACTTAACCCAACCTATCATCTCGGCGGTAATATTTGAGAACATTCCTGGCGAGTTGGCCTCTACGTCTTCGTGGGACCCTCGTATACATCAATAACGTAATATAACGTAACTTAACCCAACCTATCATCTCGGCGGTTATATTTGACATCATTCCTTGCGAGCTGGCCTCTACGTCTCCGTGGGACCTTTATATACATCAATAACGTAATATAAGCTAGCCTAACCCAATCTAACATCTCGGCGGTAATATTTGACCACATTCCTGGCGAGTTGGCCTCTACGTCTTCGTGGGACCTTTATATACATCAATAACTTAATATAACTTAACCTGAACCAACCTAACATCTCCGCGGTACTCCGCGGTAATATTTGACAACATACCTGGCGAGTTGGCCTCTACGTCTCCGCGAGACCTTTATATACGTCTATAACGTAATATAGCCTAACCAAACCCAACCTAACATCTCGGCGGTAATATTTGAAAACATTCCTGGCGAGTTGGCATCTACGTCTCCGTGGGACCTTTATATACATCAATAACGTAATATAACCTAACCTAACCCAACCTAACATCTCGGCAGTAATATTTGAAAACATTCCTGGCGAGTTGGCCTCTACGTCTTCGTGGGACCTTTATATACATCACTAACGTAATATAACTTAACCTGAACCAACCTAACATCTCCGCGGTACTCCGCGGTAATATTTGACAACATACCTGGCGAGTTGGCCTCTACGTCTCCGTGGGCCCTTCATATACATCACTAACGAAATATAACCTAACCTAACCCAACCTATCATCTCGGCGGTAATATTTGACAAAATTCCTGGCGAGTTGGCTTCTCGGTTTCCGTGGGACCTTTATATACATCAATAACGTAATATAACCGAACCTAACCCAACCTAACATTTCGGCGGTAATATTTGACCACGTTCCTGGCTTATTGGACTCTACGTCTCCGTGGGACCTTTATATACATCAATAAAGAAATATAACCTAACCTAAATCAACCTATCATCTCGGCGATAATATTTGACAACATTCCTGGCTAGTTGGCCTCTACGTCTCCGTGGGATCTTTATATATATCAATAACATAATATAAGCTAGCCTAACCCAATCTAACTTCTCGGCGGTAATATTTGACAACATTCCTGGCGAGTTGGCCTCTACGTATCCGTGGGACCTTTGTATACGTCTATAACGTAATATAACCTAACCTAACCCAACCTATCATCTCGGCGGTAATATTTGACAACATTCCTGGCGAGTTGGCCTCTACGTCTCCGTTTGACCTTCATATACATCAATAACGTAATATAACCTAACCTAACCCAACCTAACATCTCGGCGGTAATATCTGACATCATTCCTGGCGAGTTGGCCTCTACGTCTCCGTTTGACCTTCATATACATCAATAACGTAATATAACCTAACCTAACCCAACCTAACATTTCGGCGGTAATATCTGACATCATTCCTGGCGAGTTGGCCTCTACGTCTCCGTGGCACCTTCATATATATCAATAACGAAATATAACCTCACCTAACCCAACCTATCATATCGGCGGTAATATTTGAAAACATTCCTGGCGAGTTGGCCTCTACGTCTTCGTGGGACCCTCGTATACATCTATGACGTAATATAACCTAACCTAACCCAACCTATCATCTCGGCGGTAATATTTGACAACATTCCTGGCGAGTTGGCCTCTACGTCTCCGTTTGACCTTCATATACATCAATAACGTAATATAACCTAACCTAACCCAACCTAACATCTCGGCGGTAATATTTGACATCATTCCTGGCGAGTTGGCCTCTACGTCTCCTTGGGATCTTGATATATATCAATAACGTAATATAACCTAACCTAACCCAATCTAGCATCTCAGCGGTAATATTTGACCACATTCCTGGCTTGTTGGCCTCTAAGTCTCCGTTGGACCTTTATATACATCTATAACGTAATATAACATAACCTAACGCAACCTAACATCTCGGCGGTAATATTTGACATCATTCCTGGCGAGTTGGCCTCTACGTCTCCGTGTAACCCTCGTATACATCAATAACGTAATATAACGTAACTTAACCCAACCTATAATCTCGGCGGTTATATTTGACATCATTCCTGGCGAGCTGGCCTCTACGTCTCCGTGGGACCTTTATATACATCAATAACGTAATATAAGCTAGCCTAACCCAATCTAACATCTCGGCGGTAATATTTGACCACATTCCTGGCGAGTTGGCCTCTACGTCTTCGTGGGACCTTTATATACATCAATAACGTAATATAACTTAACCTGAACAAACCTAACATCTCCGCGGTACTCCGCGGTAATATTTGACAACATACCTGGCGAGTCGGCCTCTACGTCTCCGTGGGCCCTTCATATACATCAATAACAAAAATATAACCTAACCTAAATCAACCTATCATCTCGGCGATAATATTTGACAAGATTCCTGGCGAGTTGCCCTCTACGTCTCCGTGGGATCTTTATATACATCAATAACGTAATATAACATAACCTAACCCAATCTAACATCTCGGCGGTAATATTTCACCACATTGCTGGCTTGTTGGCCTCTACGTCTCCGTGGGACCTTTGTATACATCTATAACGTAATATAACCTAACCTAACCCAACCTATCATCTCGGCGGTAATATTTGACAACATTCCTGGCGAGTTGGCCTCTACGTCTCCGTTTGACCTTCATATACATCAATAACGTAATATAACCTTACCTAACCCAACCTAACATCTCGGCGGTAATATTTGACATCATTCCTGGCGAGTTGGCCTCTACGTCACCGTGGCACCTTCATATATATCAATAACGAAATATAACCTAACCTAACCCAACCTATCATCTCGGCGGTAATATTTGAAAACATTCCTGGCGAGTTGGCATGTACGTCTCCGTGGAACTTTATATACATCAATAACGTAATATAACCTAACCTAACCCAACCTAACATCTCGGCAGTAATATTTGACATCATTCCTGGCGAGTTGGCCTCTACGTCTCCGTGGCACCTTCATATACATCAATAACGAAATATAACGTAACCTAACCCAACCGATCATATCGGCGGTAATATTTGACAACATTCCTGGCGAGTTGGCCTCTACGTTACCGTGGGTCCCTCGTATACATCAATAACGTAATATAACGTAACTTAACCCAACCTATCATCTCGGCGGTAATATTTGAGAACATTCCTGGCGAGTTGGCCTCTACGTCTTCGTGGGACCCTCGTATACATCAATAACGTAATATAACGTAACTTAACCCAACCTATCATCTCGGCGGTTATATTTGACATCATTCCTTGCGAGCTGGCCTCTACGTCTCCGTGGGACCTTTATATACATCAATAACGTAATATAAGCTAGCCTAACCCAATCTAACATCTCGGCGGTAATATTTGACCACATTCCTGGCGAGTTGGCCTCTACGTCTTCGTGGGACCTTTATATACATCAATAACGTAATATAACTTAACCTGAACCAACCTAACATCTCCGCGGTACTCCGCGGTAATATTTGACAACATACCTGGCGAGTTGGCCTCTACGTCTCCGCGAGACCTTTATATACGTCTATAACGTAATATAGCCTAACCAAACCCAACCTAACATCTCGGCGGTAATATTTGAAAACATTCCTGGCGAGTTGGCATCTACGTCTCCGTGGGACCTTTATATACATCAATAACGTAATATAACCTAACCTAACCCAACCTAACATCTCGGCAGTAATATTTGAAAACATTCCTGGCGAGTTGGCCTCTACGTCTTCGTGGGACTTTTATATACATCAATAACGAAATATAACCTAACCTAACCTAACCTATCATCTCGGCGGCAACATTTGACAACATTCCCGGCGAGTTGGCCTTTACGTCTCCGTGGGACCTTTATATACATCAGTAACGTAATATAACCTAACCTAACCCAACCTAACATCTCGGCGGTAATATTTGACATCATTCCTGGCGTGTTGGCCTCTACGTCTCCGTGTAACCCTCGTATACATCAATAACGTAATATAACGTAACTTAACCCAACCTGTCATCTCCGCGGTAATATTTGAGAACATATCTGGCGAGTTGGCCTCTACGTCTCCTTGGGATCTTGATATATATCAATAACGTAATATAACCTAACCTAACCCAATCTAGCATCTCAGCGGTAATATTTGACCACATTCCTGGCTTGTTGGCCTCTAAGTCTCCGTTGGACCTTTATATACATCTATAACGTAATATAACCTAACCTAACCCAACCTAACATCTCGGCAGTAATATTTGACATCATTCCTGGCGAGTTGGCCTCTACGTCTCCGTGGCACCTTCATATACATCAATAACGAAATATAACGTAACCTAACCCAACCGATCATATCGGCGGTAATATTTGACAACATTCCTGGCGAGTTGGCCTCTACGTTACCGTGGGTCCCTCGTATACATCAATAACGTAATATAACGTAACTTAACCCAACCTATCATCTCGGCGGTAATATTTGAGAACATTCCTGGCGAGTTGGCCTCTACGTCTTCGTGGGACCCTCGTATACATCAATAACGTAATATAACGTAACTTAACCCAACCTATCATCTCGGCGGTTATATTTGACATCATTCCTTGCGAGCTGGCCTCTACGTCTCCGTGGCACCTTTATATACATCAATAACGTAATATAAGCTAGCCTAACCCAATCTAACATCTCGGCGGTAATATTTGACCACATTCCTGGCGAGTTGGCCTCTACGTCTCCGCGAGACCTTTATATACGTCTATAACGTAATATAGCCTAACCAAACCCAACCTAACATCTCGGCGGTAATATTTGAAAACATTCCTGGCGAGTTGGCATCTACGTCTCCGTGGGACCTTTATATACATCAATAACGTAATATAACCTAACCTAACCCAACCTAACATCTCGGCAGTAATATTTGAAAACATTCCTGGCGAGTTGGCCTCTACGTCTTCGTGGGACTTTTATATACATCAATAACGAAATATAACCTAACCTAACCTAACCTATCATCTCGGCGGCAACATTTGACAACATTCCCGGCGAGTTGGCCTTTACGTCTCCGTGGGACCTTTATATACATCAGTAACGTAATATAACCTAACCTAACCCAACCTAACATCTCGGCGGTAATATTTGACATCATTCCTGGCGTGTTGGCCTCTACGTCTCCGTGTAACCCTCGTATACATCAATAACGTAATATAACGTAACTTAACCCAACCTGTCATCTCCGCGGTAATATTTGAGAACATATCTGGCGAGTTGGCCTCTACGTCTCCTTGGGATCTTGATATATATCAATAACGTAATATAACCTAACCTAACCCAATCTAGCATCTCAGCGGTAATATTTGACCACATTCCTGGCTTGTTGGCCTCTAAGTCTCCGTTGGACCTTTATATACATCTATAACGTAATATAACATAACCTAACGCAACCTAACATCTCGGCGGTAATATTTGACATCATTCCTGGCGAGTTGGCCTCTACGTCTCCGTGTAACCCTCGTATACATCAATAACGTAATATAACGTAACTTAACCCAACCTATCATCTCGGCGGTTATATTTGACATCATTCCTGGCGAGCTGGCCTCTACGTCTCCGTGGGACCTTTATATACATCAATAACGTAATATAAGCTAGCCTAACCCAATCTAACGTCTCGGCGGTAATATTTGACCACATTCCTGGCGAGTTGGCCTCTACGTCTTCGTGGGACCTTTATATACATCAATAACGTAATATAACTTAACCTGAACAAACCTAACATCTCCGCGGTACTCCGCGGTAATATTTGACAACATACCTGGCGAGTCGGCCTCTACGTCTCCGTGGGCCCTTCATATACATCAATAACAAAAATATAACCTAACCTAAATCAACCTATCATCTCGGCGATAATATTTGACAAGATTCCTGGCGAGTTGCCCTCTACGTCTCCGTGGGATCTTTATATACATCAATAACGTAATATAACATAACCTAACCCAATCTAACATCTCGGCGGTAATATTTCACCACATTGCTGGCTTGTTGGCCTCTACGTCTCCGTGGGACCTTTGTATACATCTATAACGTAATATAACCTAACCTAACCCAACCTATCATCTCGGCGGTAATATTTGACAACATTCCTGGCGAGTTGGCCTCTACGTCTCCGTTTGACCTTCATATACATCAATAACGTAATATAACCTAACCTAACCCAACCTAACATCTCGGCGGTAATATTTGACATCATTCCTGGCGAGTTGGCCTCTACGTCACCGTGGCACCTTCATATATATCAATAACGAAATATAACCTAACCTAACCCAACCTATCATCTCGGCGGTAATATTTGAAAACATTCCTGGCGAGTTGGCATGTACGTCTCCGTGGAACTTTATATACATCAATAACGTAATATAACCTAACCTAACCCAACCTAACATCTCGGCAGTAATATTTGACATCATTCCTGGCGAGTTGGCCTCTACGTCTCCGTGGCACCTTCATATACATCAATAACGAAATATAACGTAACCTAACCCAACCGATCATATCGGCGGTAATATTTGACAACATTCCTGGCGAGTTGGCCTCTACGTTACCGTGGGTCCCTCGTATACATCAATAACGTAATATAACGTAACTTAACCCAACCTATCATCTCGGCGGTAATATTTGAGAACATTCCTGGCGAGTTGGCCTCTACGTCTTCGTGGGACCCTCGTATACATCAATAACGTAATATAACGTAACTTAACCCAACCTATCATCTCGGCGGTTATATTTGACATCATTCCTTGCGAGCTGGCCTCTACGTCTCCGTGGGACCTTTATATACATCAATAACGTAATATAAGCTAGCCTAACCCAATCTAACATCTCGGCGGTAATATTTGACCACATTCCTGGCGAGTTGGTCTCTACGTCTTCGTGGGACCTTTATATACATCAATAACGTAATATAACTTAACCTGAACCAACCTAACATCTCCGCGGTACTCCGCGGTAATATTTGACAACATACCTGGCGAGTTGGCCTCTACGTCTCCGCGAGACCTTTATATACGTCTATAACGTAATATAGCCTAACCAAACCCAACCTAACATCTCGGCGGTAATATTTGAAAACATTCCTGGCGAGTTGGCATCTACGTCTCCGTGGGACCTTTATATACATCAATAACGTAATATAACCTAACCTAACCCAACCTAACATCTCGGCAGTAATATTTGAAAACATTCCTGGCGAGTTGGCCTCTACGTCTTCGTGGGACTTTTATATACATCAATAACGAAATATAACCTAACCTAACCTAACCTATCATCTCGGCGGCAACATTTGACAACATTCCCGGCGAGTTGGCCTTTACGTCTCCGTGGGACCTTTATATACATCAGTAACGTAATATAACCAAACCTAACCCAACCTAACATCTCGGCGGTAATATTTGACATCATTCCTGGCGTGTTGGCCTCTACGTCTCCGTGTAACCCTCGTATACATCAATAACGTAATATAACGTAACTTAACCCAACCTGTCATCTCCGCGGTAATATTTGAGAACATATCTGGCGAGTTGGCCTCTACGTCTCCTTGGGATCTTGATATATATCAATAACGTAATATAACCTAACCTAACCCAATCTAGCATCTCAGCGGTAATATTTGACCACATTCCTGGCTTGTTGGCCTCTAAGTCTCCGTTGGACCTTTATATACATCTATAACGTAATATAACATAACCTAACGCAACCTAACATCTCGGCGGTAATATTTGACATCATTCCTGGCGAGTTGGCCTCTACGTCTCCGTGTAACCCTCGTATACATCAATAACGTAATATAACGTAACTTAACCCAACCTATCATCTCGGCGGTTATATTTGACATCATTCCTGGCGAGCTGGCCTCTACGTCTCCGTGGGACCTTTATATACATCAATAACGTAATATAAGCTAGCCTAACCCAATCTAACGTCTCGGCGGTAATATTTGACCACATTCCTGGCGAGTTGGCCTCTACGTCTTCGTGGGACCTTTATATACATCAATAACGTAATATAACTTAACCTGAACAAACCTAACATCTCCGCGGTACTCCGCGGTAATATTTGACAACATACCTGGCGAGTCGGCCTCTACGTCTCCGTGGGCCCTTCATATACATCAATAACAAAAATATAACCTAACCTAAATCAACCTATCATCTCGGCGATAATATTTGACAAGATTCCTGGCGAGTTGCCCTCTACGTCTCCGTGGGATCTTTATATACATCAATAACGTAATATAACATAACCTAACCCAATCTAACATCTCGGCGGTAATATTTCACCACATTGCTGGCTTGTTGGCCTCTACGTCTCCGTGGGACCTTTGTATACATCTATAACGTAATATAACCTAACCTAACCCAACCTATCACCTCGGCGGTAATATTTGACAACATTCCTGGCGAGTTGGCCTCTACGTCTCCGTTTGACCTTCATATACATCAATAACGAAATATAACCTAACCTAACCCAACCTATCATCTCGGCGGTAATATTTGAAAACATTCCTGGCGAGTTGGCATGTACGTCTCCGTGGAACTTTATATACATCAATAACGTAATATAACCTAACCTAACCCAACCTAACATCTCGGCAGTAATATTTGACAAAATTCCTGGCGAGTTGGCTTCTCCGTTTCCGTGGGACCTTTATATACATCAATAACGTAATATAACCTAACCTAACCCAACCTAACATTTCGGCGGTAATATTTGACCACGTTCCTGGCTTATTGGACTCTACGTCTCCGTGGGACCTTTATATACATCAATAAAGAAATATAACCTAACCTAAATCAACCTATCATCTCGGCGATAATATTTGACAACATTCCTGGCTAGTTGGCCTCTACGTCTCCGTGGGATCTTTATATATATCAATAACATAATATAAGCTAGCCTAACCCAATCTAACATCTCGGCGGTAATATTTGACCACATTCCTGGCGAGTTGGCCTCTACGTCTTCGTGGGACCTTTATATACATCAATAACGTAATATAACTTAACCTAACACAACCTAACATCTCCGCGGTAATATTTGACAACATACCTGGCGAGTCGGCCTCTATGTCTCCGTGGGCCCTTCATATACATCAATAACAAAAATATAACCTAACCTAAATCAACCTATCATCTCGGCGATAATATTTGACAAGATTCCTGGCGAGTTGCCCTCTACGTCTCCGTGGGATCTTTATATACATCAATAACGTAATATAACATAACCTAACCCAATCTAACATCTCGGCGGTAATATTTCACCACATTGCTGGCTTGTTGGCCTCTACGTCTCCGTGGGACCTTTATATACATCAATAACGTAATATAACCTAACCTAACCCAACCTAACATCTCGGCAGTAATATTTGAAAACATTCCTGGCGAGTTGGCCTCTACGTCTTCGTGGGACTTTTATATACATCAATAACGAAATATAACCTAACCTAACCTAACCTATCATCTCGGCGGCAACATTTGACAACATTCCCGGCGAGTTGGCCTTTACGTCTCCGTGGGACCTTTATATACATCAGTAACGTAATATAACCTAACCTAACCCAACCTAACATCTCGGCGGTAATATTTGACATCATTCCTGGCGTGTTGGCCTCTACGTCTCCGTGTAACCCTCGTATACATCAATAACGTAATATAACGTAACTTAACCCAACCTGTCATCTCCGCGGTAATATTTGACAACATATCTGGCGAGTTGGCCTCTACGTCTCCTTGGGATCTTGATATATATCAATAACGTAATATAACCTAACCTAACCCAATCTAGCATCTCAGCGGTAATATTTGACCACATTCCTGGCTTGTTGGCCTCTAAGTCTCCGTTGGACCTTTATATACATCTATAACGTAATATAACATAACCTAACGCAACCTAACATCTCGGCGGTAATATTTGACATCATTCCTGGCGAGTTGGCCTCTACGTCTCCGTGTAACCCTCGTATACATCAATAACGTAATATAACGTAACTTGACCCAACCTATCATCTCGGCGGTTATATTTGACATCATTCCTGGCGAGCTGGCCTCTACGTCTCCGTGGGACCTTTATATACATCAATAACGTAATATAAGCTAGCCTAACCCAATCTAACATCTCGGCGGTAATATTTGACCACATTCCTGGCGAGTTGGCCTCTACGTCTTCGTGGGACCTTTATATACATCAATAACGTAATATAACTTAACCTGAACAAACCTAACATCTCCGCGGTACTCCGCGGTAATATTTGACAACATACCTGGCGAGTCGGCCTCTACGTCTCCGTGGGCCCTTCATATACATCAATAACAAAAATATAACCTAACCTAAATCAACCTATCATCTCGGCGATAATATTTGACAAGATTCCTGGCGAGTTGCCCTCTACGTCTCCGTGGGATCTTTATATACATCAATAACGTAATATAACATAACCTAACCCAATCTAACATCTCGGCGGTAATATTTCACCACATTGCTGGCTTGTTGGCCTCTACGTCTCCGTGGGACCTTTGTATACATCTATAACGTAATATAACCTAACCTAACCCAACCTATCACCTCGGCGGTAATATTTGACAACATTCCTGGCGAGTTGGCCTCTACGTCTCCGTGGGACCTTTATATACATCAATAACGTAATGTAACCTAACCTAACCCAACCTAACATTTCGGCGGTAATATTTGACCACGTTCCTGGCTTATTGGACTCTTCGTCTCCGTGGGACCTTCATATAGATCTATAACGTAATACAACCTAACCTAACCCAACCTAACATCTCGGCGGTAATATTTGAAAACATTCCTGGCGAGTTGGCCTCTACGTCTCAGTGGAACCTTTATATACATCAATAAAGAAATATAACCTAACCTAAATCAACCTATCATCTCGGCGATAATATTTGACAACATTCCTGGCTAGTTGGCCTCTACGTCTCCGTGGGATCTTTATATACATCAATAACATAATATAAGCTAGCCTAACCCAATCTAACATTTCGGCGGTAATATTTGACCACATTCCTGGCGAGTTGGCCTCTACGTCTTCGTGGGACCTTTATATACATCAATAAAGAAATATAACCTAACCTAAATCAACCTATCATCTCGGCGATAATATTTGGCAACATTCCTGGCTAGTTGGCCTCTACGTCTCCGTGGGATCTTTATATACATCAATAACATAATATAAGCTAGCCTAACCCAATCTAACATCTCGGCGGTAATATTTGACCACATTCCTGGCGAGTTGCCCTCTACGTCTCCGTGGGATCTTTATATACATCAATAACGTAATATAACATAACCTAACCCAATCTAACATCTCGGCGGTAATACTTCACCACATTGCTGGCGAGTTGGCCTCTACGTCTTCGTGGGACCCTCGTATACATCAATAACGTAATATAACGTAACTTAACCCAACCTATCATCTCGGCGGTAATATTTGAAAACATTCCTGGCGAGTTGGCCTCTACGTCCTCGTGGGACTTTTATATACATCAATAACGAAATATAACCTAACCTAACCTAACCTATCATCTCGGCGGCAACATTTGACAACATTCCCGGCGAGTTGGCCTTTACGTCTCCGTGGGACCTTTATATACATCAGTAACGTAATATAACCTAACCTAACCCAACCTAACATCTCGGCGGTAATATTTGACATCATTCCTGGCGTGTTGGCCTCTACGTCTCCGTGTAACCCTCGTATACATCAATAACGTGATATAACCTAACCTAACCCAACCTAACATCTCGGCGGTAATATTTGACAAAATTCCTGGCGAGTTGGCTTCTATGTCTCCGTGGTACCTTTATATACATCAATAAAGAAATATAACCTAACCTAAATCAACCTATCATCTCGGCGATAATATTTGACAACATTCCTGGCTAGTTGGCCTCTACGTCTCCGTGGGATCTTTATATACATCAATAACGTAATATAACCTAACCTAACCCAATCTAGCATCTCGGCGGTAATATTTGACCACATTCCTGGCTTGTTGGCCTCTACGTCTCCGCGAGACCTTCATATACATCAATAACGAAATATAACCTAACCTAACCCAACCTATCATATCGGCGGTAATATTTGACAACATTCCTGGCGAGTTGGCCTCTGCGTTACCGTGGGACCCTCGTATACATCAATAAAGTAATATAACGTAGCTTAACACAACCTATCATCTCGGCGGTAATATTTGAGAACATTCCTGGCGAGTTGGCCTCTACGTCTTCGTGGGACCCTCGTATACATCAATAACGTAATATAACGTAACTTAACCCAACCTATCATCTCGGCGGTTATATTTGACTTCATTCCTGGCAAGCTGGCCTCTACGTCTCCGTGGGCCCTTCATATACATCAATAACGAAATATAACCTAACCTAACCCAACCTATCATCTCGGCGGTAATATTTGACAAAATTCCTGGCGAGTTGGCTTCTCCGTTTCCGTGGGACCTTTATATACATCAATAACGTAATATAACCTAACCTAACCCAACCTAACATTTCGGCGGTAATATTTGACCACGTTCCTGGCTTATTGGACTCTGCGTCTCCGTGGGACCTTCATATAGATCTATAACGTAATATAACCTAACCTAACCCAACCTAACATCTCGGCGGTAATATTTGAAAACATTCCTGGCGAGTTGGCCTCTACGTCTCAGTGGGACCTTTATATACATCAATAGCGTAATATAACATAACCTAACCCAACCTAACATCTCGGCGGTAATATTTGACAACATACATGGCGAGTTGGCCTCTACGTCTCCGTGGGATCTTTATATACATCAATAACGTAATATAACATAACCTAACCCAACCTAACATCTCGGCGGTAATATTTGACAACATTACTGGCGAGTTGGCCTCTACGTCTCCGTTTGACCTTCATATACATCAATAACGTAATATAACCTAACCTAACCCAACCTAACATCTCGGCGGTAATATTTGACATCATTCCTGGCGAGTTGGCCTCTACGTCTCTGTGGCACGTTCACATATATCAATAACGAAATATAACCTAACCTAACCCAACCTATCATATGGGCGGTAATATTTGAAAACATTCCTGGCGAGGTGGCCTCTACGTCTTCGTGGGACCCTCGTATACATCTATGACGTAATATAACCTAACCTAACCCAACCTATCATCTCGGCGGTAATATTTGACAACATTCCTGGCGAGTTGGCCTCTACTTCTCCGTTTGACCTTCATATACATCAATAACGTAATATAACCTAACCTAACCCAACCTAACATCTCGGCGGTAATATTTGACATCATTCCTGGCGAGTTGGCCTCTACGTCTCCGTGGAACCTTCATATATATCAATAACGAAATATAACCTAACCTAACACAACCTATCATCTCGGCGGTAAGATTTGAAAACATTCCTGGCGAGTTGGCCTCTACGTCTTCGTGGGACCCTCGTATACATCAATAACGTAATATAACGTAACTTAACCCAACCTATCATCTCGGCGGTAATATTTGACAACATTCCTGGCGAGTTGGCTTCTATGCCTCCGTGGTACCTTTATATACATCAATAAAGAAATATAACCTAACCTAAATCAACCTATCATCTCGGCGATAATATTTGACAACATTCCTGGCTAGTTGGCCTCTACGTCTCCGTGGGATCTTTATATACATCAATAACGTAATATAACCTAACCTAACCCAATCTAGCATCTCGGCGGTAATATTTGACCACATTCCTGGCTTGTTGGACTCTACGTCTCCGTGAGACCTTTATATACGTCTATAACGTAATATAACCTAACCTAACCCAACCTAACATCTCGGCGGTAATATTTGAAAACATTCCTGGCGAGTTGGCATCTACGTCTCCGTGCGACCTTTATATACATCAATAACGTAATATATCCTAACCTAACCCAACCTAACATCTCGGCAGTAATATTTGACATCATTCCTGGCGAGTTGGCCTCTACGTCTCCGTGGCACCTTCATATACATCAATAACGAAATATAACCTAACCTAACCCAACCTATCATATCGGCGGTAATATTTGACAACATTCCTGGCGAGTTGGCCTCTACGTTACCGTGGGACCCTCGTATACATCAATAACGTAATATAACGTAACTTAACCCAACCTATCATCTCGGCGGTAATATTTGAGAACATTCCTGGCGAGTTGGCCTCTACGTCTTCGTGGGACCCTCGTATACATCAATAACGTAATATAACGTAACTTAACCCAACCTATCATCTCCGCGGTAATATTTGACAACATATCTGGCGAGTTGGCCTCTACGTCTCCTTGGGATCTTGATATATATCAATAACGTAATATAACCTAACCTAACCCAATCTAGCATCTCGGCGGTAATATTTGACCACATTCCTGGCTTGTTGGCCTCTAAGTCTCCGTTGGACCTTTATATACATCTATAACGTAATATAACATAACCTAACGCAACCTAACATCTCGGCGGTAATATTTGACATCATTCCTGGCGAGTTGGCCTCTACGTCTCCGTGTAACCCTCGTATACATCAATAACGTAATATAACCGAACTTAACCCAACCTATCATCTCGGCGGTAATATTTGACATCATTCCTGGCGTGTTGGCCTCTACGTCTCCGTGTAACCCTCGTATACATCAATAACGTAATATAACGTAACTTAACCCAACCTATCATCTCGGCGGTAATATTTGAAAACATTCCTGGCGAGTTGGCCTCTACGTCTCAGTGGGACCTTTATATACATCAATAGCGTAATATAACCTAACCTAACCCAACCTAACATCTCGGCGGTAATATTTGACAACATACATGGCGAGTTGGCCTCTACGTCTCCGTGGGATCTTTATATACATCAATAACGTAATATAACATAACCTAACCCAACCTAACATCTCGGCGGTAATATTTGACAACATTCCTGGCGAGTTGGCTTCTATGTCTCCGTGGGACCTTTATATACATCAATAAAGAAATATAACCTAACCTAAATCAACCTATCATCTCGGCGATAATATTTGACATCATTCCTGGCGAGTTGGCCTCTACTTCTCCGTTTGACCTTCATATACATCAATAACGTAATATAACCTAACCTAACCCAACCTAACATCTCGGCGGTAATATTTGACATCATTCCTGGCGAGTTGGCCTCTACGTCTCCGTGGAACCTTCATATATATCAATAACGAAATATAACCTAACCTAACCCAACCTATCATCTCGGCGGTAAGATTTGAAAACATTCCTGGCGAGTTGGCCTCTACGTCTTCGTGGGACCCTCGTATACATCAATAACGTAATATAACGTAACTTAACCCAACCTATCATCTCGGCGGTAATATTTGACAACATTCCTGGCGAGTTGGCTTCTATGCCTCCGTGGTACCTTTATATACATCAATAAAGAAATATAACCTAACCTAAATCAACCTATCATCTCGGCGATAATATTTGACAACATTCCTGGCTAGTTGGCCTCTACGTCTCCGTGGGATCTTTATATACATCAATAACGTAATATAATCTAACCTAACCCAATCTAGCATCTCGGCGGTAATATTTGACCACATTCCTGGCTTGTTGGACTCTACGTCTCCGTGAGACCTTTATATACGTCTATAACGTAATATAACCTAACCTAACCCAACCTAACATCTCGGCGGTAATATTTGAAAACATTCCTGGCGAGTTGGCATCTACGTCTCCGTGCGACCTTTATATACATCAATAACGTAATATATCCTAACCTAACCCAACCTAACATCTCGGCAGTAATATTTGACATCATTCCTGGCGAATTGGCCTCTACGTCTCCGTGGCACCTTCATATACATCAATAACGAAATATAACCTAACCTAACCCAACCTATCATATCGGCGGTAATATTTGAAAACATTCCTGGCGAGTTGGCCTCTACGTTACCGTGGGACCCTCGTATACATCAATAACGTAATATAACGTAACTTAACGCAACCTATCATCTCGGCGGTAATATTTGAGAACATTCCTGGCGAGTTGGCCTCTACGTCTTCGTGGGACCCTCGTATACATCAATAACGTAATATAACGTAGCTTAACCCAACCTATCATCTCGGCGGTAATATTTGAAAACATTCCTGGCGAGTTGGCCTCTACGTCTTCGTGGGACTTTTATATACATCAATAACGAAATATAACCTAACCTAACCGAACCTATCATCTCGGCGGCAACATTTGACAACATTCCCGGCGAGTTGGCCTTTACGTCTCCGTGGGACCTTTATATACATCAGTAACGTAATATAACCTAACCTATCATCTCGGCGGTAATATTTGACATCATTCCTGGCGTGTTGGCCTCTACGTCTCCGTGTAACCCTCGTATACATCAATAACGTAATATAACGTAACTTAACCCAACCTATCATCTCGGCGGTAATATTTGAAAACATTCCTGGCGAGTTGGCCTCTACGTCTCAGTGGGACCTTTATATACATCAATAGCGTAATATAACCTGACCTAACCCAACCTAACATCTCGGCGGTAATATTTGACAACATACATGGCGAGTTGGCCTCTACGTCTCCGTGGGATCTTTATATACATCAATAACGTAATATAACATAACCTAACCCAACCTAACATCTCGGCGGTAATATTTGACAACATTCCTGGCGAGTTGGCTTCTATGCCTCCGTGGGACCTTTATATACATCAATAAAGAAATATAACCTAACCTAAATCAACCTATCATCTCGGCGATAATATTTGACAACATTCCTGGCTAGTTGGCCTCTACGTCTCCGTGGGATCTTTATATATATCAATAACATAATATAAGCTAGCCTAACCCAATCTAACATCTCGGCGGTAATATTTGACCACATTCCTGGCGAGTTGGCCTCTACGTCTTCGTGGGACCTTTATACACATCAATAACGTAATATAACTTAACCTAACACAACCTAACATCTCCGCGGTAATATTTGACAACATACCTGGCGAGTCGGCCTCTATGTCTCCGTGGGCCCTTCATATACATCAATAACAAAAATATAACCTAACCTAAATCAACCTATCATCTCGGCGATAATATTTGACAAGATTCCTGGCGAGTTGCCCTCTACGTCTCCGTGGAATCTTTATATACATCAATAACGTAATATAACATAACCTAACCCAATCTAACATCTCGGCGGTAATATTTCACCACATTGCTGGCTTGTTGGCCCCTACGTCTCCGTGGGACCTTTGTATACATCTATAACGTAATATAACCTAACCTAACCCAACCTATCATCTCGGCGGTAATATTTGACAACATTCCTGGCGAGTTGGCCTCTACGTCTCCGTTTGACCTTCATATACATCAATAACGTAATATAACCTAACCTAACCTAACCTAACATCTCGGCGGTAATATTTGACATCATTCCTGGCGAGTTGGCCTCTACGTCTCCGTGGCACCTTCATATATATCAATAACGAAATATAACCTAACCTAACCCAACCTATCATATCGGTGGTAATATTTGAAAACATTCCTGGCGAGTTGGCCTCTACGTCTTCGTGGGACCCTCGTATACATCTATGACGTAATATAACCTAACCTAACCCAACCTAACATCTCGGCAGTAATATTTGACATCATTCCTGGCGAGTTGGCCTCTACGTCTCCGTGGCACCTTCATATACATCAATAACGAAATATAACCTATCCTAACCCAACCTATCATATCGGCGGTAATATTTGACAACATTCCTGGCGAGTTGGCCTCTACGTTACCGTGGGACCCTCGTATACATCAATAACGTAATATAACGTAACTTAACCCAACCTATCATCTCGGCGGTAATATTTGAGAACATTCCTGGCGAGTTGGCCTCTACGTCTTCGTGGGACCCTCGTATACATCAATAACGCAATATAACGTAACTTAACCCAACCTATCATCTCGGCGGTAATATTTGAGAACATTCCTGGCGAGTTGGCCTCTACGTCTTCGTGGGACCCTCGTATACATCAATAACGCAATATAACGTAACTTAACCCAACCTATCATCTCGGCGGTAATATTTGAAAACATTCCTGGCTAGTTGGCCTCTACGTCTTCGTGGGACTTTTATATACATCAATAACGAAATATAACCTAACCTAACCTAACCTATCATCTCGGCGGCAACATTTGACAACATTCCCGGCGAGTTGGCCTTTACGTCTCCGTGGGACCTTTATATACATCAGTAACGTAATATAACCTAACCTAACCCAACCTAACATCTCGGCGGTAATATTTGACATCATTCCTGGCGTGTTGGCCTCTACGTCTCCGTGTAACCCTCGTATACATCTATAACGTAATATAACGTAACTTAACCCAACCTATCATCTCCGCGGTAATATTTGACAACATATCTGGCGAGTTGGCCTCTACGTCTCCTTGGGATCTTGATATATATCAATAACGTAATATAACCTAACCTAACCCAATCTAGCATCTCGGCGGTAATATTTGACCACATTCCTCGCTTGTTGGCCTCTAAGTCTCCGTTGGACCTTTATATACATCTATAACGTAATATAACATAACCTAACGCAACCTAACATCTCGGCGGTAATATTTGACATCATTCCTGGCGAGTTGGCCTCTACGTCTCCGTGTAACCCTCGTATACATCAATAGCGTAATATAACCTAACCTAACCCAACCTAACATCTCGGCGGTAATATTTGACAACATACATGGCGAGTTGGCCTCTACGTCTCCGTGGGATCTTTATATACATCAATAACGTAATATAACATAACCTAACCCAACCTAACATCTCGGCATTAATATTTGACAACATTCCTGGCGAGTTGGCCTCTACGTCTCCGTGGCACCTTCATATATATCAATAACGAAATATAACCTAACCTAATCCAACCTATCATATCGGCGGTAATATTTGAAAACATTCCTGGCGAGTTGGCCTCTACGTCTTCGTGGGACCCTCGTATACATCAATAACGTAATATAACGTAACTTAACCCAACCTATCATCTCGGCGGTAATATTTGAAAACATTCCTGGCGAGTTGGCCTCTACGTCTCCGTGGGACCTTTATATACATCAGTAACGTAATATAACCTAACCTAACCGAACCTAACATCTCGGCGGTAATATTTGACATCATTCCTGGCGTGTTGGCCTCTACGTCTCCGTGTAACCCTCGTATACATCAATAACGTAATATAACGTAACTTAACCCAACCTATCATCTCGGCGGTAATATTTGAAAACATTCCTGGCGAGTTGGCCTCTACGTCTCAGTGGGACCTTTATATACATCTGTAACGTAATGTAACCTAACCTAACCCAACCTATCATATCGGCGGTAATATTTGACAACATTCCTGGCGAGTTGGCCTCTACGTTACCGTGGGACCCTCGTATACATCAATAACGTAATATAACGTAACTTAACCCAACCTATCATCTCCGCGGTAATATTTGACAACATATCTGGCGAGTTGGCCTCTACGTCTCCTTGGGATCTTGATATATATCAATAACGTAATATAACCTAACCTAACCCAATCTAGCATCTCGGCGGTAATATTTGACCACATTCCTGGCTTGTTGGCCTCTAAGTCTCCGTTGGACCTTTATATACATCTATAACGTAATATAACATAACCTAACGCAACCTAACATCTCGGCGGTAATATTTGACATCATTCCTGGCGAGTTGGCCTCTACGTCTCCGTGTAACCCTCGTATACATCAATAACGTAATATAACCGAACTTAACCCAACCTATCATCTCGGCGGTAATATTTGACATCATTCCTGGCGTGTTGGCCTCTACGTCTCCGTGTAACCCTCGTATACATCAATAACGTAATATAACGTAACTTAACCCAACCTATCATCTCGGCGGTAATATTTGAAAACATTCCTGGCGAGTTGGCCTCTACGTCTCAGTAGGACCTTTATATACATCAATAGCGTAATATAACCTAACCTAACCCAACCTAACATCTCGGCGGTAATATTTGACAACATACATGGCGAGTTGGCCTCTACGTCTCCGTGGGATCTTTATATACATCAATAACGTAATATAACATAACCTAACCCAACCTAACATCTCGGCGGTAATATTTGACAACATTCCTGGCGAGTTGGCTTCTATGTCTCCGTGGGACCTTTATATACATCAATAAAGAAATATAACCTAACCTAAATCAACCTATCATCTCGGCGATAATATTTGACAACATTCCTGGCTAGTTGGCCTCTACGTCTCCGTGGGATCTTTATATACATCAATAACGTAATATAACCTAACCTAACCCAACCTAACATCTCGGCGGTAATATTTGACAACATTCCTGGCGAGTTGGCCTCTACGTCTCCGTTTGACCTTCATATACATCAATAACGTAATATAACCGAACCTAACCCAACCTAACATCTCGGCGGTAATATTTGACATCATTCCTGGCGAGTTGGCCTCTAAGTCTCCGTGGCACCTTCATATATATCAATAACGAAATATAACCTAACCTAACCCAACCTATCACATCGGCGGTAATATTTGAAAACATTCCTGGCGAGTTGGCCTCTACGTCTTCGTGGGACCCTCGTATACATCTATGACGTAATATAACCTAACCTAACCCAACCTAACATCTCGGCAGTAATATTTGACATCATTCCTGGCGAGTTGGCCTCTACGTCTCCGTGGCACCTTCATATACATCAATAACGAAATATAACCTATCCTAACCCAACCTATCATATCGGCGGTAATATTTGACAACATTCCTGGCGAGTTGGCCTCTACGTTACCGTGGGACCCTCGTATACATCAATAACGTAATATAACGTAACTTAACCCAACCTATTATCTCGGCGGTAATATTTGAGAACATTCCTGGCGAGTTGGCCTCTACGTCTTCGTGGGACCCTCGTATACATCAATAACGTAATATAACGTAACTTAACCCAACCTATCATCTCGGCGGTAATATTTGAAAACATTCCTGGCGAGTTGGCCTCTACGTCTTCGTGGGACTTTTATATACATCAATAACGAAATATAACCTAACCTAACCTAACCTATCATCTCGGCGGCAACATTTGACAACATTCCCGGCGAGTTGGCCTTTACGTCTCCGTGGGACCTTTATATACATCAGTAACGTAATATAACCTAACCTAACCCAACCTAACATCTCGGCGGTAATATTTGACATCATTCCTGGCGAGTTGGCCTCTACGTCTCCGTGTAACCCTCGTATACATCAATAGCGTAATATAACCTAACCTAACCCAACCTAACATCTCGGCGGTAATATTTGACAACATACATGGCGAGTTGACATCTACGCCTCCGTGGGATCTTTATATACATCAATAACGTAATATAACATAACCTAACCCAACCTAACATCTCGGCGGTAATATTTGACAACATTCCTGGCGAGTTGGCTTCTATGTCTCCGTGGGACCTTTATATACATCAATAAAGAAATATAACCTAACCTAAATCAACCTATCATCTCGGCGATAATATTTGACAACATTCCTGGCTAGTTGGCCTCTACGTCTCCGTGGGATCTTTATATACATCAATAACATAATATAAGCTAGCCTAACCCAATCTAACATCTCGGCGGTAATATTTGACAAGATTCCTGGCGAGTTGCCCTCTACGTCTCCGTGGAATCTTTATATACATCGATAACGTAATATAACATAACCTAACCCAATCTAACATCTCGGCGGTAATATTTCACCACATTGCTGGCTTGTTGGCCCCTACGTCTCCGTGGGACCTTTGTATACATCTATAACGTAATATAACCTAACCTAACCCAACCTATCATCTCGGCGGTAATATTTGACAACATTCCTGGCGAGTTGGCCTCTACGTCTCCGTTTGACCTTCATATACATCAATAACGTAATATAACCTAACCTAACCCAACCTATCATATCGGTGGTAATATTTGAAAACATTCCTGGCTTGTTGGCCTCTAAGTCTCCGTTGGACCTTTATATACATCTATAACGTAATATAACATAACCTAACGCAACCTAACATCTCGGCGGTAATATTTGACATCATTCCTGGCGAGTTGGCCTCTACGTCTCCGTGTAACCCTCGTATACATCAATAACGTAATATAACCGAACTTAACCCAACCTATCATCTCGGCGGTAATATTTGACATCATTCCTGGCGTGTTGGCCTCTACGTCTCCGTGTAACCCTCGTATACATCAATAACGTAATATAACGTAACTTAACCCAACCTATCATCTCGGCGGTAATATTTGAAAACATTCCTGGCGAGTTGGCCTCTACGTCTCAGTGGGACCTTTATATACATCAATAGCGTAATATAACCTAACCTAACCCAACCTAACATCTCGGCGGTAATATTTGACAACATACATGGCGAGTTGGCCTCTACGTCTCCGTGGGATCTTTATATACATCAATAACGTAATATAACATAACCTAACCCAACCTAACATCTCGGCGGTAATATTTGACAACATTCCTGGCGAGTTGGGTTCTATGTCTCCGTGGGACCTTTATATACATCAATAAAGAAATATAACCTAACCTAAATCAACCTATCATCTCGGCGATAATATTTGACAACATTCCTGGCTAGTTGGCCTCTACGTCTCCGTGGGATCTTTATATATATCAATAACATAATATAAGCTAGCCTAACCCAATCTAACATCTCGGCGGTAATATTTGACCACATTCCTGGCGAGTTGGCCTCTACGTCTTCGTGGGACATTTATATACATCAATAACGTAATATAACTTAACCTAACACAACCTAACATCTCCGCGGTAATATTTGACAGCATACCTGGCGAGTCGGCCTCTATGTCTCCGTGGGCCCTTCATATATATCAATAACAAAAATATAACCTAACCTAAATCAACCTATCATCTCGGCGATAATATTTGACAAGATTCCTGGCGAGTTGCCCTCTACGTCTCCGTGGAATCTTTATATACATCAATAACGTAATATAACATAACCTAACCCAATCTAACATCTCGGCGGTAATATTTCACCACATTGCTGGCTTGTTGGCCCCTACGTCTCCGTGGGACCTTTGTATACATCTATAACGTAATATAACCTAACCTAACCCAACCTATCATCTCGGCGGTAATATTTGACAACATTCCTGGCGAGTTGGCCTCTACGTCTCCGTTTGACCTTCATATACATCAATAACGTAATATAACCTAACCTAACCTAACCTAACATCTCGGCGGTAATATTTGACATCATTCCTGGCGAGTTGTCCTCTACGTCTCCGTGGCACCTTCATATATATCAATAACGAAATATAACCTAACCTAACCCAACCTATCATATCGGTGGTAATATTTGAAAACATTCCTGGCGAGTTGGCCTCTACGTCTTCGTGGGACCCTCGTATACATCTATGACGTAATATAACCTAACCTAACCCAACCTAACATCTCGGCAGTAATATTTGACATCATTCCTGGCGAGTTGGCCTCTACGTCTCCGTGGCACCTTCATATACATCAATAACGAAATATAACCTATCCTAACCCAACCTATCATATCGGCGGTAATATTTGACAACATGCCTGGCGAGTTGGCCTCTACGTTACCGTGGGACCCTCGTATACATCAATAACGTAATATAACGTAACTTAACCCAACCTATTATCTCGGCGGTAATATTTGAGAACATTCCTGGCGAGTTGGCCTCTACGTCTTCGTGGGACCCTCGTATACATCAATAACGTAATATAACGTAACTTAACCCAACCTATCATCTCGGCGGTAATATTTGAAAACATTCCTGGCGAGTTGGCCTCTACGTCTTCGTGGGACTTTTATATACATCAATAACGAAATATAACCTAACCTAACCTAACCTATCATCTCGGCGGCAACATTTGACAACATTCCCGGCGAGTTGGCCTTTACGTCTCCGTGGGACCTTTATATACATCAGTAACGTAATATAACCTAACCTAACCCAACCTAACATCTCGGCGGTAATATTTGACATCATTCCTGGCGTGTTGGCCTCTACGTCTCCGTGTAACCCTCGTATACATCAATAACGTAATATAACGTAACTTAACCCAACCTATCATCTCCGCGGTAATATTTGACAACATTCCTGGCGAGTTGGCTTCTATGTCTCCGTGGGACCTTTATATACATCAATAAAGAAATATAACCTAACCTA
Organism: Xylocopa violacea; assembly: GCA_963969225.1. Lineage (NCBI taxonomy): Eukaryota > Metazoa > Arthropoda > Insecta > Hymenoptera > Apidae > Xylocopa > Xylocopa violacea. The sequence goes on along the minus strand of CAXAJV010000741.1, from coordinate 2,116,131 downwards.
ACCCAATCTAGCATCTCGGCGGTAATATTTGACCACACTCCTGGCTTGTTGGCCTCTAAGTCTCCGTTGGACCTTTATATACATCTATAACGTAATATAACATAACCTAACGCAACCTAACATCTCGGCGGTAATATTTGACATCATTCCTGGCGAGTTGGCCTCTACGTCTCCGTGTAACCCTCGTATACATCAATAGCGTAATATAACCTAACCTAACCCAACCTAACATCTCGGCGGTAATATTTGACAACATAAATGGCGAGTTGGCCTCTACGTCTCCGTGGGATCTTTATATACATCAATAACGTAATATAACATAACCTAACCCAACCTAACATCTCGGCGGTAATATTTGACAACATTCCTGGCGAGTTGGCTTCTATGTCTCCGTGGGACCTTTATATACATCAATAAAGAAATATAACCTAACCTAAATCAACCTATCATCTCGGCGATAATATTTGACAACATTCCTGGCTAGTTGGCCTCTACGTCTCCGTGGGATCTTTATATACACCAATAACATAATATAAGCTAGCCTAACCCAATCTAACATCTCGGCGGTAATATTTGACAAGATTCCTGGCGAGTTGCCCTCTACGTCTCCGTGGGATCTTTATATACATCAATAACGTAATATAACATAACCTAACCCAATCTAACATCTCGGCGGTAATATTTCACCACATTGCTGGCTTGTTGGCCCCTACGTCTCCGTGGGACCTTTGTATACATCTATATCGTAATATAACCTAACCTAACCCAACCTATCATCTCGGCGGTAATATTTGACAACATTCCTGGCGAGTTGGCCTCTACGTCTCCGTTTGACCTTCATATACATCAATAACGTAATATAACCTAACCTAACCCAACCTATCATATCGGTGGTAATATTTGAAAACATTCCTGGCTTGTTGGCCTCTAAGTCTCCGTTGGACCTTTATATACATCTATAACGTAATATAACATAACCTAACGCAACTTAACATCTCGGCCGTAATATTTGACATCATTCCTGGCGAGTTGGCCTCTACGTCTCCGTGTAACCCTCGTATACATCAATAACGTAATATAACCGAACTTAACCCAACCTATCATCTCGGCGGTAATATTTGACATCATTCCTGGCGTGTTGGCCTCTACGTCTCCGTGTAACCCTCGTATACATCAATAACGTAATATAACGTAACTTAACCCAACCTATCATCTCGGCGGTAATATTTGAAAACATTCCTGGCGAGTTGGCCTCTACGTCTCAGTGGGACCTTTATATACATCAATAGCGTAATATAACCTAACCTAACCCAACCTAACATCTCGGCGGTAATATTTGACAACATACATGGCGAGTTGGCCTCTACGTCTCCGTGGGATCTTTATATACATCAATAACGTAATATAACATAACCTAACCCAACCTAACATCTCGGCGGTAATATTTGACAACATTCCTGGCGAGTTGGGTTCTATGTCTCCGTGGGACCTTTATATACATCAATAAAGAAATATAACCTAACCTAAATCAACCTATCATCTCGGCGATAATATTTGACAACATTCCTGGCTAGTTGGCCTCTACGTCTCCGTGGGATCTTTATATATATCAATAACATAATATAAGCTAGCCTAACCCAATCTAACATCTCGGCGGTAATATTTGACCACATTCCTGGCGAGTTGGCCTCTACGTCTTCGTGGGACCTTTATATACATCAATAACGTAATATAACTTAACCTAACACAACCTAACATCTCCGCGGTAATATTTGACAGCATACCTGGCGAGTCGGCCTCTATGTCTCCGTGGGCCCTTCATATATATCAATAACAAAAATATAACCTAACCTAAATCAACCTATCATCTCGGCGATAATATTTGACAAGATTCCTGGCGAGTTGCCCTCTACGTCTCCGTGGAATCTTTATATACATCAATAACGTAATATAACATAACCTAACCCAATCTAACATCTCGGCGGTAATATTTCACCACATTGCTGGCTTGTTGGCCCCTACGTCTCCGTGGGACCTTTGTATACATCAATAAAGAAATATAACCTAACCTAAATCAACCTATCATCTCGGCGATAATATTTGACAACATTCCTGGCTAGTTGGCCTCTACGTCTCCGTGGGATCTTTATATACATCAATAACGTAATATAACCTAACCTAACCCAACCTAACATCTCGGCGGTAATATTTGACAACATTCCTGGCGAGTTGGCCTCTACGTCTCCGTTTGACCTTCATATACATCAATAACGTAATATAACCGAACCTAACCCAACCTAACATCTCGGCGGTAATATTTGACATCATTCCTGGCGAGTTGGCCTCTAAGTCTCCGTGGCACCTTCATATATATCAATAACGAAATATAACCTAACCTAACCCAACCTATCACATCGGCGGTAATATTTGAAAACATTCCTGGCGAGTTGGCCTCTACGTCTTCGTGGGACCCTCGTATACATCTATGACGTAATATAACCTAACCTAACCCAACCTAACATCTCGGCAGTAATATTTGACATCATTCCTGGCGAGTTGGCCTCTACGTCTCCGTGGCACCTTCATATACATCAATAACGAAATATAACCTATCCTAACCCAACCTATCATATCGGCGGTAATATTTGACAACATTCCTGGCGAGTTGGCCTCTACGTTACCGTGGGACCCTCGTATACATCAATAACGTAATATAACGTAACTTAACCCAACCTATTATCTCGGCGGTAATATTTGAGAACATTCCTGGCGAGTTGGCCTCTACGTCTTCGTGGGACCCTCGTATACATCAATAACGTAATATAACGTAACTTAACCCAACCTATCATCTCGGCGGTAATATTTGAAAACATTCCTGGCGAGTTGGCCTCTACGTCTTCGTGGGACTTTTATATACATCAATAACGAAATATAACCTAACCTAACCTAACCTATCATCTCGGCGGCAACATTTGACAACATTCCCGGCGAGTTGGCCTTTACGTCTCCGTGGGACCATTATATACATCAGTAACGTAATATAACCTAACCTAACCCAACCTAACATCTCGGCGGTAATATTTGACATCATTCCTGGCGAGTTGGCCTCTACGTCTCCGTGTAACCCTCGTATACATCAATAGCGTAATATAACCTAACCTAACCCAACCTAACATCTCGGCGGTAATATTTGACAACATACATGGCGAGTTGACATCTACGCCTCCGTGGGATCTTTATATACATCAATAACGTAATATAACATAACCTAACCCAACCTAACATCTCGGCGGTAATATTTGACAACATTCCTGGCGAGTTGGCTTCTATGTCTCCGTGGGACCTTTATATACATCAATAAAGAAATATAACCTAACCTAAATCAACCTATCATCTCGGCGATAATATTTGACAACATTCCTGGCTAGTTGGCCTCTACGTCTCCGTGGGATCTTTATATACATCAATAACATAATATAAGCTAGCCTAACCCAATCTAACATCTCGGCGGTAATATTTGACAAGATTCCTGGCGAGTTGCCCTCTACGTCTCCGTGGAATCTTTATATACATCAATAACGTAATATAACATAACCTAACCCAATCTAACATCTCGGCGGTAATATTTCACCACATTGCTGGCTTGTTGGCCCCTACGTCTCCGTGGGACCTTTGTATACATCTATAACGTAATATAACCTAACCTAACCCAACCTATCATCTCGGCGGTAATATTTGACAACATTCCTGGCGAGTTGGCCTCTACGTCTCCGTTTGACCTTCATATACATCAATAACGTAATATAACCTAACCTAACCCAACCTATCATATCGGTGGTAATATTTGAAAACATTCCTGCCTTGTTGGCCTCTAAGTCTCCGTTGGACCTTTATATACATCTATAACGTAATATAACATAACCTAACGCAACCTAACATCTCGGCGGTAATATTTGACATCATTCCTGGCGAGTTGGCCTCTACGTCTCCGTGTAACCCTCGTATACATCAATAACGTAATATAACCGAACTTAACCCAACCTATCATCTCGGCGGTAATATTTGACATCATTCCTGGCGTGTTGGCCTCTACGTCTCAGTGTAACCCTCGTATACATCAATAACGTAATATAACGTAACTTAACCCAACCTATCATCTCGGCGGTAATATTTGAAAACATTCCTGGCGAGTTGGCCTCTACGTCTCAGTGGGACCTTTATATACATCAATAGCGTAATATAACCTAACCTAACCCAACCTAACATCTCGGCGGTAATATTTGACAACATACATGGCGAGTTGGCCTCTACGTCTCCGTGGGATCTTTATATACATCAATAACGTAATATAACATAACCTAACCCAACCTAACATCTCGGCGGTAATATTTGACAACATTCCTGGCGAGTTGGGTTCTATGTCTCCGTGGGACCTTTATATACATCAATAAAGAAATATAACCTAACCTAAATCAACCTATCATCTCGGCGATAATATTTGACAACATTCCTGGCTAGTTGGCCTCTACGTCTCCGTGGGATCTTTATATATATCAATAACATAATATAAGCTAGCCTAACCCAATCTAACATCTCGGCGGTAATATTTGACCACATTCCTGGCGAGTTGGCCTCTACGTCTTCGTGGGACATTTATATACATCAATAACGTAATATAACTTAACCTAACACAACCTAACATCTCCGCGGTAATATTTGACAGCATACCTGGCGAGTCGGCCTCTATGTCTCCGTGGGCCCTTCATATATATCAATAACAAAAATATAACCTAACCTAAATCAACCTATCATCTCGGCGATAATATTTGACAAGATTCCTGGCGAGTTGCCCTCTACGTCTCCGTGGAATCTTTATATACATCAATAACGTAATATAACATAACCTAACCCAATCTAACATCTCGGCGGTAATATTTCACCACATTGCTGGCTTGTTGGCCCCTACGTCTCCGTGGGACCTTTGTATACATCTATAACGTAATATAACCTAACCTAACCCAACCTATCATCTCGGCGGTAATATTTGACAACATTCCTGGCGAGTTGGCCTCTACGTCTCCGTTTGACCTTCATATACATCAATAACGTAATATAACCTAACCTAACCTAACCTAACATCTCGGCGGTAATATTTGACATCATTCCTGGCGAGTTGTCCTCTACGTCTCCGTGGCACCTTCATATATATCAATAACGAAATATAACCTAACCTAACCCAACCTATCATATCGGTGGTAATATTTGAAAACATTCCTGGCGAGTTGGCCTCTACGTCTTCGTGGGACCCTCGTATACATCTATGACGTAATATAACCTAACCTAACCCAACCTAACATCTCGGCAGTAATATTTGACATCATTCCTGGCGAGTTGGCCTCTACGTCTCCGTGGCACCTTCATATACATCAATAACGAAATATAACCTATCCTAACCCAACCTATCATATCGGCGGTAATATTTGACAACATGCCTGGCGAGTTGGCCTCTACGTTACCGTGGGACCCTCGTATACATCAATAACGTAATATAACGTAACTTAACCCAACCTATTATCTCGGCGGTAATATTTGAGAACATTCCTGGCGAGTTGGCCTCTACGTCTTCGTGGGACCCTCGTATACATCAATAACGTAATATAACGTAACTTAACCCAACCTATCATCTCGGCGGTAATATTTGAAAACATTCCTGGCGAGTTGGCCTCTACGTCTTCGTGGGACTTTTATATACATCAATAACGAAATATAACCTAACCTAACCTAACCTATCATCTCGGCGGCAACATTTGACAACATTCCCGGCGAGTTGGCCTTTACGTCTCCGTGGGACCTTTATATACATCAGTAACGTAATATAACCTAACCTAACCCAACCTAACATCTCGGCGGTAATATTTGACATCATTCCTGGCGTGTTGGCCTCTACGTCTCCGTGTAACCCTCGTATACATCAATAACGTAATATAACGTAACTTAACCCAACCTATCATCTCCGCGGTAATATTTGACAACATTCCTGGCGAGTTGGCTTCTATGTCTCCGTGGGACCTTTATATACATCAATAAAGAAATATAACCTAACCTAACCCAATCTAGCATCTCGGCGGTAATATTTGACCACACTCCTGGCTTGTTGGCCTCTAAGTCTCCGTTGGACCTTTATATACATCTATAACGTAATATAACATAACCTAACGCAACCTAACATCTCGGCGGTAATATTTGACATCATTCCTGGCGAGTTGGCCTCTACGTCTCCGTGTAACCCTCGTATACATCAATAGCGTAATATAACCTAACCTAACCCAACCTAACATCTCGGCGGTAATATTTGACAACATACATGGCGAGTTGGCCTCTACGTCTCCGTGGGATCTTTATATACATCAATAACGTAATATAACATAACCTAACCCAACCTAACATCTCGGCGGTAATATTTGACAACATTCCTGGCTAGTTGGCCTCTACGTCTCCGTGGGATCTTTATATACACCAATAACATAATATAAGCTAGCCTAACCCAATCTAACATCTCGGCGGTAATATTTGACAAGATTCCTGGCGAGTTGCCCTCTACGTCTCCGTGGGATCTTTATATACATCAATAACGTAATATAACATAACCTAACCCAATCTAACATCTCGGCGGTAATATTTCACCACATTGCTGGCTTGTTGGCCCCTACGTCTCCGTGGGACCTTTGTATACATCTATAACGTAATATAACCTAACCTAACCCAACCTATCATCTCGGCGGTAATATTTGACAACATTCCTGGCGAGTTGGCCTCTACGTCTCCGTTTGACCTTCATATACATCAATAACGTAATATAACCTAACCTAACCCAACCTATCATATCGGTGGTAATATTTGAAAACATTCCTGGCTTGTTGGCCTCTAAGTCTCCGTTGGACCTTTATATACATCTATAACGTAATATAACATAACCTAACGCAACCTAACATCTCGGCGGTAATATTTGACATCATTCCTGGCGAGTTGGCCTCTACGTCTCCGTGTAACCCTCGTATACATCAATAACGTAATATAACCGAACTTAACCCAACCTATCATCTCGGCGGTAATATTTGACATCATTCCTGGCGTGTTGGCCTCTACGTCTCCGTGTAACCCTCGTATACATCAATAACGTAATATAACGTAACTTAACCCAACCTATCATCTCGGCGGTAATATTTGAAAACATTCCTGGCGAGTTGGCCTCTACGTCTCAGTGGGACCTTTATATACATCAATAGCGTAATATAACCTAACCTAACCCAACCTAACATCTCGGCGGTAATATTTGACAACATACATGGCGAGTTGGCCTCTACGTCTCCGTGGGATCTTTATATACATCAATAACGTAATATAACATAACCTAACCCAACCTAACATCTCGGCGGTAATATTTGACAACATTCCTGGCGAGTTGGGTTCTATGTCTCCGTGGGACCTTTATATACATCAATAAAGAAATATAACCTAACCTAAATCAACCTATCATCTCGGCGATAATATTTGACAACATTCCTGGCTAGTTGGCCTCTACGTCTCCGTGGGATCTTTATATATATCAATAACATAATATAAGCTAGCCTAACCCAATCTAACATCTCGGCGGTAATATTTGACCACATTCCTGGCGAGTTGGCCTCTACGTCTTCGTGGGACCTTTATATACATCAATAACGTAATATAACTTAACCTAACACAACCTAACATCTCCGCGGTAATATTTGACAGCATACCTGGCGAGTCGGCCTCTATGTCTCCGTGGGCCCTTCATATATATCAATAACAAAAATATAACCTAACCTAAATCAACCTATCATCTCGGCGATAATATTTGACAAGATTCCTGGCGAGTTGCCCTCTACGTCTCCGTGGAATCTTTATATACATCAATAACGTAATATAACATAACCTAACCCAATCTAACATCTCGGCGGTAATATTTCACCACATTGCTGGCTTGTTGGCCCCTACGTCTCCGTGGGACCTTTGTATACATCTATAGCGTAATATAACCTAACCTAACCCAACCTATCATCTCGGCGGTAATATTTGACAACATTCCTGGCGAGTTGGCCTCTACGTCTCCGTTTGACCTTCATATACATCAATAACGTAATATAACCTAACCTAACCTAACCTAACATCTCGGCGGTAATATTTGACATCATTCCTGGCGAGTTGTCCTCTACGTCTCCGTGGCACCTTCATATATATCAATAACGAAATATAACCTAACCTAACCCAACCTATCATATCGGTGGTAATATTTGAAAACATTCCTGGCGAGTTGGCCTCTACGTCTTCGTGGGACCCTCGTATACATCTATGACGTAATATAACCTAACCTAACCCAACCTAACATCTCGGCAGTAATATTTGACATCATTCCTGGCGAGTTGGCCTCTACGTCTCCGTGGCACCTTCATATACATCAATAACGAAATATAACCTATCCTAACCCAACCTATCATATCGGCGGTAATATTTGACAACATGCCTGGCGAGTTGGCCTCTACGTTACCGTGGGACCCTCGTATACATCAATAACGTAATATAACGTAACTTAACCCAACCTATTATCTCGGCGGTAATATTTGAGAACATTCCTGGCGAGTTGGCCTCTACGTCTTCGTGGGACCCTCGTATACATCAATAACGTAATATAACGTAACTTAACCCAACCTATCATCTCGGCGGTAATATTTGAAAACATTCCTGGCGAGTTGGCCTCTACGTCTTCGTGGGACTTTTATATACATCAATAACGAAATATAACCTAACCTAACCTAACCTATCATCTCGGCGGCAACATTTGACAACATTCCCGGCGAGTTGGCCTTTACGTCTCCGTGGGACCTTTATATACATCAGTAACGTAATATAACCTAACCTAACCCAACCTAACATCTCGGCGGTAATATTTGACATCATTCCTGGCGTGTTGGCCTCTACGTCTCCGTGTAACCCTCGTATACATCAATAACGTAATATAACGTAACTTAACCCAACCTATCATCTCCGCGGTAATATTTGACAACATTCCTGGCGAGTTGGCTTCTATGTCTCCGTGGGACCTTTATATACATCAATAAAGAAATATAACCTAACCTAACCCAATCTAGCATCTCGGCGGTAATATTTGACCACACTCCTGGCTTGTTGGCCTCTAAGTCTCCGTTGGACCTTTATATACATCTATAACGTAATATAACATAACCTAACGCAACCTAACATCTCGGCGGTAATATTTGACATCATTCCTGGCGAGTTGGCCTCTACGTCTCCGTGTAACCCTCGTATACATCAATAGCGTAATATAACCTAACCTAACCCAACCTAACATCTCGGCGGTAATATTTGACAACATACATGGCGAGTTGGCCTCTACGTCTCCGTGGGATCTTTATATACATCAATAACGTAATATAACATAACCTAACCCAACCTAACATCTCGGCGGTAATATTTGACAACATTCCTGGCGAGTTGGCTTCTATGTCTCCGTGGGACCTTTATATACATCAATAAAGAAATATAACCTAACCTAAATCAACCTATCATCTCGGCGATAATATTTGACAACATTCCTGGCTAGTTGGCCTCTACGTCTCCGTGGGATCTTTATATACACCAATAACATAATATAAGCTAGCCTAACCCAATCTAACATCTCGGCGGTAATATTTGACAAGATTCCTGGCGAGTTGCCCTCTACGTCTCCGTGGGATCTTTATATACATCAATAACGTAATATAACATAACCTAACCCAATCTAACATCTCGGCGGTAATATTTCACCACATTGCTGGCTTGTTGGCCTCTACGTCTCCGTGGGACCTTTGTATACATCTATAACGTAATATAACCTAACCTAACCCAACCTATCATCTCGGCGGTAATATTTGACAACATTCCTGGCGAGTTGGCCTCTACGTCTCCGTTTGTCCTTCATATACATCAATAACGTAATATAACCTAACCTAACCCAACCTAACATCTCGGCGGTAATATTTGACATCATTCCTGGCGAGTTGGCCTCTACGTCTCCGCGGCACCTTCATATATATCAATAACGAAATATAACCTAACCTAACCCAACCTATCATATCGGCGGTAATATTTGAAAACATTCCTGGCGAGTTGGCCTCTACGTCTTCGTGGGACCCTCGTATACATCAATAACGTAATATAACGTAACTTAACCCAACCTATCATCTCGGCGGTAATATTTGAAAACATTCCTGGCGAGTTGGCCTCTACGTCTCCGTGGGACCTTTATATACATCAGTAACGTAATATAACCTAACCTAACCGAACCTAACATCTCGGCGGTAATATTTGACATCATACCTGGCGTGTTGGCCTCTACGTCTCCGTGTAACCCTCGTATACATCAATAACGTAATATAACGTAACTTAACCCAACCTATCATCTCCGCGGTAATATTTGACAACATATCTGGCGAGTTGGCCTCTACGTCTCCTTGGAATCTAGATATATATCAATAACGTAATATAACCTAACCTAACCCAATCTAGCATCTCGGCGGTAATATTTGACCACATTCCTGGCTTGTTAGCCTCTAAGTCTCCGTTGGACCTTTATATACATCTATAACGTAATATAACATAACCTAACGCAACCTAACATCTCGGCGGTAATATTTGACATCATTCCTGGCGAGTTGGCCTCTACGTCTCCGTGTAACCCTCGTATACATCAACAGCGTAATATAACCTAACCTAACCCAACCTAACATCTCGGCGGTAATATTTGACAACATACATGGCGAGTTGGCCTCTACGTCTCCGTGGGATCTTTATATACATCAATAACGTAATATAACATAACCTAACCCAACCTAACATCTCGGCGGTAATATTTGACAACATTCCTGGCGAGTTGGCTTCTATGTCTCCGTGGGACCTTTATATACATCAATAAAGAAATATAACCTAACCTAAATCAACCTATCATCTCGGCGATAATATTTGACAACATTCCTGGCTAGTTGGCCTCTACGTCTCCGTGGGATCTTTATATACATCAATAACATAATATAAGCTAGCCTAACCCAATCTAACATCTCGGCGGTAATATTTGACAAGATTCCTGGCGAGTTGCCCTCTACGTCTCCGTGGGATCTTTATATACATCAATAACGTAATATAACATAACCTAACCCAATCTAACATCTCGGCGGTAATATTTCACCACATTGCTGGCTTGTTGGCCTCTACGTCTCCGTGGGACCTTTGTATACATCTATAACGTAATATAACCTAACCTAACCCAACCTATCATCTCGGCGGTAATATTTGACAACATTCCTGGCGAGTTGGCCTCTACGTCTCCGTTTGACCTTCATATACATCAATAACGTAATATAACCTAACCTAACCCAACCTAACATCTCGGCGGTAATATTTGACATCATTCCTGGCGAGTTGGCCTCTACGTCTCCGTGGCACCTTCATATATATCAATAACGAAATATAACCTAACCTAACCCAACCTATCATATCGGCGGTAATATTTGAAAACATTCCTGGCGAGTTGGCCTCTACGTCTTCGTGGGACCCTCGTATACATCAATAACGTAATATAACGTAACTTAACCCAACCTATCATCTCGGCGGTAATATTTGAAAACATTCCTGGCGAGTTGGCCTCTACGTCTCCGTGGGACCTTTATATACATCAGTAACGTAATATAACCTAACCTAACCGAACCTAACATCTCGGCGGTAATATTTGACATCATACCTGGCGTGTTGGCCTCTACGTCTCCGTGTAACCCTCGTATACATCAATAACGTAATATAACGTAACTTAACCCAACCTATCATCTCCGCGGTAATATTTGACAACATATCTGGCGAGTTGGCCTCTACGTCTCCTTGGGATCTTGATATATATCAATAACGTAATATAACCTAACCTAACCCAATCTAGCATCTCGGCGGTAATATTTGACCACATTCCTGGCTTGTTGGCCTCTAAGTCTCCGTTGGACCTTTATATACATCTATAACGTAATATAACATAACCTAACGCAACCTAACATCTCGGCGGTAATATTTGACATCATTCCTGGCGAGTTGGCCTCTACGTCTCCGTGTAACCCTCGTATACATCAATAACGTAATATAACGTAACTTAACCCAACCTATCATCTCGGCGGTAATATTTGAAAACATTCCTGGCGAGTTGGCCTCTACGTCTCAGTGGGACCTTTATATACATCCATAACGTAATGTAACCTAACCTAACCCAACCTATCATATCGGGGGTAATATTTGACAACATTCCTGGCGAGTTGGCCTCTACGTTACCGTGGGACCCTTGTATACATCAATAACGTAATATAACGTAACTTAACCCAACCTATCATCTCCGCGGTAATATTTGACAACATATCTGGCGAGTTGGCCTCTACGTCTCCTTGGGATCTTGATATATATCAATAACGTAATATAACCTAACCTAACCCAATCTAGCATCTCGGCGGTAATATTTGACCACATTCCTGGCTTGTTGGCCTCTAGGTCTCCGTTGGACCTTTATATACAGCTATAACGTAATATAACATAACCTAACGCAACCTAACATCTCGGCGGTAATATTTGACATCATTCCTGGCGAGTTGGCCTCTACGTCTCCGTGTAACCCTCGTATACATCAATAACGTAATATAACCGAACTTAACCCAACCTATCATCTCGGCGGTAATATTTGACCACGTTCCTGGCTTATTGGACTCTACGTCTCCGTGGGACCTTCATATAGATCTATAACGTAATATAACCTAACCTAACCCAACCTAACATTTCGGCGGTAATATTTGACCACGTTCCTGGCTTATTGGCCTCTACGTCTCCGTGGGCCCTTCATATACATCAATAACGAAATATAACCTAACCTAACCCAACCTATCATCTCGGCGGTAATATTTGACATAATTCCTGGCGAGTTGGCTTCTCCGTTTCCGTGGGACCTTTATATACATCAATAACGTAATATAACCTAACCTAACCCAACCTAACATTTCGGCGGTAATATTTGACCACGTTCCTGGCTTATTGGACTCTACGTCTCCGTGGGACCTTCATATAGATCTATAACGTAATATAACCTAACCTAACCCAACCTAACATCTCGGCGGTAATATTTGAAAACATTCCTGGCGAGTTGGCCTCTGCGTCTCAGTGGGACCTTTATATACATCAATAGCGTAATATAACCTAACCTAACCCAACCTAATATCTCGGCGGTAATATTTGACAACATACATGGCGAGTTGGACTCTACGTCTCCGTGGGATCTTTATATACATCAATAACGTAATATAACATAACCTAACCCAACCTAACATCTCGGCGGTAATATTTGACAACATTCCTGGCGAGTTGGCTTCTATGTCTCCGTGGGACCTTTATATACATCAATAAAGAAATATAACTTAACCTAAATCAACCTATCATCTCGGCGATAATATTTGACAACATTCCTGGCTAGTTGGCCTCTACGTCTCCGTGGGATCTTTATATACATCAATAACATAATATAAGCTAGCCTAACCCAATCTAACATCTCGGCGGTAATATTTGACCACATTCCTGGCTTGTTGGCCTCTACGTCTCCGTGAGACCTTTATATACGTCTATAACGTAATATAACCTAACCTAATCCAACCTAACATCTCGGCGGTAATATTTGAAAACATTCCTGGCGAGTTGGCATCTACGTCTCCGTGGGACCTTTATATACATCAATAACGTAATATATCCTAACCTAACCCAACCTAACATCTCGGCAGTAATATTTGACATCATTCCTGGCGAGTTGTTCTCTACGTCTCCGTGGCACCTTCATATACATCAATAACGAAATATAACCTATCCTAACCCAACCTATCATATCGGCGGTAATATTTGACAACATTCCTGGCGAGTTGGCCTCTACGTCTTCGTGGGACCCTCGTATGTATCAATAACGTAATATAACGTAGCTTAACCCAACCTATCATCTCGGCGGTAATATTTGAAAACATTCCTGGCGAGTTGGCCTCTACGTCTTCGTGGGACTTTTATATACATCAATAACGAAATATAACCTAACCTAACCTAACCTATCATCTCGGCGGCAACATTTGACAACATTCCCGGCGAGTTGGCCTTTACGTCTCCGTGGGACCTTTATATACATCAGTAACGTAATATAACCTAACCTAACCCAACCTAACATCTCGGCGGTAATATTTGACATCATTCCTGGCGTGTTGGCCTCTACGTCTCCGTGTAACCCTCGTATACATCAATAACGTAATATAACGTAACTTAACCCAACCTATCATCTCGGCGGTAATATTTGAAAACATTCCTGGCGAGTTGGCCTCTACGTCTCCGTGGGATCTTTATATATATCAATAACATAATATAAGCTAGCCTAACCCAATCTAACATCTCGGCGGTAATATTTGACATCATTCCTGGCGAGTTGGCCTCTACGTCTCCGTGGCACCTTCATATATATCAATAACGATATATAACCTAACCTAACCCAACCTATCATATCGGCGGTAATATTTGAAAACATTCCTGGCGAGTTGGCCTCTACGTCTTCGTGGGACCCTCGTATACATCTATGACGTAATATAACCTAACCTAACCCAACCTAACATCTCGGCAGTAATATTTGACATCATTCCTGGCGAGTTGGCCTCTACGTCTCCGTGGCACCTTCATATACATCAATAACGAAATATAACCTATCCTAACCCAACCTATCATATCGGCGGTAATATTTGACAACATTCCTGGCGAGTTGGCCTCTAAGTTACCGTGGGACCCTCGTATACATCAATAACGTAATATAACGTAACTTAACCCAACCTATCATCTCGGCGGTAATATTTGAGAACATTCCTGGCGAGTTGGCCTCTACGTCTTCGTGGGACCCTCGTATACATCAATAACGTAATATAACGTAACATAACCCAACCTATCATCTCGGCGGTAATATTTGAAAACATTCCTGGCGAGTTGGCCTCTACGTCTTCGTGGGACTTTTATATACATCAATAACGAAATATAACCTAACCTAACCTAACCTATCATCTCGGCGGCAACATTTGACAACATTCCCGGCGAGTTGGCCTTTACGTCTCCGTGGGACCTTTATATACATCAGTAACGTAATATAACCTAACCTAACCCAACCTAACATCTCGGCGGAAATATTTGATATCATTCCTGGCGTGTTGGCCTCTACGTCTCCGTGTAACCCTCGTATACATCAATAACGTAATATAACGTAACTTAACCCAACCTATCATCTCCGCGGTAATATTTGACAACATATCTGGCGAGTTGGCCTCTACGTCTCCTTGGGATCTTGATATATATCAATAACGTAATATAACCTAACCTAACCCAATCTAGCATCTCGGCGGTAATATTTGACCACATTCCTGGCTTGTTAGCCTCTAAGTCTCCGTTGGACCTTTATATACATCTATAACGTAATATAACATAACCTAACGCAACCTAACATCTCGGCGGTAATATTTGACATCATTCCTGGCGAGTTGGCCTCTACGTCTCCGTGTAACCCTCGTATACATCAATAACGTAATATAACGTAACTTAACCCAACCTATCATCTCGGCGGTTATATTTGACATCATTCCTGGCGAGCTGGCCTCTACGTCTCCGTGGGACCTTTATATACATCAATAACGTAATATAAGCTAGGATAACCCAATCTAGCATCTCGGCGGTAATATTTGACCACATTCCTGGCTTGTTGGCCTCTAAGTCTCCGTTGGACCTTTATATACATCTATAACGTAATATAACATAACCTAACGCAACCTAACATCTCGGCGGTAATATTTGACATCATTCCTGGCGAGTTGGCCTCTACGTCTATGTGTAACCCTCGTATACATCAATAACGTAATATAACGTAACTTAACCCAACCTATCATCTCGGCGGTTATATTTGACATCATTCCTGGCGAGCTGGCCTCTACGTCTCCGTGGGACCTTTATATACATCAATAACGTAATATAAGCTAGGATAACCCAATCTAACATCTCGGCGGTAATATTTGACCACATTCCTGGCGAGTTGTCCTCTACGTCTCCGTGGCACCTTCATATATATCAATAACGAAATATAACCTAACCTAACCCAACCTATCATATCGGTGGTAATATTTGAAAACATTCCTGGCGAGTTGGCCTCTACGTCTTCGTGGGACCCTCGTATACATCTATGACGTAATATAACCTAACCTAACCCAACCTAACATCTCGGCAGTAATATTTGACATCATTCCTGGCGAGTTGGCCTCTACGTCTCCGTGGCACCTTCATATACATCAATAACGAAATATAACCTATCCTAACCCAACCTATCATATCGGCGGTAATATTTGACAACATGCCTGGCGAGTTGGCCTCTACGTTACCGTGGGACCCTCGTATACATCAATAACGTAATATAACGTAACTTAACCCAACCTATTATCTCGGCGGTAATATTTGAGAACATTCCTGGCGAGTTGGCCTCTACGTCTTCGTGGGACCCTCGTATACATCAATAACGTAATATAACGTAACTTAACCCAACCTATCATCTCGGCGGTAATATTTGAAAACATTCCTGGCGAGTTGGCCTCTACGTCTTCGTGGGACTTTTATATACATCAATAACGAAATATAACCTAACCTAACCTAACCTATCATCTCGGCGGCAACATTTGACAACATTCCCGGCGAGTTGGCCTTTACGTCTCCGTGGGACCTTTATATACATCAGTAACGTAATATAACCTAACCTAACCCAACCTAACATCTCGGCGGTAATATTTGACATCATTCCTGGCGTGTTGGCCTCTACGTCTCCGTGTAACCCTCGTATACATCAATAACGTAATATAACGTAACTTAACCCAACCTATCATCTCCGCGGTAATATTTGACAACATTCCTGGCGAGTTGGCTTCTATGTCTCCGTGGGACCTTTATATACATCAATAAAGAAATATAACCTAACCTAACCCAATCTAGCATCTCGGCGGTAATATTTGACCACATTCCTGGCTTGTTGGCCTCTAAGTCTCCGTTGGACCTTTATATACATCTATAACGTAATATAACATAACCTAACGCAACCTAACATCTCGGCGGTAATATTTGACATCATTCCTGGCGAGTTGGCCTCTACGTCTCCGTGTAACCCTCGTATACATCAATAGCGTAATATAACCTAACCTAACCCAACCTAACATCTCGGCGGTAATATTTGACAACATACATGGCGAGTTGGCCTCTACGTCTCCGTGGGATCTTTATATACATCAATAACGTAATATAACATAACCTAACCCAACCTAACATCTCGGCGGTAATATTTGACAACATTCCTGGCGAGTTGGCTTCTATGTCTCCGTGGGACCTTTATATACATCAATAAAGAAATATAACCTAACCTAAATCAACCTATCATCTCGGCGATAATATTTGACAACATTCCTGGCTAGTTGGCCTCTACGTCTCCGTGGGATCTTTATATACACCAATAACATAATATAAGCTAGCCTAACCCAATCTAACATCTCGGCGGTAATATTTGACAAGATTCCTGGCGAGTTGCCCTCTACGTCTCCGTGGGATCTTTATATACATCAATAACGTAATATAACATAACCTAACCCAATCTAACATCTCGGCGGTAATATTTCACCACATTGCTGGCTTGTTGGCCTCTACGTCTCCGTGGGACCTTTGTATACATCTATAACGTAATATAACCTAACCTAACCCAACCTATCATCTCGGCGGTAATATTTGACAACATTCCTGGCGAGTTGGCCTCTACGTCTCCGTTTGTCCTTCATATACATCAATAACGTAATATAACCTAACCTAACCCAACCTAACATCTCGGCGGTAATATTTGACATCATTCCTGGCGAGTTGGCCTCTACGTCTCCGCGGCACCTTCATATATATCAATAACGAAATATAACCTAACCTAACCCAACCTATCATATCGGCGGTAATATTTGAAAACATTCCTGGCGAGTTGGCCTCTACGTCTCCGTGGGATTTTTATATACATCAATAACGTAATATAACATAACCTAACCCAACCTAACATCTCGGCGGTAATATTTGACCACATTCCTGGCTTGTTGGCCTCTACGTCTCCGTGAGACCTTTATATACGTCTATAACGTAATATAACCTAACCTAACCCAACCTAACATCTCGGCGGTAATATTTGAAAACATTCCTGGCGAGTTGGCATCTACGTCTCCGTGGGACCTTTATATACATCAATAACGTAATATATCCTAACCTAACCCAACCTAACATCTCGGCAGTAATATTTGACATCATTCCTGGCGAGTTGGCCTCTACGTCTCCGTGGCACCTTCATATACATCAATAACGAAATATAACCTAACCTAACCCAACCTATCATATCGGCGGTAATATTTGACAACATTCCTGTCGAGTTGGCCTCTACGTTACCGTGGGACCCTCGTATACATCAATAACGTAATATAACGTAACTTAACCCAACCTATCATTTCGGCGGTAATATTTGACAAAATTCCTGGAGAGCTGGCTTCTCCGTTTCCGTGGGACCTTTATATACATCAATAACGTAATATAACCTAACCTAACCCAACCTAACATTTCGGCGGTAATATTTGACCACGTTCCTGGCTTATTCGACTCTACGTCTCCGTGGGACCTTCATATAGATCTATAACGTAATATAACCTAACCTAACCCAACCTAACATCTCGGCGGTAATATTTGAAAACATTCCTGGCGAGTTGGCCTCTACGTCTCAGTGGGACCTTTATATACATCAATAGCGTAATATAACCTAACCTAACCCAACCTAACATCTCGGCGGTAATATTTGACAACATACATGGCGAGTTGGCCTCTACGTCTCCGTGGGATCTTTATATACATCAATAACGTAATATAACATAACCTAACCCAACCTAACATCTCGGCGGTAATATTTGACAACATTCCTGGCGAGTTGGCTTCTATGTCTCCGTGGGACCTTTATATACATCAATAAAGAAATATAACCTAACCTAAATCAACCTATCATCTCGGCGATAATATTTGACAACATTCCTGGCTAGTTGGCCTCTACGTCTCCGTGGGATCTTTACATACATCAATAACATAATATAAGCTAGCCTAACCCAATCTAACATCTCGGCGGTAATATTTGACCACATTCCTGGCGAGTTGGCCTCTACGTCTTCGTGGGACCTTTATATACATCAATAACGTAATATAACCTAACCTAACCCAATCTAGCATCTCGGCGGTAATATTTGACCACATTCCTGGCTTGTTGGCCTCTACGTCTCCGTGAGACCTTTATATACGTCTATAACGTAATATAACCTAACCTAACCCAACCTAACATCCCGGCGGTAATATTTGAAAACATTCCTGGCGAGTTGGCATCTACGTCTCCGTGGGACCTTTACATACATCAATAACGTAATATATCCTAACCTAACCCAACCTAACATCTCGGCAATAATATTTGACATCATTCCTGGCGAGTTGGCCTCTACGTCTCCGTGGCACCTTCATATACATCAATAACGAAATATAACCTAACCTAACCCAACCTATCATATCGGCGGTAATATTAGACAACATTCCTGGCGAGTTGGCCTCTACGTTACCGTGGGACCCTCGTATACATCAAAACGTAATATAACGTAACTTAACCCAACCTATCATCTCGGCGGTAATATTTGAGAACATTCCTGGCGAGTTGGCCTCTACGTCTTCGTGGGACCCTCGTATACATCAATAACGTAATATAACGTAGCTTAACCCAACCTATTATCTCGGCGGTAATATTTGAAAACATTCCTGGCGAGTTGGCCTCTACGTCTTCGTGGGACTTTTATATACATCAATAACGAAATATAACCTAACCTAACCTAACCTATCATCTCGGCGGCAACATTTGACAACATTCCCGGCGAGTTGGCCTTTACGTCTCCGTGGGACCTTTATATACATCAGTAACGTAATATAACCTAACCTAAGACAACCTAACATCTCGGCGGTAATATTTGACATCATTCCTGGCGTGTTGGCCTCTACGTCTCCGTGTAACCCTCGTATACATCAATAACGTAATATAACGTAACTTAACCCAACCTATCATCTCGGCGGTTATATTTGACATCATTCCTGGCGAGCTGGCCTCTACGTCTCCGTGGGACCTTTATATACATCAATAACGTAATATAAGCTAGGATAACCCAATCTAGCATCTCGGCGGTAATATTTGACCACATTCCTGGCTTGTTGGCCTCTAAGTCTCCGTTGGACCTTTATATACATCTATAACGTAATATAACATAACCTAACGCAACCTAACATCTCGGCGGTAATATTTGACATCATTCCTGGCGAGTTGGCCTCTACGTCTATGTGTAACCCTCGTATACATCAATAACGTAATATAACGTAACTTAACCCAACCTATCATCTCGGCGGTTATATTTGACATCATTCCTGGCGAGCTGGCCTCTACGTCTCCGTGGGACCTTTATATACATCAATAACGTAATATAAGCTAGGATAACCCAATCTAACATCTCGGCGGTAATATTTGACCACATTCCTGGCGAGTTGTCCTCTACGTCTCCGTGGCACCTTCATATATATCAATAACGAAATATAACCTAACCTAACCCAACCTATCATATCGGTGGTAATATTTGAAAACATTCCTGGCGAGTTGGCCTCTACGTCTTCGTGGGACCCTCGTATACATCTATGACGTAATATAACCTAACCTAACCCAACCTAACATCTCGGCAGTAATATTTGACATCATTCCTGGCGAGTTGGCCTCTACGTCTCCGTGGCACCTTCATATACATCAATAACGAAATATAACCTATCCTAACCCAACCTATCATATCGGCGGTAATATTTGACAACATGCCTGGCGAGTTGGCCTCTACGTTACCGTGGGACCCTCGTATACATCAATAACGTAATATAACGTAACTTAACCCAACCTATTATCTCGGCGGTAATATTTGAGAACATTCCTGGCGAGTTGGCCTCTACGTCTTCGTGGGACCCTCGTATACATCAATAACGTAATATAACGTAACTTAACCCAACCTATCATCTCGGCGGTAATATTTGACAACATTCCCGGCGAGTTGGCCTTTACGTCTCCGTGGGACCTTTATATACATCAGTAACGTAATATAACCTAACCTAACCCAACCTAACATCTCGGCGGTAATATTTGACATCATTCCTGGCGTGTTGGCCTCTACGTCTCCGTGTAACCCTCGTATACATCAATAACGTAATATAACGTAACTTAACCCAACCTATCATCTCCGCGGTAATATTTGACAACATTCCTGGCGAGTTGGCTTCTATGTCTCCGTGGGACCTTTATATACATCAATAAAGAAATATAACCTAACCTAACCCAATCTAGCATCTCGGCGGTAATATTTGACCACATTCCTGGCTTGTTGGCCTCTAAGTCTCCGTTGGACCTTTATATACATCTATAACGTAATATAACATAACCTAACGCAACCTAACATCTCGGCGGTAATATTTGACATCATTCCTGGCGAGTTGGCCTCTACGTCTCCGTGTAACCCTCGTATACATCAATAGCGTAATATAACCTAACCTAACCCAACCTAACATCTCGGCGGTAATATTTGACAACATACATGGCGAGTTGGCCTCTACGTCTCCGTGGGATCTTTATATACATCAATAACGTAATATAACATAACCTAACCCAACCTAACATCTCGGCGGTAATATTTGACAACATTCCTGGCGAGTTGGCTTCTATGTCTCCGTGGGACCTTTATATACATCAATAAAGAAATATAACCTAACCTAAATCAACCTATCATCTCGGCGATAATATTTGACAACATTCCTGGCTAGTTGGCCTCTACGTCTCCGTGGGATCTTTATATACACCAATAACATAATATAAGCTAGCCTAACCCAATCTAACATCTCGGCGGTAATATTTGACAAGATTCCTGGCGAGTTGCCCTCTACGTCTCCGTGGGATCTTTATATACATCAATAACGTAATATAACATAACCTAACCCAATCTAACATCTCGGCGGTAATATTTCACCACATTGCTGGCTTGTTGGCCTCTACGTCTCCGTGGGACCTTTGTATACATCTATAACGTAATATAACCTAACCTAACCCAACCTATCATCTCGGCGGTAATATTTGACAACATTCCTGGCGAGTTGGCCTCTACGTCTCCGTTTGTCCTTCATATACATCAATAACGTAATATAACCTAACCTAACCCAACCTAACATCTCGGCGGTAATATTTGACATCATTCCTGGCGAGTTGGCCTCTACGTCTCCGCGGCACCTTCATATATATCAATAACGAAATATAACCTAACCTAACCCAACCTATCATATCGGCGGTAATATTTGAAAACATTCCTGGCGAGTTGGCCTCTACGTCTCCGTGGGATTTTTATATACATCAATAACGTAATATAACATAACCTAACCCAACCTAACATCTCGGCGGTAATATTTGACCACATTCCTGGCTTGTTGGCCTCTACGTCTCCGTGAGACCTTTATATACGTCTATAACGTAATATAACCTAACCTAACCCAACCTAACATCTCGGCGGTAATATTTGAAAACATTCCTGGCGAGTTGGCATCTACGTCTCCGTGGGACCTTTATATACATCAATAACGTAATATATCCTAACCTAACCCAACCTAACATCTCGGCAGTAATATTTGACATCATTCCTGGCGAGTTGGCCTCTACGTCTCCGTGGCACCTTCATATACATCAATAACGAAATATAACCTAACCTAACCCAACCTATCATATCGGCGGTAATATTTGACAACATTCCTGTCGAGTTGGCCTCTACGTTACCGTGGGACCCTCGTATACATCAATAACGTAATATAACGTAACTTAACCCAACCTATCATTTCGGCGGTAATATTTGACAAAATTCCTGGAGAGCTGGCTTCTCCGTTTCCGTGGGACCTTTATATACATCAATAACGTAATATAACCTAACCTAACCCAACCTAACATTTCGGCGGTAATATTTGACCACGTTCCTGGCTTATTCGACTCTACGTCTCCGTGGGACCTTCATATAGATCTATAACGTAATATAACCTAACCTAACCCAACCTAACATCTCGGCGGTAATATTTGAAAACATTCCTGGCGAGTTGGCCTCTACGTCTCAGTGGGACCTTTATATACATCAATAGCGTAATATAACCTAACCTAACCCAACCTAACATCTCGGCGGTAATATTTGACAACATACATGGCGAGTTGGCCTCTACGTCTCCGTGGGATCTTTATATACATCAATAACGTAATATAACATAACCTAACCCAACCTAACATCTCGGCGGTAATATTTGACAACATTCCTGGCGAGTTGGCTTCTATGTCTCCGTGGGACCTTTATATACATCAATAAAGAAATATAACCTAACCTAAATCAACCTATCATCTCGGCGATAATATTTGACAACATTCCTGGCTAGTTGGCCTCTACGTCTCCGTGGGATCTTTACATACATCAATAACATAATATAAGCTAGCCTAACCCAATCTAACATCTCGGCGGTAATATTTGACCACATTCCTGGCGAGTTGGCCTCTACGTCTTCGTGGGACCTTTATATACATCAATAACGTAATATAACCTAACCTAACCCAATCTAGCATCTCGGCGGTAATATTTGACCACATTCCTGGCTTGTTGGCCTCTACGTCTCCGTGAGACCTTTATATACGTCTATAACGTAATATAACCTAACCTAACCCAACCTAACATCCCGGCGGTAATATTTGAAAACATTCCTGGCGAGTTGGCATCTACGTCTCCGTGGGACCTTTACATACATCAATAACGTAATATATCCTAACCTAACCCAACCTAACATCTCGGCAATAATATTTGACATCATTCCTGGCGAGTTGGCCTCTACGTCTCCGTGGCACCTTCATATACATCAATAACGAAATATAACCTAACCTAACCCAACCTATCATATCGGCGGTAATATTAGACAACATTCCTGGCGAGTTGGCCTCTACGTTACCGTGGGACCCTCGTATACATCAAAACGTAATATAACGTAACTTAACCCAACCTATCATCTCGGCGGTAATATTTGAGAACATTCCTGGCGAGTTGGCCTCTACGTCTTCGTGGGACCCTCGTATACATCAATAACGTAATATAACGTAGCTTAACCCAACCTATTATCTCGGCGGTAATATTTGAAAACATTCCTGGCGAGTTGGCCTCTACGTCTTCGTGGGACTTTTATATACATCAATAACGAAATATAACCTAACCTAACCTAACCTATCATCTCGGCGGCAACATTTGACAACATTCCCGGCGAGTTGGCCTTTACGTCTCCGTGGGACCTTTATATACATCAGTAACGTAATATAACCTAACCTAAGACAACCTAACATCTCGGCGGTAATATTTGACATCATTCCTGGCGTGTTGGCCTCTACGTCTCCGTGTAACCCTCGTATACATCAATAACGTAATATAACGTAACTTAACCCAACCTATCATCTCGGCGGTAATATTTGAAAACATTCCTGGCGAGTTGGCCTCTACGTCTCCGTGGGATCTTTATATATATCAATAACATAATATAAGCTAGCCTAACCCAATCTAACATCTCGGCGGTAATATTTGACCACATTCCTGGCGAGTTGCCCTCTACGTCTTCGTGGGACCTTTGTATACATGAATAACGTAATATAACTTAACCTGAACCAACCTAACACCTCCGCGGTACTCCGCGGTAATATTTGACAACATACCTGGCGAGTTGGCCTCTACGTCTCCGTGGGCCCTTCATATATATCAATAACGTAATATAACCTAACCCAACCCAACCTAACATCTCGGCGGTAATATTTGAAAACATTCCTGGCGAGTTGGCCTCTACGTCTCCGTGGGATTTTTATATACATCAATAACGTAATATAACATAACCTAACCCAATCTAACATCTCGGCGGTAATATTTCACCACATTGCTGGCTTGTTTTGCCCCTACGTCTCCGTGGGACCTTTGTATACATCTATAACGTAATATAACCTAACCTAACCCAACCTATCATCTCGGCGGTAATATTTGACAACACTCCTGGCGGGTTGGCCTCTACGTCTCCGTTTGACCTTCATATACATCTATGACGTAATATAACCTAACCTAACCCAACCTAACATCTCGGCAGTAATATTTGACATCATTCCTGGCGAGTTGGCCTCTACGTCTCCGTGGCACCTTCATATACATCAATAACGAAATATAACCTATCCTAACCCAACCTATCATATCGGCGGTAATATTTGACAACATTCCTGGCGAGTTGGCCTCTACGTTACCGTGGGACCCTCGTATACATCAATAACGTAATATAACGTAACTTAACCCAACCTATCATCTCGGCGGTAATATTTGAGAACAATCCTGGCGAGTTGGCCTCTACGTCTTCGTGGGACCCTCGTATACATCAATAACGTAATATAACGTAACATAACCCAACCTATCATCTCGGCGGTAATATTTGAAAACATTCCTGGCGAGTTGGCCTCTACGTCTTCGTGGGACTTTTATATACATCAATAACGAAATATAACCTAACCTAACCTAACCTATCATCTCGGCGTCAACATTTGACAACATTCCCGGCGAGTTGGCCTTTACGTCTCCGTGGGACCTTTATATACATCAGTAACGTAATATAACCTAACCTAACCCAACCTAACATATCGGCAGAAATATTTGATATCATTCCTGGCGTGTTGGCCTCTACGTCTCCGTGTAACCCTCGTATACATCAATAACGTAATATAACGTAACTTAACCCAACCTATCATCTCCGCGGTAATATTTGACAACATATCTGGCGAGTTGGCCTCTACGTCTCCTTGGGATCTTGATATATATCAATAACGTAATATAACCTAACCTAACCCAATCTAGCATCTCGGCGGTAATATTTGACCACATTCCTGGCTTGTTGGCCTCTAAGTCTCCGTTGGACCTTTATATACATCTATAACGTAATATAACATAACCTAACGCAACCTAACATCTCGGCGGTAATATTTGACATCATTCCTGGCGAGTTGGCCTCTACGTCTCCGTGTAACCCTCGTATACATCAATAACGTAATATAACGTAACTTAACCCAACCTATCATCTCGGCGGTTATATTTGACATCATTCCTGGCGAGCTGGCCTCTACGTCTCCGTGGGACCTTTATATACATCAATAACGTAATATAAGCTAGCCTAACCCAATCTAACATCTCGTCGGTAATATTTGACCACATTCCTGGCGAGTTGGCCTCTACGTCTTCGTGGGACCTTTATATACATCAATAACGTAATATAACTTAACCTGAACCAACCTAACATCTCCGCGGTCCTCCGCGGTAATATTTGACAACATACCTGGCGAGTTGGCCTCTACGTCTCCGTGGGCCCTTCATATACATCAATAACGAAATATAACCTAACCTAACCCAACCTATCATCTCGGCGGTAATATTTGAAAACATTCCTGGCGAGTTGGCCTCTACGTCTCAGTGGGACCTTTATATACATCAATAGCGTAATATAACCTAACCTAACCCAACCTAACATCTCGGCGGTAATATTTGACAACATACATGGCGAGTTGGCCTCTACGTCTCCGTGGGATCTTTATATACATCAATAACGTAATATAACATAACCTAACCCAACCTAACATCTCGGCGGTAATATTTGACCACATTCCTGGCTTGTTGGCCTCTACGTCTCCGTGAGACCTTTATATACGTCTATAACGTAATATAACCTAACCTAACCCAACCTAACATCTCGGCGGTAATATTTGAAAACATTCCTGGCGAGTTGGCATCTACGTCTCCGTGGGACCTTTATATACATCAATAACGTAATATATCCTAACCTAACCCAACCTAACATCTCGGCAGTAATATTTGACATCATTCCTGGCGAGTTGGCCTCTACGTCTCCGTGGCACCTTCATATACATCAATAACGAAATATAACCTAACCTAACCCAACCTATCATATCGGCGGTAATATTTGACAACATTCCTGTCGAGTTGGCCTCTACGTTACCGTGGGACCCTCGTATACATCAATAACGTAATATAACGTAACTTAACCCAACCTATCATCTCGGCGGTAATATTTGAGAACATTCCTGGCGAGTTGGCCTCTACGTCTTCGTGGGACCCTCGTATACATCAATAACGTAATATAACGTAGCTTAACCCAACCTATCATCTCAGCGGTAATATTTGAAAACATTCCTGGCGAGTTGGCCTCTACGTCTTCGTGGGACTTTTATATACATCAATAACGAAATATAACCTAACCTAACCTAACCTATCATCTCGGCGGCAACATTTGACAACATTCCCGGCGAGTTGGCCTTTACGTCTCCGTGGGACCTTTACATACATCAGTAACGTAATATAACCTAACCTAACCCAACCTAACATCTCGGCGGAAATATTTGATATCATTCCTGGCGTGTTGGCCTCTACGTCTTCGTGGGACCCTCGTATACATCAATAACGTAATATAACGTAGCTTAACCCAACCTATTATCTCGGCGGTAATATTTGAAAACATTCCTGGCGAGTTGGCCTCTACGTCTTCGTGGGACTTTTATATACATCAATAACGAAATATAACCTAACCTAACCTAACCTATCATCTCGGCGGCAACATTTGACAACATTCCCGGCGAGTTGGCCTTTACGTCTCCGTGGGACCTTTATATACATCAGTAACGTAATATAACCTAACCTAAGCCAACCTAACATCTCGGCGGTAATATTTGACCACATTCCTGGCTTGTTGGCCTCTACGTCTCCGTGAGACCTTTATATACGTCTATAACGTAATATAACCTAACCTAACCCAACCTAACATCTCGGCGGTAATATTTGAAAACATTCCTGGCGAGTTGGCATCTACGTCTCCGTGGGACCTTTATATACATCAATAACGTAATATATCCTAACCTAACCCAACCTAACATCTCGGCAGTAATATTTGACATCATTCCTGGCGAGTTGGCCTCTACGTCTCCGTGGCACCTTCATATACATCAATAACGAAATATAACCTAACCTAACCCAACCTATCATATCGGCGGTAATATTTGACAACATTCCTGTCGAGTTGGCCTCTACGTTACCGTGGGACCCTCGTATACATCAATAACGTAATATAACGTAACTTAACCCAACCTATCATCTCGGCGGTAATATTTGAGAACATTCCTGGCGAGTTGGCCTCTACGTCTTCGTGGGACCCTCGTATACATCAATAACGTAATATAACGTAGCTTAACCCAACCTATCATCTCAGCGGTAATATTTGAAAACATTCCTGGCGAGTTGGCCTCTACGTCTTCGTGGGACTTTTATATACATCAATAACGAAATATAACCTAACCTAACCTAACCTATCATCTCGGCGGCAACATTTGACAACATTCCCGGCGAGTTGGCCTTTACGTCTCCGTGGGACCTTTACATACATCAGTAACGTAATATAACCTAACCTAACCCAACCTAACATCTCGGCGGAAATATTTGATATCATTCCTGGCGTGTTGGCCTCTACGTCTCCGTGTAACCCTCGTATACATCAATAACGTAATATAACGTAACTTAACCCAACCTATCATCTCCGCGGTAATATTTGACAACATATCTGGCGAGTTGGCCTCTACGTCTCCTTGGGATCTTGATATATATCAATAACGTAATATAACCTAACCTAACCCAATCTAGCATCTCGGCGGTAATATTTGACCACATTCCTGGCTTGTTGGCCTCTAAGTCTCCGTTGGACCTTTATATACATCTAGAACGTAATATAACATAACCTAACGCAACCTAACATCTCGGCGGTAATATTTGACATCATTCCTGGCGAGTTGGCCTCTACGTCTCCGTGTAACCCTCGTATACATCAATAACGTAATATAACGTAACTTAACCCAACCTATCATCTCGGCGGTTATATTTGACATCATTCCTGGCGAGCTGGCCTCTACGTCTCCGTGGGACCTTTATATACATCAATAACGTAATATAAGCTAGCCTAACCCAATCTAACATCTCGGCGGTAATATTTGACCACATTCCTGGCGAGTTGGCCTCTACGTCTTCGTGGGACCTTTATATACATCAATAACGTAATATAACTTAACCTGAACCAACCTAACATCTCCGCGGTCCTCCGCGGTAATATTTGACAACATACCTGGCGAGTTGGCATCTACGTCTCAGTGGGACCTTTATATACATCAATAGCGTAATATAACCTAACCTAACCCAACCTAACATCTCGGCGGTAATATTTGACAACATACATGGCGAGTTGGCCTCTACGTCTCCGTGGGATCTTTATATACATCAATAACGTAATATAACATAACCTAACCCAACCTAACGTCTCGGCGGTAATATTTGACCACATTCCTGGCTTGTTGGCCTCTACGTCTCCGTGAGACCTTTATATACGTCTATAACGTAATATAACCTAACCTAACCCAACCTAACATCTCGGCGGTAATATTTGAAAACATTCCTGGCGAGTTGGCATCTACGTCTCCGTGGGACCTTTATATACATCAATAACGTAATATATCCTAACCTAACCCAACCTAACATCTCGGCGGTAATATTTGACAACATT
Organism: Xylocopa violacea; assembly: GCA_963969225.1. Taxonomy (NCBI): domain Eukaryota; kingdom Metazoa; phylum Arthropoda; class Insecta; order Hymenoptera; family Apidae; genus Xylocopa; species Xylocopa violacea. The sequence continues at coordinate 2,086,194 of CAXAJV010000741.1, read as the reverse complement.
CCTGGCGAGTTGGCCTCTACGTTACCGTGGGACCCTCGTATACATCAATTACGTAATATAACGTAACTTAACCCAACCTATCATCTCGGCGGTAATATTTGAGAACATTCCTGGCGAGTTGGCCTGTACGTCTTCGTGGGACCCTCGTATACATCAATAACGCAATATAACGTAGCTTAACCCAACCTATTATCTCGGCGGTAATATTTGAAAACATTCCTGGCGAGTTGGCCTCTACGTCTTCGTGGGACTTTTATATACATCAGTAACGTAATATAACCTAACCTAACCCAACCTAACATCTCGGCGGTAATATTTGACATCATTCCTGGCGTGTTGGCCTCTACGTCTCCGTGTAACCCTCGTATACATCAATAACGTAATATAACGTAACTTAACCCAACCTATCATCTCGGCGGTAATATTTGAAAACATTCCTGGCGAGTTGGCCTCTACGTCTCCGTGGGATCTTTATATATATCAATAACATAATATAAGCTAGCCTAACCCAATCTAACATCTCGGCGGTAATATTTGACCACATTCCTGGCGAGTTGCCCTCTACGTCTCCGTGGGATCTTTATATACATCAATAACGTAATATAACATAACCTAACCCAATCTAACATCTCGGCGGTAATATTTCACCACATTGCTGGCTTGTTTTGCCCCTACGTCTCCGTGGGACCTTTGTATACATCTATAACGTAATATAACCTAACCTAACCCAACCTATCATCTCGGCGGTAATATTTGACAACACTCCTGGCGGGTTGGCCTCTACGTCTCCGTTTGACCTTCATATACATCAATAACGTAATATAACCTAACCTAACCCAACCTAACATCTCGGCGGTAATATTTGACATCATTCCTGGCGAGTTGGCCTCTACGTCTCCGTGGCACCTTCATATACATCAATAACGAAATATAACCTATCCTAACCCAACCTATCATATCGGCGGTAATATTTGACAACATTCCTGGCGAGTTGGCCTCTACGTTACCGTGGGACCCTCGTATACATCAATAACGTAATATAACGTAACTTAACCCAACCTATCATCTCGGCGGTAATATTTGAGAACATTCCTGGCGAGTTGGCCTCTACGTCTTCGTGGGACCCTCGTATACATCAATAACGTAATATAACGTAACATAACCCAACCTATCATCTCGGCGGTAATATTTGAAAACATTCCTGGCGAGTTGGCCTCTACGTCTTCGTGGGACTTTTATATACATCAATAACGAAATATAACCTAACCTAACCTAACCTATCATCTCGGCGGCAACATTTGACAACATTCCCGGCGAGTTGGCCTTTACGTCTCCGTGGGACCTTTATATACATCAGTAACGTAATATAACCTAACCTAACCCAACCTAACATCTCGGCAGAAATATTTGATATCATTCCTGGCGTGTTGGCCTCTACGTCTCCGTGTAACCCTCGTATACATCAATAACGTAATATAACGTAACTTAACCCAACCTATCATCTCCGCGGTAATATTTGACAACATATCTGGCGAGTTGGCCTCTACGTCTCCTTGGGATCTTGATATATATCAATAACGTAATATAACCTAACCTAACCCAATCTAGCATCTCGGCGGTAATATTTGACCACATTCCTGGCTTGTTGGCCTCTAAGTCTCCGTTGGACCTTTATATACATCTAGAACGTAATATAACATAACCTAACGCAACCTAACATCTCGGCGGTAATATTTGACATCATTCCTGGCGAGTTGGCCTCTACGTCTCCGTGTAACCCTCGTATACATCAATAACGTAATATAACGTAACTTAACCCAACCTATCATCTCGGCGGTTATATTTGACATCATTCCTGGCGAGCTGGCCTCTACGTCTCCGTGGGACCTTTATATACATCAATAACGTAATATAAGCTAGCCTAACCCAATCTAACATCTCGGCGGTAATATTTGACCACATTCCTGGCGAGTTGGCCTCTACGTCTTCGTGGGACCTTTATATACATCAATAACGTAATATAACTTAACCTGAACCAACCTAACATCTCCGCGGTCCTCCGCGGTAATATTTGACAACATACCTGGCGAGTTGGCCTCTACGTCTCCGTGGGCCCTTCATATACATCAATAACGAAATATAACCTAACCTAACCCAACCTATCATCTCGGCGGTAATATTTGACAAAATTCCTGGAGAGCTGGCTTCTCCGTTTCCGTGGGACCTTTATATACATCAATAACGTAATATAACCTAACCTAACCCAACCTAACATTTCGGCGGTAATATTTGACCACGTTCCTGGCTTATTGGACTCTACGTCTCCGTGGGACCTTCATATAGATCTAGAACGTAATATAACCTAACCTAACCCAACCTAACATCTCGGCGGTAATATTTGAAAACATTCCTGGCGAGTTGGCCTCTACGTCTCAGTGGGACCTTTATATACATCAATAGCGTAATATAACCTAACCTAACCCAACCTAACATCTCGGCGGTAATATTTGACAACATACATGGCGAGTTGGCCTCTACGTCTCCGTGGGATCTTTATATACATCAATAACGTAATATAACCTAACCTAACCCAATCTAGCATCTCGGCGGTAATATTTGACCACATTCCTGGCTTGTTGGCCTCTAAGTCTCCGTTGGACCTTTATATACATCTATAACGTAATATAACATAACCTAACGCAACCTAACATCTCGGCGGTAATTTTTGACATCATTCCAGGCGAGTTGGCCTCTACGTCTCCGTGGGATCTTTATATACATCAATAACGTAATATAACATAACCTAACCCAATCTAACATCTCGGCGGTAATATTTCACCACATTGCTGGCATGTTTTGCCCCTACGTCTCCGTGGGACCTTTGTATACATCTATAACGTAATATAACCTAACCTAACCCAACCTATCATCTCGGCGGTAATATTTGACAACACTCCTGGCGGGTTGGCCTCTACGTCTCCGTTTGACCATCATATACATCAATAACGTAATATAACCTAACCTAACCCAACCTAACATCTCGGCGGTAATATTTGACATCATTCCTGGCGAGTTGGCCTCTACGTCTCCGTGGCACCTTCATATACATCAATAACGAAATATAACCTATCCTAACCCAACCTATCATATCGGCGGTAATATTTGACAACATTCCTGGCGAGTTGGCCTCTACGTTACCGTGGGACCCTCGTATACATCAATAACGTAATATAACGTAACTTAACCCAACCTATCATCTCGGCGGTAATATTTGAGAACATTCCTGGCGAGTTGGCCTCTACGTCTTCGTGGGACCCTCGTATACATCAATAACGTAATATAACGTAACATAACCCAACCTATCATCTCGGCGGTAATATTTGAAAACATTCCTGGCGAGTTGGCCTCTACGTCTTCGTGGGACTTTTATATACATCAATAACGAAATATAACCTAACCTAACCTAACCTATCATCTCGGCGGCAACATTTGACAACATTCCCGGCGAGTTGGCCTTTACGTCTCCGTGGGACCTTTATATACATCAGTAACGTAATATAACCTAACCTAACCCAACCTAACATCTCGGCAGAAGTATTTGATATCATTCCTGGCGTGTTGGCCTCTACGTCTCCGTGTAACCCTCGTATACATCAATAACGTAATATAACGTAACTTAACCCAACCTATCATCTCCGCGGTAATATTTGACAACATATCTGGCGAGTTGGCCTCTACGTCTCCTTGGGATCTTGATATATATCAATAACGTAATATAACCTAACCTAACCCAATCTAGCATCTCGGCGGTAATATTTGACCACATTCCTGGCTTGTTGGCCTCTAAGTCTCCGTTGGACCTTTATATACATCTATAACGTAATATAACATAACCTAACGCAACCTAACATCTCGGCGGTAATATTTGACAACATTCCTGGCGAGTTGGCCTCTACGTCTCCGTGTAACCCTCGTATACATCAATAACGTAATATAACGTAACTTAACCCAACCTATCATCTCGGCGGTTATATTTGACATCATTCCTGGCGAGCTGGCCTCTACGTCTCCGTGGGACCTTTATATACAACAATAACGTAATATAAGCTAGCCTAACCCAATCTAACATCTCGGCGGTAATATTTGACCACATTCCTGGCGAGTTGGCCTCTACGTCTTCGTGGGACCTTTATATACATCAATAACGTAATATAACTTAACCTGAACCAACCTAACATCTCCGCGGTCCTCCGCGGTAATATTTGACAACATACCTGGCGAGTTGGCCTCTACGTCTCCGTGGGCCCTTCATATACATCAATAACGAAATATAACCTAACCTAACCCAACCTATCATCTCGGCGGTAATATTTGACAAAATTCCTGGAGAGCTGGCTTCTCCGTTTCCGTGGGACCTTTATATACATCAATAACGTAATATAACCTAACCTAACCCAACCTAACATTTCGGCGGTAATATTTGACCACGTTCCTGGCTTATTGGACTCTACGTCTCCGTGGGACCTTCATATAGATCTAGAACGTAATATAACCTAACCTAACCCAACCTAACATCTCGGCGGTAATATTTGAAAACATTCCTGGCGAGTTGGCCTCTACGTCTCAGTGGGACCTTTATATACATCAATAGCGTAATATAACCTAACCTAACCCAACCTAACATCTCGGCGGTAATATTTGACAACATACATGGCGAGTTGGCCTCTACGTCTCCGTGGGATCTTTATATACATCAATAACGTAATATAACCTAGCCTAACCCAATCTAACATCTCGGCGGTAATATTTGACCACATTCCTGGCGAGTTGGCCTCTACGTCTCCGTGGGCCCTTCATATACATCAATAACGAAATATAACCTAACCTAACCCAACCTATCATCTCGGCGGTAATATTTGACAAAATTCCTGGCGAGTTGGCTTCTCCGTTTCCGTGGGACCTTTATATACATCAATAACGTAATATAACCTAACCTAACCCAACCTAACATTTCGGCGGTAATATTTGACCACGTTCCTGGCTTATTGGACTCTACGTCTCCGTGGGACCTTCATATAGATCTATAACGTAATATAACCTAACCTAACCCAACCTAACATCTCGGCGGTAATATTTGAAAACATTCCTGGCGAGTTGGCCTCTACGTCTCAGTGGGACCTTTATATACATCAATAGCGTAATATAACCTAACCTAACCCAACCTAACATCTCGGCGGTAATATTTGACAACATACATGGCGAGTTGGCCTCTACGTCTCCGTGGGATCTTTATATACATCAATAACGTAATATAACATAACCTAACCCAACCTAACATCTCGGCCGTAATATTTGACAACATTCCTGGCGAGTTGGCTTCTATGTCTCCGTGGGACCTTTATATACATCAATGAAGAAATATAACCTAACCTAAATCAACCTATCATCTCGGCGATAATATTTGACAACATTCCTGGCTAGTTGGCCTCTACGTCTCCGTGGGATCTTTATATACATCAATAACATAATATAAGCTAGCCTAACCCAATCTAACATCTCGGCGGTAATATTTGACCACATTCCTGGCGAGTTGGCCTCTACGTCTTCGTGGGACCTTTATATACATCAATAACGTAATATAACCTAACCTAACCCAATCTAGCATCTCGGCGGTAATATTTGACCACATTCCTGGCTTGTTGGCCTCTACGTCTCCGTGAGACCTTTATATACGTCTATAACGTAATATAACCTAACCTAACCCAACCTAACGTCTCGGCGGTAATATTTGAAAACATTCCTGGCGAGTTGGCATCTACGTCTCCGTGGGACCTTTATATACATCAATAACGTAATATATCCTAACCTAACCCAACCTAACATCTCGGCAGTAATATTTGACATCATTCCTGGCGAGTTGGCCTCTACGTCTCCGTGGCACCTTCATATACATCAATAACGAAATATAACCTAACCTAACCCAACCTATCATATCGGCGGTAATATTTGACAACATTCCTGGCGAGTTGGCCTCTACGTTACCGTGGGACCCTCGTATACATCAATAACGTAATATAACGTAACTTAACCCAACCTATCATCTCGGCGGTAATATTTGAGAACCTTCCTGGCGAGTTGGCCTCTACGTCTTCGTGGGACCCTCATATACATCAATAACGTAATATAACGTAGCTTAACCCAACCTATCATCTCGGCGGTAATATTTGAAAACATTCCTGGCGAGTTGGCCTCTACGTCTTCGTGGGACTTTTATATACATCAATAACGAAATATAACCTAACCTAACCTAACCTATCATCTCGGCGGCAACATTTGACAACATTCCCTTGAGTTGGCCTTTACGTCTCCGTGGGACCTTTATATACATCAGTAACGTAATATAACCTAACCTAACCCAACCTAACATCTCGGCGGTAATATTTGACATCATTCCTGGCGTGTTGGCCTCTACGTCTCCGTGTAACCCTCGTATACATCAATAACGTAATATAACGTAACTTAACCCAACCTATCATCTCGGCGGTAATATTTGAAAACATTCCTGGCGAGTTGGCCTCTACGTCTCCGTGGGATCTTTATATATATCAATAACATAATATAAGCTAGCCTAACCCAATCTAACATCTCGGCGGTAATATTTGACCACATTCCTGGCGAGTTGCCCTCTACGTCTCCGTGGGATCTTTATATACATCAATAACGTAATATAACATAACCTAACCCAATCTAACATCTCGGCGGTAATATTTCACCACATTGCTGGCTTGTTTTGCCCCTACGTCTCCGTGGGACCTTTGTATACATCTATAACGTAATATAACCTAACCTAACCCAACCTATCATCTCGGCGGTAATATTTGACAACACTCCTGGCGGGTTGGCCTCTACGTCTCCGTTTGACCTTCATATACATCAATAACGTAATATAACCTAACCTAACCCAACCTAACATCTCGGCGGTAATATTTGACATCATTCCTGGCGAGTTGGCCTCTACGTCTCCGTGGCACCTTCATATACATCAATAACGATATATAACCTAACCTAACCCAACCTATCATATCGGCGGTAATATTTGACAACATTCCTGGCGAGTTGGCCTCTACGTTACCGTGGGACCCTCGTATACATCAATAACGTAATATAACGTAACTTAACCCAACCTATCATCTCGGCGGTAATATTTGACATCATTCCTGGCGAGTTGGCCTCTACGTCTCCGTGTAACCCTCGTATACATCAATAACATAATATAACGTAACTTAACCCAACCTATCATCTCGGCGGTTATATTTGACATCATTCCTGGCGAGCTGGCCTCTACGTCTCCGTGGGACCTTTATATACATCAATAACGTAATATAAGCTAGCCTAACCCAATCTAACATCTCGGCGGTAATACTTGACCACATTCCTGGCGAGTTGGCCTCTACGTCTTCGTGGGACCTTTATATACATCAATAACGTAATATAACTTAACCTGAACCAACCTAACATCTCCGCGGTCCTCCGCCGTAATATTTGACAACATACCTGGCGAGTTGGCCTCTACGTCTCCGTGGGCCCTTCATATACATCAATAACGAAATATAACCTAACCTAACCCAACCTATCATCTCGGCGGTAATATTTGACAAAATTCCTGGAGAGCTGGCTTCTCCGTTTCCGTGGGACCTTTATATACATCAATAACGTAATATAACCTAACCTAACCCAACCTAACATTTCGGCGGTAATATTTGACCACGTTCCTGGCTTATTGGACTCTACGTCTCCGTGGGACCTTCATATAGATCTAGAACGTAATATAACCTAACCTAACCCAACCTAACATCTCGGCGGTAATATTTGAAAACATTCCTGGCGAGTTGGCCTCTACGTCTCAGTGGGACCTTTATATACATCAATAGCGTAATATAACCTAACCTAACCCAACCTAACATCTCGGCGGTAATATTTGACAACATACATGGCGAGTTGGCCTCTACGTCTCCGTGGGATCTTTATATACATCAATAACGTAATATAACATAACCTAACCCAACCTAACATCTCGGCGGTAATATTTGACAACATTCCTGGCGAGTTGGCTTCTATGTCTCCGTGGGACCTTTATATACATCAATAAAGAAATATAACCTAACCTAAATCAACCTATCATCTCGGCGATAATATTTGACAACATTCCTGGCGAGTTGGCTTCTATGTCTCCGTGGGACCTTTATATACATCAATAAAGAAATATAACCTAACCTAAATCAACCTATCATCTCGGCGATAATATTTGACAACATTCCTGGCGTGTTGGCCTCTACGTCTCCGTGTAACCCTCGTATACATCAATAACGTAATATAACGTAACTTAACCCAACCTATCATCTCCGCGGTAATATTTGACAACATATCTGGCGAGTTGGCATCTACGTCTCCTTGGGACCTTGATATATATCAATAACGTAATATAACCTAACCTAACCCAATCTAGCATCTCGGCGGTAATATTTGACCACATTCCTGGCTTGTTGGCCTCTAAGTCTCCGTTGGACCTTTATATACATCTATAACGTAATATAACATAACCTAACGCAACCTAACATCTCGGCGGTAATATTTGACATCATTCCTGGCGAGTTGGCCTCTACGTCTCCGTGTAACCCTCGTATACATCAATAACGTAATATAACGTAACTTAACCCAACCTATCATCTCGGCGGTTATATTTGACATCATTCCTGGCGAGCTGGCCTCTACGTCTCCGTGGGACCTTTATATACATCAATAACGTAATATAAGCTAGCCTAACCCAATCTAACATCTCGGCGGTAATACTTGACCACATTCCTGGCGAGTTGGCCTCTACGTCTTCGTGGGACCTTTATATACATCAATAACGTAATATAACTTAACCTGAACCAACCTAACATCTCCGCGGTCCTCCGCCGTAATATTTGACAACATACCTGGCGAGTTGGCCTCTACGTCTCCGTGGGCCCTTCATATACATCAATAACGAAATATAACCTAACCTAACCCAACCTATCATCTCGGCGGTAATATTTGACAAAATTCCTGGAGAGCTGGCTTCTCCGTTTCCGTGGGACCTTTATATACATCAATAACGTAATATAACCTAACCTAACCCAACCTAACATTTCGGCGGTAATATTTGACCACGTTCCTGGCTTATTGGACTCTACGTCTCCGTGGGACCTTCATATAGATCTAGAACGTAATATAACCTAACCTAACCCAACCTAACATCTCGGCGGTAATATTTGAAAACATTCCTGGCGAGTTGGCCTCTACGTCTCAGTGGGACCTTTATATACATCAATAGCGTAATATAACCTAACCTAACCCAACCTAACATCTCGGCGGTAATATTTGACAACATACATGGCGAGTTGGCCTCTACGTCTCCGTGGGATCTTTATATACATCAATAACGTAATATAACATAACCTAACCCAACCTAACATCTCGGCGGTAATATTTGACAACATTCCTGGCGAGTTGGCTTCTATGTCTCCGTGGGACCTTTATATACATCAATAAAGAAATATAACCTAACCTAAATCAACCTATCATCTCGGCGATAATATTTGACAACATTCCTGGCGAGTTGGCTTCTATGTCTCCGTGGGACCTTTATATACATCAATAAAGAAATATAACCTAACCTAAATCAACCTATCATCTCGGCGATAATATTTGACAACATTCCTGGCGTGTTGGCCTCTACGTCTCCGTGTAACCCTCGTATACATCAATAACGTAATATAACGTAACTTAACCCAACCTATCATCTCCGCGGTAATATTTGACAACATATCTGGCGAGTTGGCATCTACGTCTCCTTGGGACCTTGATATATATCAATAACGTAATATAATCTAACCTAACCCAATCTAGCATCTCGGCGGTAATATTTGACCACATTCCTGGCTTGTTGGCCTCTAAGTCTCCGTTGGACCTTTATATACATCTATAACGTAATATAACATAACCTAACGCAACCTAACATCTCGGCGGTAATATTTGACATCATTCCTGGCGAGTTGGCCTCTACGTCTCCGTGTAACCCTCGTATACATCAATAACGTAATATAACGTAACTTAACCCAACCTATCATCTCGGCGGTTATATTTGACATCATTCCTGGCGAGCTGGCCTCTACGTCCCCGTGGGACCTTTATATACATCAATAACGTAATATAAGCTAGCCTAACCCAATCTAACATCTCGGCGGTAATATTTGACCACATTCCTGGCGAGTTGGCCTCTACGTCTTCGTGGGACCTTTATATACATCAATAACGTAATATAACTTAACCTGAACCCACCTAACATCTCCGCGGTCCTCCGCGGTAATATTTGACAACATACCTGGCGAGTTGGCCTCTACGTCTCCGTGGGCCCTTCATATACATCAATAACGAAATATAACCTAACCTAACCCAACCTATCATCACGGCGGTAATATTTGACAAAATTCCTGGAGAGCTGGCTTCTCCGTTTCCGTGGGACCTTTATATACATCAATAACGTAATATAACCTAACCTAACCCAACCTAACATTTCGGCGGTAATATTTGACCACGTTCCTGGCTTATTGGACTCTACGTCTCCGTGGGACCTTTATATACATCAATAAAGAAATATAACCTAACCTAAATCAACCTATCATCTCGGCGATAATATTTGACAACATTCCTGGCGAGTTGGCTTCTATGTCTCCGTGGGACCTTTATATACATCAATAAAGAAATATAACCTAACCTAAATCAACCTATCATCTCGGCGATAATATTTGACAACATTCCTGGCGTGTTGGCCTCTACGTCTCCGTGTAACCCTCGTATACATCAATAACGTAATATAACGTAACTTAACCCAACCTATCATCTCGGCGGTTATATTTGACATCATTCCTGGCGAGCTGGCCTTTACGTCTCGGTGGGACCTTTATATACATCAATAACGTAATATAAGCTAGCCTAACCCAATCTAACATCTCGGCGGTAATATTTGACCACATTCCTGGCGAGTTGGCCTCTACGTCTCCGTGGGCCCTTATATACATCAATAACGAAATATAACCTAACCTAACCCAACCTATCATCTCGGCGGTAATATTTGACAAAATTCCTGGCGAGTTGGCTTCTCCGTTTCCGTGGGACCTTTATATACATCAATAACGTAATATAACCTAACCTAACCCAACCTAACATTTCGGCGGTAATATTTGACCACGTTCCTGGCTTATTGGACTCTACGTCTCCGTGGGACCTTCATATAGATCTATAACGTAATATAACCTAACCTAACCCAACCTATCATCTCGGCGATAATATTTGACAACATTCCTGGCTAGTTGGCCTCTACGTCTCCGTGGGATCTTTATATACATCAATAACATAATATAAGCTAGCCTAACCCAATCTAACATCTCGGCGGTAATATTTGACCACATTCCTGGCGAGTTGGCCTCTACGTCTCCTTGGGATCTTGATATATATCAATGACGTAATATAACCTAACCTAACCCAATCTAGCATCTCGGCGGTAATATTTGACCACATTCCTGGCTTGTTGGCCTCTAAGTCTCCGTTGGACCTTTATATACATCTATAACGTAATATAACATAACCTAACGCAACCTAACATCTCGGCGGTAATATTTGACATCATTCCTGGCGAGTTGGCCTCTACGTCTCCGTGTAACCCTCGTATACATCAATAACGTAATATAACGTAACTTAACCCAACCTATCATCTCGGCGGTTATATTTGACATCATTCCTGGCGAGCTGGCCTCTACGTCTCCGTGGGACCTTTATATACATCAATAACGTAATATAAGCTAGCCTAACCCAATCTAACATCTCGGCGGTAATATTTGACCACATTCCTGGCGTGTTGGCCTCTACGTCTTCGTGGGACCTTTATATACATCAATAACGTAATATAACTTAACCTGAACCAACCTAACATCTCCGCGGTCCTCCGCGGTAATATTTGACAACATACCTGGCGAGTTGGCCTCTACGTCTCCGTGGGCCCTTCATATACATCAATAACGAAATATAACCTAACCTAACCCAACCTATCATCTCGGCGGTAATATTTGACAAAATTCCTGGAGAGCTGGCTTCTCCGTTTCCGTGGGACCTTTATATACATCAATAACGTAATATAACCTAACCTAACCCAAACTAACATTTCGGCGGTAATATTTGACCACGTTCCTGGCTTATTGGACTCTACGTCTCCGTGGGACCTTCATATAGATCTATAACGTAATATAACCTAACCTAACCCAACCTAACATCTCGGCGGTAATATTTGAAAACATTCCTGGCGAGTTGGCCTCTACGTCTCCGTGGGATCTTTATATACATCAATAACATAATATAAGCTAGCCTAACCCAATCTAACATCTCGGCGGTAATATTTGACCACATTCCTGGCGAGTTGGCCTCTACGTCCTCGTGGGACCTTTATATACATCAATAACGAAATATAACCTAACCTAACCCAACCTATCATATCGGCGGTAATATTTGACAACATTCCTGGCGAGTTGGCCTCTACGTTACCGTGGGACCCTCGTATACATCAATAACGTAATATAACGTAACTTAACCCAACCTATCATCTCGGCGGTAATATTTGAGAACAATCCTGGCGAGTTGGCCTCTACGTCTTCGTGGGACCCTCGTATACATCAATAACGTAATATAACATAGCTTAACCCAACCTATCATCTCGGCGGTAATATTTGAAAACATTCCTGGCGAGTTGGCCTCTACGTCTTCGTGGGACTTTTATATACATCAATAACGAAATATAACCTAACCTAACCTAACCTATCATCTCGGCCCCAACATTTGACAACATTCCCGGCGAGTTGGCCTTTACGTCTCCGTGGGACCTTTATATACATCAGTAACGTAATATAACCTAACCTAACCCAACTTAACATCTCGGCGGTAATATTTGACATCATTCCTGGCGTGTTGGCCTCTACGTCTCCGTGTAACCCTCGTATACATCAATAACGTAATATAACGTAACTTAACCCAACCTATCATCTCGGCGGTAATATTTGAAAACATTCCTGGCGAGTTGGCCTCTGCGTCTCAGTGGGACCTTTATATACATCAATAGCGTAATATAACCTAACCTAACCCAACCTAACATCTCGGCGGTAATATTTGACAACATACATGGCGAGTTGGCCTCTACGTCTCCGTGGGATCTTTATATACATCAATAACGTAATATAACATAACCTAACCCAATCTAACATCTCGGCGGTAATATTTCACCACATTGCTGGCTTGTTTTGCCCCTACGTCTCCGTGGGACCTTTGTATACATCTATAACGTAATATAACCTAACCTAACCCAACCTATCATCTCGGCGGTAATATTTGACAACACTCCTGGCGGGTTGGCCTCTACGTCTCCGTTTGACCTTCATATACATCAATAACGTAATATAACCTAACCTAACCCAACCTAACATCTCGGCGGTAATATTTGACATCATTCCTGGCGAGTTGGCCTCTACGTCTCCGTGGCACCTTCATATATATCAATAACGATATATAACCTAACCTAACCCAACCTATCATATCGGCGGTAATATTTGAAAACATTCCTGGCGAGTTGGCCTCTACGTCTTCGTGGGACCCTCGTATACATCTATGACGTAATATAACCTAACCTAACCCAACCTAACATCTCGGCAGTAATATTTGACATCATTCCTGGCGAGTTGGCCTCTACGTCTCCGTGGCACCTTCATATACATCAATAACGAAATATAACCTATCCTAACCCAACCTATCATATCGGCGGTAATATTTGACAACATTCCTGGCGAGTTGGCCTCTAAGTTACCGTGGGACCCTCGTATACATCAATAACGTAATATAACGTAACTTAACCCAACCTATCATCTCGGCGGTAATATTTGAGAACATTCCTGGCGAGTTGGCCTCTACGTCTTCGTGGGACCCTCGTATACATCAATAACGTAATATAACGTAACATAACCCAACCTATCATCTCGGCGGTAATATTTGAAAACATTCCTGGCGAGTTGGCCTCTACGTCTTCGTGGGACTTTTATATACATCAATAACGAAATATAACCTAACCTAACCTAACCTATCATCTCGGCGGCAACATTTGACAACATTCCCGGCGAGTTGGCCTTTACGTCTCCGTGGGACCTTTATATACATCAGTAACGTAATATAACCTAACCTAACCCAACCTAACATCTCGGCGGAAATATTTGATATCATTCCTGGCGTGTTGGCCTCTACGTCTCCGTGTAACCCTCGTATACATCAATAACGTAATATAACGTAACTTAACCCAACCTATCATCTCCGCGGTAATATTTGACAACATATCTGGCGAGTTGGCCTCTACGTCTCCTTGGGATCTTGATATATATCAATAACGTAATATAACCTAACCTAACCCAATCTAGCATCTCGGCGGTAATATTTGACCACATTCCTGGCTTGTTAGCCTCTAAGTCTCCGTTGGACCTTTATATACATCTATAACGTAATATAACATAACCTAACGCAACCTAACATCTCGGCGGTAATATTTGACATCATTCCTGGCGAGTTGGCCTCTACGTCTCCGTGTAACCCTCGTATACATCAATAACGTAATATAACGTAACTTAACCCAACCTATCATCTCGGCGGTTATATTTGACATCATTCCTGGCGAGCTGGCCTCTACGTCTCCGTGGGACCTTTATATACATCAATAACGTAATATAAGCTAGGATAACCCAATCTAGCATCTCGGCGGTAATATTTGACCACATTCCTGGCTTGTTGGCCTCTAAGTCTCCGTTGGACCTTTATATACATCTATAACGTAATATAACATAACCTAACGCAACCTAACATCTCGGCGGTAATATTTGACATCATTCCTGGCGAGTTGGCCTCTACGTCTATGTGTAACCCTCGTATACATCAATAACGTAATATAACGTAACTTAACCCAACCTATCATCTCGGCGGTTATATTTGAAAACATTCCTGGCGAGTTGGCCTCTACGTCTTCGTGGGACTTTTATATACATCAATAACGAAATATAACCTAACCTAACCTAACCTATCATCTCGGCGGCAACATTTGACAACATTCCCGGCGAGTTGGCCTTTACGTCTCCGTGGGACCTTTATATACATCAGTAACGTAATATAACCTAACCTAACCCAACCTAACATCTCGGCGGAAATATTTGATATCATTCCTGGCGTGTTGGCCTCTACGTCTCCGTGTAACCCTCGTATACATCAATAACGTAATATAACGTAACTTAACCCAACCTATCATCTCCGCGGTAATATTTGACAACATATCTGGCGAGTTGGCCTCTACGTCTCCTTGGGATCTTGATATATATCAATAACGTAATATAACCTAACCTAACCCAATCTAGCATCTCGGCGGTAATATTTGACCACATTCCTGGCTTGTTAGCCTCTAAGTCTCCGTTGGACCTTTATATACATCTATAACGTAATATAACATAACCTAACGCAACCTAACATCTCGGCGGTAATATTTGACATCATTCCTGGCGAGTTGGCCTCTACGTCTCCGTGTAACCCTCGTATACATCAATAACGTAATATAACGTAACTTAACCCAACCTATCATCTCGGCGGTTATATTTGACATCATTCCTGGCGAGCTGGCCTCTACGTCTCCGTGGGACCTTTATATACATCAATAACGTAATATAAGCTAGGATAACCCAATCTAGCATCTCGGCGGTAATATTTGACCACATTCCTGGCTTGTTGGCCTCTAAGTCTCCGTTGGACCTTTATATACATCTATAACGTAATATAACATAACCTAACGCAACCTAACATCTCGGCGGTAATATTTGACATCATTCCTGGCGAGTTGGCCTCTACGTCTATGTGTAACCCTCGTATACATCAATAACGTAATATAACGTAACTTAACCCAACCTATCATCTCGGCGGTTATATTTGACATCATTCCTGGCGAGCTGGCCTCTACGTCTCCGTGGGACCTTTATATACATCAATAACGTAATATAAGCTAGGATAACCCAATCTAACATCTCGGCGATAATATTTGACAACATTCCTGGCGTGTTGGCCTCTACGTCTCCGTGTAACCCTCGTATACATCAATAACGTAATATAACGTAACTTAACCCAACCTATCATCTCCGCGGTAATATTTGACAACATATCTGGCGAGTTGGCCTCTACGTCTCCTTGGGATCTTGATATATATCAATAACGTAATATAACCTAACCTAACCCAATCTAGCATCTCGGCGGTAATATTTGACCACATTCCTGGCTTGTTGGCCTCTACGTCTCCGTGAGACCTTTATATACGTCTATAACGTAATATAACATAACCTAACGCAACCTAACATCTCGGCGGTAATTTTTGACATCATTCCAGGCGAGTTGGCCTCTACGTCTCCGTGTAACCCTCGTATACATCAATAACGTAATATAACGTAACTTAACCCAACCTATCATCTCGGCGGTTATATTTGACATCATTCCTGGCGAGCTGGCCTTTACGTCTCGGTGGGACCTTTATATACATCAATAACGTAATATAAGCTAGCCTAACCCAATCTAACATCTCGGCGGTAATATTTGACAACATTCCTGGCGAGTTGGCTTCTATGTCTCCGTGGGACCTTTATATACATCAATAAAGAAATATAACCTAACCTAAATCAACCTATCATCTCGGCGATAATATTTGACAACATTCCTGGCGAGTTGGCTTCTATGTCTCCGTGGGACTTTTATATACATCAATAAAGAAATATAACCTAACCTAAATCAACCTATCATCTCGGCGATAATATTTGACAACATTCCTGGCTAGTTGGCCTCTACGTCTCCGTGGGATCTTTATATACATCAATAACATAATATAAGCTAGCCTAACCCAATCTAACATCTCGGCGGTAATATTTGACCACATTCCTGGCGAGTTGGCCTCTACGTCTTCGTGGGACCTTTATATACATCAATAACGTAATATAACCTAACCTAACCCAATCTAGCATCTCGGCGGTAATATTTGACCACATTCCTGGCTTGTTGGCCTCTACGTCTCCGTGAGACCTTTATATACGTCTATAACGTAATATAACCTAACCTAACCCAACCTAACATCTCGGCGGTAATATTTGAAAACATTCCTGGCGAGTTGGCATCTACGTCTTCGTGGGACCTTTATATACATCAATAACGTAATATATCCTAACCTAACCCAACCTAACATCTCGGCAGTAATATTTGACATCATTCCTGGCGAGTTGGCCTCTACGTCTCCGTGGCACCTTCATATACATCAATAACGAAATATAACCTAACCTAACCCAACCTATCATATCGGCGGTAATATTTGACAACATTCCTGGCGAGTTGGCCTCTGCGTCTCAGTGGGACCTTTATATACATCAATAGCGTAATATAACCTAACCTAACCCAACCTGACATCTCGGCGGTAATATTTGACAACATACATGGCGAGTTGGCCTCTACGTCTCCGTGGGATCTTTATATACATCAATAACGTAATATAACATAACCTAACCCAACCTAACATCTCGGCGGTAATATTTGACAACATTCCTGGCGAGTTGGCTTCTATGTCTCCGTGGGACCTTTATATACATCAATAAAGAAATATAACCTAACCTAAATCAACCTATCATCTCGGCGATAATATTTGACAACATTCCTGGCGAGTTGGCTTCTATGTCTCCGTGGGACCTTTATATACATCAATAAAGAAATATAACCTAACCTAAATCAACCTATCATCTCGGCGATAATATTTGACAACATTCCTGGCGTGTTGGCCTCCACGTCTCCGTGTAACCCTCGTATACATCAATAACGTAATATAACGTAACTTAACCCAACCTATCATCTCCGCGGTAATATTTGACAACATATCTGGCGAGTTGGCCTCTACGTCTCCTTGGGATCTTGATATATATCAATAACGTAATATAACCTAACCTAACCCAATCTAGCATCTCGGCGGTAATATTTGACCACATTCCTGGCTTGTTGGCCTCTACGTCTCCGTGAGACCTTTATATACGTCTATAACGTAATATAACATAACCTAACGCAACCTAACATCTCGGCGGTAATTTTTGACATCATTCCAGGCGAGTTGGCCTCTACGTCTCCGTGTAACCCTCGTATACATCAATAACGTAATATAACGTAACTTAACCCAACCTATCATCTCGGCGGTTATATTTGACATCATTCCTGGCGAGCTGGCCTTTACGTCTCGGTGGGACCTTTATATACATCAATAACGTAATATAAGCTAGCCTAACCCAATCTAACATCTCGGCGGTAATATTTGACAACATTCCTGGCGAGTTGGCTTCTATGTCTCCGTGGGACCTTTATATACATCAATAAAGAAATATAACCTAACCTAAATCAACCTATCATCTCGGCGATAATATTTGACAACATTCCTGGCGAGTTGGCTTCTATGTCTCCGTGGGACCTTTATATACATCAATAAAGAAATATAACCTAACCTAAATCAACCTATCATCTCGGCGATAATATTTGACAACATTCCTGGCGTGTTGGCCTCTACGTCTCCGTGTAACCCTCGTATACATCAATAACGTAATATAACGTAACTTAACCCAACCTATCATCTCCGCGGTAATATTTGACAACATATCTGGCGAGTTGGCCTCTACGTCTCCTTGGGATCTTGATATATATCAATAACGTAATATAACCTAACCTAACCCAATCTAGCATCTCGGCGGTAATATTTGACCACATTCCTGGCTTGTTGGCCTCTAAGTCTCCGTTGGACCTTTATATACATCTATAACGTAATATAACATAACCTAACGCAACCTAACATCTCGGCGGTAATTTTTGACATCATTCCAGGCGAGTTGGCCTCTACGTCTCCGTGTAACCCTCGTATACATCAATAACGTAATATAACGTAACTTAACCCAACCTATCATCTCGGCGGTTATATTTGACATCATTCCTGGCGAGCTGGCCTTTACGTCTCGGTGGGACCTTTATATACATCAATAACGTAATATAAGCTAGCCTAACCCAATCTAACATCTCGGCGGTAATATTTGACAACATTCCTGGCGAGTTGGCTTCTATGTCTCCGTGGGACCTTTATATACATCAATAAAGAAATATAACCTAACCTAAATCAACCTATCATCTCGGCGATAATATTTGACAACATTCCTGGCGAGTTGGCTTCTATGTCTCCGTGGGACCTTTATATACATCAATAAAGAAATATAACCTAACCTAAATCAACCTATCATCTCGGCGATAATATTTGACAACATTCCTGGCGTGTTGGCCTCTACGTCTCCGTGTAACCCTCGTATACATCAATAACATAATATAACGTAACTTAACCCAACCTATCATCTCCGCGGTAATATTTGACAACATATCTGGCGAGTTGGCCTCTACGTCTCCTTGGGATCTTGATATATATCAATAACGTAATATAACCTAACCTAACCCAATCTAGCATCTCGGCGGTAATATTTGACCACATTCCTGGCTTGTTGGCCTCTAAGTTTCCGTTGGACCTTTATATACATCTATAACGTAATATAACATAACCTAACGCAACCTAACATCTCGGCGGTAATTTTTGACATCATTCCAGGCGAGTTGGCCTCTACGTCTCCGTGTAACCCTCGTATACATCAATAACGTAATATAACGTAACTTAAACCAACCTATCATCTCGGCGGTTATATTTGACATCATTCCTGGCGAGCTGGCCTGTACGTCTCGGTGGGACCTTTATATACATCAATAACGTAATATAAGCTAGCCTAACCCAATCTAACATCTCGGCGGTAATATTTGACCACATTCCTGGCGAGTTGGCCTCTACGTCTTCGTGGGACCTTTATATACATCAATAACGTAATATAACCTAACCTAACCCAATCTAGCATCTCGGCGGTAATATTTGACCACATTCCTGGCTTGTTGGCCTCTACGTCTCCGTGAGACCTTTATATACGTCTATAACGTAATATAACATAACCTAACGCAACCTAACATCTCGGCGGTAATTTTTGACATCATTCCAGGCGAGTTGGCCTCTACGTCTCCGTGTAACCCTCGTATACATCAATAACGTAATATAACGTAACTTAACCCAACCTATCATCTCGGCGGTTATATTTGACATCATTCCTGGCGAGCTGGCCTTTACGTCTCGGTGGGACCTTTATATACATCAATAACGTAATATAAGCTAGCCTAACCCAATCTAACATCTCGGCGGTAATATTTGACAGCATTCCTGGCGAGTTGGCTTCTATGTCTCCGTGGGACCTTTATATACATCAATAAAGAAATATAACCTAACCTAAATCAACCTATCATCTCGGCGATAATATTTGACAACATTCCTGGCGAGTTGGCTTCTATGTCTCCGTGGGACCTTTATATACATCAATAAAGAAATATAACCTAACCTAAATCAACCTATCATCTCGGCGATAATATTTGACAACATTCCTGGCGAGTTGGCTTCTATGTCTCCGTGGGACCTTTATATACATCAATAAAGAAATATAACCTAACCTAAATCAACCTATCATCTCGGCGATAATATTTGACAACATTCCTGGCGTGTTGGCCTCTACGTCTCCGTGTAACCCTCGTATACATCAATAACGTAATATAACGTAACTTAACCCAACCTATCATCTCCGCGGTAATATTTGACAACATATCTGGCGAGTTGGCCTCTACGTCTCCTTGGGATCTTGATATATATCAATAACGTAATATAACCTAACCTAACCCAATCTAGCATCTCGGCGGTAATATTTGACCACATTCCTGGCTTGTTGGCCTCTACGTCTCCGTGAGACCTTTATATACGTCTATAACGTAATATAACATAACCTAACGCAACCTAACATCTCGGCGGTAATTTTTGACATCATTCCAGGCGAGTTGGCCTCTACGTCCCCGTGTAACCCTCGTATACATCAATAACGTAATATAACGTAACTTAACCCAACCTATCATCTCGGCGGTTATATTTGACATCATTCCTGGCGAGCTGGCCTTTACGTCTCGGTGGGACCTTTATATACATCAATAACGTAATATAAGCTAGCCTAACCCAATCTAACATCTCGGCGGTAATATTTGACAACATTCCTGGCGAGTTGGCTTCTATGTCTCCGTGGGACCTTTATATACATCAATAAAGAAATATAACCTAACCTAAATCAACCTATCATCTAGGCGATAATATTTGACAACATTCCTGGCGAGTTGGCTTCTATGTCTCCGTGGGACCTTTATATACATCAATAAAGAAATATAACCTAACCTAAATCAACCTATCATCTCGGCGATAATATTTGACAACATTCCTGGCGTGTTGGCCTCTACGTCTCCGTGTAACCTTCGTATACATCAATAACATAATATAACGTAACTTAACCCAACCTATCATCTCCGCGGTAATATTTGACAACATATCTGGCGAGTTGGCCTCTACGTCTCCTTGGGATCTTGATATATATCAATAACGTAATATAACCTAACCTAACCCAATCTAGCATCTCGGCGGTAATATTTGACCACATTCCTGGCTTGTTGGCCTCTAAGTTTCCGTTGGACCTTTATATACATCTATAACGTAATATAACATAACCTAACGCAACCTAACATCTCGGCGGTAATTTTTGACATCATTCCAGGCGAGTTGGCCTCTACGTCTCCGTGTAACCCTCGTATACATCAATAACGTAATATAACGTAACTTAAACCAACCTATCATCTCGGCGGTTATATTTGACATCATTCCTGGCGAGCTGGCCTGTACGTCTCGGTGGGAACTTTATATACATCAATAACGTAATATAAGCTAGCCTAACCCAATCTAACATCTCGGCGGTAATATTTGACCACATTCCTGGCGAGTTGGCCTCTACGTCTTCGTGGGACCTTTATATACATCAATAACGTAATATAACCTAACCTAACCCAATCTAGCATCTCGGCGGTAATATTTGACCACATTCCTGGCTTGTTGGCCTCTACGTCTCCGTGAGACCTTTATATACGTCTATAACGTAATATAACATAACCTAACGCAACCTAACATCTCGGCGGTAATTTTTGACATCATTCCAGGCGAGTTGGCCTCTACGTCTCCGTGTAACCCTCGTATACATCAATAACGTAATATAACGTAACTTAACCCAACCTATCATCTCGGCGGTTATATTTGACATCATTCCTGGCGAGCTGGCCTTTACGTCTCGGTGGGACCTTTATATACATCAATAACGTAATATAAGCTAGCCTAACCCAATCTAACATCTCGGCGGTAATATTTGACAACATTCCTGGCGAGTTGGCTTCTATGTCTCCGTGGGACCTTTATATACATCAATAAAGAAATATAACCTAACCTAAATCAACCTATCATCTCGGCGATAATATTTGACAACATTCCTGGCGAGTTGGCTTCTATGTCTCCGTGGGACCTTTATATACATCAATAAAGAAATATAACCTAACCTAAATCAACCTATCATCTCGGCGATAATATTTGACAACATTCCTGGCGTGTTGGCCTCTACGTCTCCGTGTAACCCTCGTATACATCAATAACGTAATATAACGTAACTTAACCCAACCTATCATCTCCGCGGTAATATTTGACAACATATCTGGCGAGTTGGCCTCTACGTCTCCTTGGGATCTTGATATATATCAATAACGTAATATAACCTAACCTAACCCAATCTAGCATCTCGGCGGTAATATTTGACCACATTCCTGGCTTGTTGGCCTCTAAGTCTCCGTTGGACCTTTATATACATCTATAACGTAATATAACATAACCTAACGCAACCTAACATCTCGGCGGTAATTTTTGACATCATTCCAGGCGAGTTGGCCTCTACGTCTCCGTGTAACCCTCGTATACATCAATAACGTAATATAACGTAACTTAACCCAACCTATCATCTCGGCGGTTATATTTGACATCATTCCTGGCGAGCTGGCCTGTACGTCTCGGTGGGACCTTTATATACATCAATAACGTAATATAAGCTAGCCTAACCCAATCTAACATCTCGGCGGTAATATTTGACCACATTCCTGGCGAGTTGGCCTCTACGTCTTCGTGGGACCTTTATATACATCAATAACGTAATATAACCTAACCTAACCCAATCTAGCATCTCGGCGGTAATATTTGACCACATTCCTGGCTTGTTGGCCTCTACGTCTCCGTGAGACCTTTATATACGTCTATAACGTAATATAACATAACCTAACGCAACCCAACATCTCGGCGGTAATTTTTGACATCATTCCAGGCGAGTTGGCCTCTACGTCTCCGTGTAACCCTCGTATACATCAATAACGTAATATAACGTAACTTAACCCAACCTATCATCTCGGCGGTTATATTTGACATCATTCCAGGCGAGCTGGCCTTTACGTCTCGGTGGGACCTTTATATACATCAATAACGTAATATAAGCTAGCCTAACCCAATCTAACATCTCGGCGGTAATATTTGACAACATTCCTGGCGAGTTGGCTTCTATGTCTCCGTGGGACCTTTATATACATCAATAAAGAAATATAACCTAACCTAAATCAACCTATCATCTCGGCGATAATATTTGACAACATTCCTGGCGAGTTGGCTTCTATGTCTCCGTGGCACCTTCATATACATCAATAACGAAATATAACCTAACCTAACCCAACCTATCATATCGGCGGTAATATTTGACATCATTCCTGGCGAGCTGGCCTCTACGTCTCCGTGGGACCTTTATATACATCAATAACGTAATATAAGCTAGCCTAACCCAATCTAACATCTCGGCGGTAATATTTGACCACATTCCTGGCGAGTTGGCCTCTACGTCTTCGTGGGACCTTTATATACATCAATAACGTAATATAACTTAACCTGAACCAACCTAACATCTCCGCGGTCCTCCGCGGTAATATTTGACAATATACCTGGCGAGTTGGCCTCTACGTCTCCGTGGGATCTTTATATACATCAATAACGTAATATAACATAACCTAACCCAATCTAACATCTCGGCGGTAATATTTCACCACATTGTTGGCTTGTTGGCCTCTACGTCTCCGTGGGAACTTTGTATACATCTATAACGTAATATAACCTAACCTAACCCAACCTATCATCTCGGCGGTAATATTTGACAACATTCCTGGCGAGTTGGCCTCTACGTCTCCGTTTGACCTTCATATACATCAATAACGTAATATAACCTAACCTAACCCAACCTAACATCTCGGCGGTAATATTTGACAACATTCCTGGCGAGTTGGCCTCTACGTTACCGTGGGACCCTCGTATACATCAATAACGTAATATAACGTAACTTAACCCAACCTATCATCTCGGCGGTTATATTTGACATCATTCCTGGCGAGCTGGCCTGTACGTCTCGGTGGGACCTTTATATACATCAATAACGTAATATAAGCTAGCCTAACCCAATCTAACATCTCGGCGGTAATATTTGACCACATTCCTGGCGAGTTGGCCTCTACGTCTCCGTGGGACCTTTATATACATCAGTAACGTAATATAACCTAACCTAACCCAACCTAACATCTCGGCGGTAATATTTGACATCATTCCTGGCGTGTTGGCCTCTACGTCTCCGTCGGACTTTATATACATCTATAACGTAATATAACCTAACCTAACCCAACCCAACATCTCGGCGGTAATATTTGACAACATTCTTGGCTAGTTGGCCTCTACGTCTCCGTGGGATCTTTATATACATCAATAACGTAATATAACATAACCTAACCCAATCTAACATCCCGGCGGTAATATTTGACCACATTCCTGACGAGTTGGCCTCTACGTCTCCGTGGGACCTTTATATACGTCTATAACGTAATATAACCTAACCTAACCCAACCTAACACCTCGGCGGTAATATTTGACAACATTCCTGGCGAGTTGGCCTCTACGTCTCCGTGTAACCCTCGTATACATCAATAATGTAATATAACGTAACTTAACCCAACCTATCATCTCCGCGGTAATATTTGACAACATATCTGGCGAGTTGGCCTCTACGTCTCCTTGGGATCTTGATATATATCAATAACGTAATATAACCTAACCTAACCCAATCTAGCATCTCGGCGGTAATATTTGACCACATTCCTGGCTTGTTGGCCTCTAAGTCTCCGTTGGACCTTTATATACATCTATAACGTAATATAACATAACCTAACGCAACCTAACATCTCGGCGGTAATTTTTGACATCATTCCAGGCGAGTTGGCCTCTACGTCTCCGTGTAACCCTCGTATACATCAATAACGTAATATAACGTAACTTAACCCAACCTATCATCTCGGCGGTTATATTTGACATCATTCCTGGCGAGCTGGCCTGTACGTCTCGGTGGGACCTTTATATACATCAATAACGTAATATAAGCTAGCCTAACCCAATCTAACATCTCGGCGGTAATATTTGACCACATTCCTGGCGAGTTGGCCTCTACGTCTTCGTGGGACCTTTATATACATCAATAACGTAATATAACCTAACCTAACCCAATCTAGCATCTCGGCGGTAATATTTGACCACATTCCTGGCTTGTTGGCCTCTACGTCTCCGTGAGACCTTTATATACGTCTATAACGTAATATAACATAACCTAACGCAACCTAACATCTCGGCGGTAATTTTTGACATCATTCCAGGCGAGTTGGCCTCTACGTCTCCGTGTAACCCTCGTATACATCAATAACGTAATATAACGTAACTTAACCCAACCTATCATCTCGGCGGTTATATTTGACATCATTCCTGGCGAGCTGGCCTTTACGTCTCGGTGGGACCTTTATATACATCAATAACGTAATATAAGCTAGCCTAACCCAATCTAACATCTCGGCGGTAATATTTGACAACATTCCTGGCGAGTTGGGTTCTATGTCTCCGTGGGACCTTTATATACATCAATAAAGAAATATAACCTAACCTAAATCAACCTATCATCTCGGCGATAATATTTGACAACATTCCTGGCGAGTTGGCTTCTATGTCTCCGTGGGACCTTTATATACATCAATAAAGAAATATAACCTAACCTAAATCAACCTATCATCTCGGCGATAATATTTGACAACATTCCTGGCGTGTTGGCCTCTACGTCTCCGTGTAACCCTCGTATACATCAATAACGTAATATAACGTAACTTAACCCAACCTATCATCTCCGCGGTAATATTTGACAACATATCTGGCGAGTTGGCCTCTACGTCTCCGTGGGATCTTTATATACATCAATAACGTAATATAACATAACCTAACCCAACCTAACATCTCGGCGGTAATATTTGACAACATTCCTGGCGAGTTGGCTTCTATGTCTCCGTGGGACCTTTATATACATCAATAAAGAAATATAACCTAACCTAAATCAACCTATCATCTCAGCGATAATATTTGACAACATTCCTGGCTAGTTGGCCTCTACGTCTCCGTGGGATCTTTATATACATCAATAACATAATATAAGCTAGCCTAACCCAATCTAACATCTCGGCGGTAATATTTGACCACATTCCTGGCGAGTTGGCCTCTACGTCTTCGTGGGACCTTTATATACATCAATAACGTAATATAACTTAACCTAACACAACCTAACATCTCCGCGGTAATATTTGACAACATACTTGGCGAGTCGGCCTCTACGTCTCCGTGGGCCCTTCATATACATTAATAACAAAAATATAACCTAACCTAAATCAACCTATCATCTCGGCGATAATATTTGACAAGATTCCTGGCGAGTTGCCCTCTACGTCTCCGTGGGATCTTTATATACATTAATAACGTAATATAACATAACCTAACCCAATCTAACATCTCGGCGGTAATATTTCACCACATTGTTGGCTTGTTGGCCTCTACGTCTCCGTGGGACCTTTGTATACATCTATAACGTAATATAACCTAACCTAACCCAACCTATCATCTCGGCGGTAATATTTGACAACATTCCTGGCGAGTTGGCCTCTACGTCTCCGTTTGACCTTCATATACATCAATAACGTAATATAACCTAACCTAACCCAACCTAACATCTCGGCGGTAATATTTGACAACATTCCTGGCGAGTTGGCCTCTACGTTACCGTGGGACCCTCGTATACATCAATAACGTAATATAACGTAACTTAACCCAACCTATCATCTCGGCAGTAATATTTGAGAACATTCCTGGCGAGTTGGCCTCTACGTCTTCGTGGGACCCTCGTATACATCAATAACGTAATATAACGTAACTTAACCCAACCTATCATCTCCGCGGTAATATTTGAAAACATTCCTGGCGAGTTGGCCTCTACGTCTCCGTGGGACCTTTATATACATCAGTAACGTAATATAACCTAACCTAACCCAACCTAACATCTCGGCGGTAATATTTGACATCATTCCTGGCGTGTTGGCCTCTACGTCTCCGTCGGACTTTATATACATCTATAACGTAATATAACCTAACCTAACCCAATCTAACATCTCGGCGGTAATATTTGAAAACATTCCTGGCGAGTTGGCCTCTACGTCTCCGTGTAACCCTCGTATACATCAATAACGTAATATAACGTAACTTAACCCAACCTATCATCTCCGCGGTAATATTTGACAACATATCTGGCGAGTTGGCCTCTACGTCTCCTTGGGATCTTGATATATATCAATAACGTAATATAACCTAACCTAATCCAATCTAGCATCTCGGCGGTAATATTTGACCACATTCCTGGCTTGTTGGCCTCTAAGTCTCCGTTGGACCTTTATATACATCTATAACGTAATATAACCTAACCTAACCCAACCTATCATCCCGGCGGTAATATTTGACAACATTCCTGGCGAGTTGGCCTCTACGTCTCCGTTTGACCTTCATATACATCAATAACGTAATATAACCTAACCTAACCCAACCTAACATCTTGTCGGTAATATTTGACAACATTCCTGGCGAGTTGGCCTCTACGTCTCCGTTTGACCTTCATATACATCAATAACGTAATATAACCTAACCTAACCCAACCTAACATCTCGGCGGTAATATTTGACATCATTCCTGGCGAGTTGGCCTCTACGTCTCCGTGGCACCTTCATATATATCAATAACGAAATATAACCTAACCTAACCCAACCTATCATATCGGCGGTAATATTTGAAAACATTCCTGGCGAGTTGGCCTCTACGTCTTCGTGGGACCCTCGTATACATCAATAACGTAATATAACGTAACTTAACCCAACCTATCATCTCGGCGGTTATATTTGAAAACATTCCTGGCGAGTTGGCCTCTACGTCTCCGTCGGACCTTTATATACATCAGTAACGTAATATAACCTAACCTAACCCAACCTAACATCTCGGCGGTAATATTTGACATCATTCCTGGCGTGTTGGCCTCTACGTCTCCGTGTAACCCTCGTATACATCAATAACGTAATATAACGTAACTTAACCCAACCTATCATATCCGCGGTAATATTTGACAACATACCTGGCGAGTTGGCCTCTACGTCTCCTTTTGATCTTGATATATATCAATAACGTAATATAACCTAACCTAACCCAATCTAGCATCTCGGCGGTAATATTTGACCACATTCCTGGCTTGTTGGCCTCTAAGTCTCCGTTGGACCTTTATATACATCTATAACGTAATATAACCTAACCTAACCCAACCTATCATCCCGGCGGTAATATTTGACAACATTCCTGGCGAGTTGGCCTCTACGTCTCCGTTTGACCTTCATATACATCAATAACGTAATATAACCTAACCTAACCCAACCTAACATCTCGTCGGTAATATTTGACATCATTCCTGGCGAGTTGGCCTCTACGTCTCCATGGCACTTTCATATACATCAATAACGAAATATAACCTAACCTAACCCAACCTATCATATCGGCGGTAATATTTGACAACATTCCTGGCGAGTTGGCCTCTACGTTACCGTGGGACCCTCGTATACATCAATAACGTAATATAACGTAACTTAACCCAACCTATCATCTCGGCGGTAATATTTGAGAACATTCTTGGCGAGTTGGCCTCTACGTCTCCGTATAACCCTCGTATACATCAATAACGTAATATAACGTAACTTAACCCAACCTATCATCTCGGCGGTAATATTTGAAAACATTCCTGGCGAGTTGGCCTCTACGTCTCCGTGGGACCTTTATATACATCAGTAACGTAATATAAACTAACCTAACCCAACCTAACATCTCGGCGGTAATATTTGACATCATTCCTGGCGTGTTGGCCTCTACGTCTCCGTGTAACCCTCGTATACATCAATAACGTAATATAACGTAACTTAACCCAACCTATCATCTCCGCGGTAATATTTGACAACATATCTGGCGAGTTCGCCTCTACGTCTCCTTGGGATCTTGATATATATCAATAACGTAATATAACCTAACCTAACCCAATCTAGCATCTCGGCGGTAATATTTGACCACATTCCTGGCGTGTTGGCCTCTACGTCTCCGTGTAACCCTCGTATACATCAATAACGTAATATAACGTAACTTAACCCAACCTATCATCTCCGCGGTAATATTTGACAACATATCTGGCGAGTTGGCCTCTACGTCTCCTTGGGATCTTGATATATATCAATAACGTAACATAACCTAACCTAACCCAATCTAGCATCTCGGCGGTAATATTTGACCACATTCCTGGCTTGTTGGCCTCTAAGTCTCCGTTGGACCTTTATATACATCAATAACGTAATATAACATAACCTAACCCAACCTAACATCTCGGCGGTAATATTTGACAACATTCCTGGCGAGTTGGCTTGCATGTCTCCGTGGGACCTTTATATACATCAATAAAGAAATATAACCTAACCTAAATCAACCTATCATCTCGGCGATAATATTTGACAACATTCCTGGCTAGTTGGCCTCTACGTCTCCGTGGGATCTTTATATACATCAATAACATAATATAAGCTAGCCTAACCCAATCTAACATCTCGGCGGTAATATTTGACCACATTCCTGGCGAGTTGGCCTCTACGTCTTCGTGGGACCTTTATATACATCAATAACGTAATATAACTTAACCTAACACAACCTAACATCTCCGCGGTAATATTTGACAACATACCTGGCGAGTCGGCCTCTACGTCTCCGTGGGCCCTTCATATACATCAATAAAAAAAATATAACCTAACCTAAATCAACCTATCATCTCGGCGATAATATTTGACAAGATTCCTGGCGAGTTGCCCTCTACGTCTCCGTGGGATCTTTATATACATCAATAACGTTATATAACATAACCTAACCCAATCTAACATCTCGGCGGTAATATTTCACCACATTGCTGGCTTGTTGGCCTCTACGTCTCCGTGGGACCCTTGTATACATCTATAACGTAATATAACCTAACCTAACCCAACCTATCATCCCGGCGGTAATATTTGACAACATTCCTGGCTTGTTGGCCTCTACGTCTCCGTGGGACCTTTATATACATCTATAACGTAATATAACCTAAGTTAACCCAACCTATCATCTCGGCGGTAATATTTGACAACATTCCTGGCGAGTTGGCCTCTACGTCTCCGTTTGACCTTCATATACATCAATAACGTAATATAACCTAACCTAAGCCAATCTAACATCTCGGCGGTAATATTTGACATCATTCCTGGCGAGTTGGCCTCTACGTCTCCGAGGGACCTTCATATACAACAATAACGAAATATAACCTAACCTAACCTAACCTATCATCTCGGCGGTAACATTTGACAACATTCCCGGCGAGTTGGCCTCTACGTCTCCGTGGGACCTTTATATACATCAGTAACGTAATATAACCTAACCTAACCCAACCTAACATCTCGGCGGTAATATTTGAAAACATTCCTGGCGAGTTGGCCTCTACGTCTCCGAGAGACCTTCATATACATCAATAACGTAATATAACCTAACATAACCCAATCTAGCATCTCGGCGGTAATATTTGACCACATTCCTGGCTTGTTGGCCTCTACGTCTCCGTGAGACCTTTATATAGATCTATAACGTAATATAACCTAACCTAACCCAACCTAACATCTCGGCGGTAATATTTGAAAACATTCCTGGCGAGTTGGCATCTACGTCTCCGTGGGACCTTTATATACATCAATAACGTAATATAACCTAACCTAACCCAACCTAACATTTCGGCGGTAATATTTGACATCATTCCTGGCGAGTTGGCCTCTACGTCTTCGTGGCACCTTCATATACATCAATAACGAAATATAACCTAACCTAACCCAACCTATCATATCGGCGGTAATATTTGACAACATTCCTGGCGAGTTGGCCTCTACGTTACCGTGGGACCCTCGTATACATCAATAACGTAATATAACGTAACTTAACACAACCTGTCATCTCGGCGGTAATATTTGACAACATACCTGGCGAGTTGGCTTCTACGTCTCCGTGGGCCCTTCATATACATCAATAACGAAATATAACCTAACCTAACCCAACCTATCATCTCGGCGGTAATATTTGACAAAATTCCTGGTGAGTTGGCTTCTCCGTTTCCGTGGGACCTTTATATACATCAATAACGTAATATAACCTAACCTAACCCAACCTAACATTTCGGCGGTAATATTTGACCACGTTCCTGGCTTATTGGACTCTACGTCTCCGTGGGACCTTCATATAGATCTATAACGTAATATAACCTAACCTAACCCGACCTAACATCTCGGCGGTAATATTTGAAAACATTCCTGGCGAGTTGGCCTCTACGTCTCAGTGGGACCTTTATATACATCAATAGCGTAATATAACCTAACCTAACCCAATCTAACATCTCGGCGGTATTATTTGACCACATTCCTGGCGAGTTGGCCTCTACGTCTCCGTGGGCCCTTCATATACATCAATAACGAAATATAACCTAACCTAAACCAATCTAACATCTCGGCGGTAATATTTGACATCATTCCTGGCGAGTTGGCCTCTACGTCTCCGAGGGACCTTCATATACAACAATAACGAAATATAACCTAACCTAACCTAACCTATCATCTCGGCGGTAACATTTGACAACATTCCCGGCGAGTTGGCCTTTACGTCTCCGTGGGACCTTTATATACATCAGTAACGTAATATAACCTAACCTAACCCAACCTAACATCTCGGCGGTAATATTTGAAAACATTCCTGGCGAGTTGGCCTCTACGTCTCCGAGAGACCTTCATATACATCAATAACGTAATATAACCTAACATAACCCAATCTAGCATCTCGGCGGTAATATTTGACCACATTCCTGGCTTGATGGCCTCTACGTCTCCGTGAGACCTTTATATAGATCTATAACGTAATATAACCTAACCTAACCCAACCTAACATCTCGGCGGTAATATTTGAAAACATTCGTGGCGAGTTGGCATCTACGTCTCCGTGGGACCTTTATATACATCAATAACGTAATATAACCTAACCTAACCCAACCTAACATCTCGGCGGTAATATTTGACATCATTCCTGGCGAGTTGGCCTCTACGTCTTCGTGGCACCTTCATATACATCAATAACGAAATATAACCTAACCTAACCCAACCTATCATATCGGCGGTAATATTTGACAACATTCCTGGCGAGTTGGCCTCTACGTTACCGTGGGACCCTCGTATACATCAATAACGTAATATAACGTAACTTAACCCAACCTATCATCTCGGCGGTAATATTTGAAAACATTCCTGGCGAGTTGGCCTCTACGTCTCCGTGGGACCTTTATATACATCAGTAACGTAATATAACCTAACCTAACCCAACCTAACATCTCGGCGGTAATATTTGACATCATTCCTGGCGTGTTGGCCTCTACGTCTCCGTGTAACCCTCGTATACATCAATAACGTAATATAACGTAACTTAACCCAACCTATCATCTCCGCGGTAATATTTGACAACATATCTGGCGAGTTGGCCTCTACGTCTCCTTGGGATCTTGATATATATCAATAACGTAACATAACCTAACCTAACCCAATCTAGCATCTCGGCGGTAATATTTGACCACATTCCTGGCTTGTTGGCCTCTAAGTCTCCGTTGGACCGTTATATACATCAATAACGTAATATAACATAACCTAACCCAACCTAACATCTCGGCGGTAATATTTGACAACATTCCTGGCGAGTTGGCTTCTATGTCTCCGTGGGACCTTTATATACATCAATAAAGAAATATAACCTAACCTAAATCAACCTATCATCTCGGCGATAATATTTGACAACATTCCTGGCTAGTTGGCCTCTACGTCTCCGTGGGATCTTTATATACATCAATAACATAATATAAGCTAGCCTAACCCAATCTAACATCTCGGCGGTAATATTTGACCACATTCCTGGCGAGTTGGCCTCTACGTCTTCGTGGGACCTTTATATACATCAATAACGTAATATAACTTAACCTAACACAACCTAACATCTCCGCGGTAATATTTGACAACATACCTGGCGAGTCGGCCTCTACGTCTCCGTGGGCCCTTCATATACATCAATAAAAAAAATATAACCTAACCTAAATCAACCTATCATCTCGGCGATAATATTTGACAAGATTCCTGGCGAGTTGCCCTCTACGTCTCCGTGGGATCTTTATATACATCAATAACGTTATATAACATAACCTAACCCAATCTAACATCTCGGCGGTAATATTTCACCACATTGCTGGCTTGTTGGCCTCTACGTCTCCGTGGGACCTTTATATACATCAGTAACGTAATATAACCTAACCTAACCCAACCTAACATCTCGGCGGTAATATTTGAAAACATTCCTGGCGAGTTGGCCTCTACGTCTCCGTTTGACCTTCATATACATCAATAACGTAATATAACCTAACCTAACCCAACCTAACATCTCGTCGGTAATATTTGACATCATTCCTGGCGAGTTGGCCTCTACGTCTCCGTGGCACTTTCATATACATCAATAACGAAATATAACCTAACCTAACCCAACCTATCATATCGGCGGTAATATTTGACAACATTCCTGGCGAGTTGGCCTCTACGTTACCGTGGGACCCTCGTATACATCAATAACGTAATATAACGTAACTTAACCCAACCTATCACCTCGGCGGTAATATTTGAGAACATTCTTGGCGAGTTGGCCTCTACGTCTTCGTGGGACTTTTATATACATCAATAACGTAATATAACGTAACTTAACCCAACCTATCATCTCGGCGGTAATATTTGAAAACATTCCTGGCGAGTTGGCCTCTACGTCTCCGTGGGACCTTTATATACATCAGTAACGTAATATAACCTAACCTAACCCAACCTAACATCTCCGCGGTAATATTTTACAACATACCTGGCGAGTTGGCCTCTACGTCTCCGTGGGCCCTTCATATACATAAATAACCAAATATAACCTAACCTAAATCAACCTATCATCTCGGCGATAATATTTGACCAGATTCCTGGCGAGTTGGCCTCTACGTCTTCGTGGGACCTTTATATACATCAATAACGTAATATAACTTAACCTAACACAACCTAACATCTCCGCGGTAATATTTGACAACATACCTGGCGAGTCGGCCTCTACGTCTCCGTGGGCCCTTCATATACATCAATAAAAAAAATATAACCTAACCTAAATCAACCTATCATCTCGGCGATAATATTTGACAAGATTCCTGGCGAGTTGCCCTCTACGTCTCCGTGGGATCTTTATATACATCAATAACGTTATATAACATAACCTAACCCAATCTAACATCTCGGCGGTAATATTTCACCACATTGCTGGCTTGTTGGCCTCTACGTCTCCGTGGGACCTTTATATACATCAGTAACGTAATATAACCTAACCTAACCCAACCTAACATCTCGGCGGTAATATTTGAAAACATTCCTGGCGAGTTGGCCTCTACGTCTCCGTTTGACCTTCATATACATCAATAACGTAATATAACCTAACCTAACCCAACCTAACATCTCGTCGGTAATATTTGACATCATTCCTGGCGAGTTGGCCTCTACGTCTCCGTGGCACTTTCATATACATCAATAACGAAATATAACCTAACCTAACCCAACCTATCATATCGGCGGTAATATTTGACAACATTCCTGGCGAGTTGGCCTCTACGTTACCGTGGGACCCTCGTATACATCAATAACGTAATATAACGTAACTTAACCCAACCTATCACCTCGGCGGTAATATTTGAGAACATTCTTGGCGAGTTGGCCTCTACGTCTTCGTGGGACTTTTATATACATCAATAACGTAATATAACGTAACTTAACCCAACCTATCATCTCGGCGGTAATATTTGAAAACATTCCTGGCGAGTTGGCCTCTACGTCTCCGTGGGACCTTTATATACATCAGTAACGTAATATAACCTAACCTAACCCAACCTAACATCTCCGCGGTAATATTTTACAACATACCTGGCGAGTTGGCCTCTACGTCTCCGTGGGCCCTTCATATACATAAATAACCAAATATAACCTAACCTAAATCAACCTATCATCTCGGCGATAATATTTGACCAGATTCCTGGCGAGTTGGCCTCTACGTCTCCGTGGGATCTTTATATACATCAATAACGTAATATAACATAACCTAACCAAATCTAACATCTCGGCGGTAATATTTGACCACATTCCTGGCTTGTTGGCCTCTACGTCTCCGTGGGACCTTTATATACATCTATAACGTAATATAACCTAAGTTAACCCAACCTATCATCTCGGCGGTAATATTTGACAACATTCCTGGCGAGTTGGCATCTACGTCTCCGTTTGACCTTCATATACATCAATAACGTAATATAACCTAACCTAAACCAATCTAACATCTCGGCGGTAATATTTGACATCATTCCTGGCGAGTTGGCCTCTACGTCTCCGAGGGACCTTCATATACAACAATAACGAAATATAACCTAACCTAACCTAACCTATCATCTCGGCGGTAACATTTGACAACATTCCCGGCGAGTTGGCCTCTACGTCTCCGTGGGACCTTTATATACATCAGTAACGTAATATAACCTAACCTAACCCAACCTAACATCTCGGCGGTAATATTTGAAAACATTCCTGGCGAGTTGGCCTCTACGTCTCCGAGAGACCTTCATATACATCAATAACGTAATATAACCTAACATAACCCAATCTAGCATCTCGGCGGTAATATTTGACCACATTCCTGGCTTGTTGGCCTCTACGTCTCCGTGAGACCTTTATATAGATCTATAACGTAATATAACCTAACCTAACCCAACCTAACATCTCGGCGGTAATATTTGAAAACATTCCTGGCGAGTTGGCATCTACGTCTCCGTGGGACCTTTATATACATCAATAACGTAATATAACCTAACCTAACCCAACCTAACATCTCGGCGGTAATATTTGACATCATTCCTGGCGAGTTGGCCTCTACGTCTTCGTGGCACCTTCATATACATCAATAACGAAATATAACCTAACCTAACCCAACCTATCATATCGGCGGTAATATTTGACAACATTCCTGGCGAGTTGGCCTCTACGTTACCGTGGGTCCCTCGTATACATCAATAACGTAATATAACGTAACTTAACACAACCTGTCATCTCGGCGGTAATATTTGACAACATACCTGGCGAGTTGGCTTCTACGTCTCCGTGGGCCCTTCATATACATCAATAACGAAATATAACCTAACCTAACCCAACCTATCATCTCGGCGGTAATATTTGACATCATTCCTGGCGTGTTGGCCTCTACGTCTCCGTGTAACCCTCGTATACATCAATAACGTAATATAACGTAACTTAACCCAACCTATCATCTCCGCGGTAATATTTGACAACATATCTGGCGAGTTGGCCTCTACGTCTCCTTGGGATCTTGATATATATCAATAACGTAACATAACCTAACCTAACCCAATCTAGCATCTCGGCGGTAATATTTGACCACATTCCTGGCTTGTTGGCCTCTAAGTCTCCGTTGGACCTTTATATACATCAATAACGTAATATAACATAACCTAACCCAACCTAACATCTCGGCGGTAATATTTGACAACATTCCTGGCGAGTTGGCTTGCATGTCTCCGTGGGACCTTTATATACATCAATAAAGAAATATAACCTAACCTAAATCAACCTATCATCTCGGCGATAATATTTGACAACATTCCTGGCTAGTTGGCCTCTACGTCTCCGTGGGATCTTTATATACATCAATAACATAATATAAGCTAGCCTAACCCAATCTAACATCTCGGCGGTAATATTTGACCACATTCCTGGCGAGTTGGCCTCTACGTCTTCGTGGGACCTTTATATACATCAATAACGTAATATAACTTAACCTAACACAACCTAACATCTCCGCGGTAATATTTGACAACATACCTGGCGAGTCGGCCTCTACGTCTCCGTGGGCCCTTCATATACATCAATAAAAAAAATATAACCTAACCTAAATCAACCTATCATCTCGGCGATAATATTTGACAAGATTCCTGGCGAGTTGCCCTCTACGTCTCCGTGGGATCTTTATATACATCAATAACGTTATATAACATAACCTAACCCAATCTAACATCTCGGCGGTAATATTTCACAACATTGCTGGCTTGTTGGCCTCTACGTCTCCGTGGGACCCTTGTATACATCTATAACGTAATATAACCTAACCTAACCCAACCTATCATCCCGGCGGTAATATTTGACAACATTCCTGGCGAGTTGGCCTCTACGTCTCCGTTTGACCTTCATATACATCAATAACGTAATATAACCTAACCTAACCCAACCTAACATCTCGTCGGTAATATTTGACATCATTCCTGGCGTGTTGGCCTCTACGTCTCCGTGGCACTTTCATATACATCAATAACGAAATATAACCTAACCTAACCCAACCTATCATATCGGCGGTAATATTTGACAACATTCCCGGCGAGTTGGCCTCTACGTCTCCGTGGGACCTTTATATACATCAGTAACGTAATATAACGTAACTTAACCCAACCTATCATCTCGGCGGTAATATTTGAGAACATTCTTGGCGAGTTGGCCTCTACGTCTCCGTGTAACCCTCGTATACATCAATAATGTAATATAACGTAACTTAACCCAACCTATCATCTCGGCTGTAATATTTGAAAACATTCCTGGCGAGTTGGCCTCTACGTCTTCGTGGGACTTTTATATACATCAATAACGTAATATAACTTAACCAACCCAACCTAACATCTCCGCGGTAATATTTTACAACATACCTGGCGAGTTGGCCTCTACGTCTCCGTGGGCCCTTCATATACATAAATAACCAAATATAACCTAACCTAAATCAACCTATCATCTCGGCGATAATATTTGACCAGATTCCTGGCGAGTTGGCCTCTACGTCTCCGTGGGATCTTTATATACATCAATAACGTAATATAACATAACCTAACCAAATCTAACATCTCGGCGGTAATATTTGACCGCATTCCTGGCTTGTTGGCCTCTACGTCTCCGTGGGACCTTTATATACATCTATAACGTAATATAACCTAAGTTAACCCAACCTATCATCTCGGCGGTAATATTTGACAACATTCCTGGCGAGTTGGCCTCTACGTCTCCGTTTGACCTTCATATACATCAATAACGTAATATAACCTAACCTAAATCAATCTAACATCTCGGCGGTAATATTTGACATCATTCCTGGCGAGTTGGCCTCTACGTCTCCGAGGGACCTTCATATACAACAATAACGAAATATAACCTAACCTAACCTAACCTATCATCTCGGCGGTAACATTTGACAACATTCCCGGCGAGTTGGCCTCTACGTCTCCGTGGGACCTTTATATACATCAGTAACGTAATATAACCTAACCTAACCCAACCTAACATCTCGGCGGTAATATTTGAAAACATTCCTGGCGAGTTGGCCTCTACGTCTCCGAGAGACCTTCATATACATCAATAACGTAATATAACCTAACATAACCCAATCTAGCATCTCGGCGGTAATATTTGACCACATTCCTGGCTTGTTGGCCTCTACGTCTCCGTGAGACCTTTATATAGATCTATAACGTAATATAACCTAACCTAACCCAACCTAACATCTCGGCGGTAATATTTGAAAACATTCCTGGCGAGTTGGCATCTACGTCTCCGTGGGACCTTTATATACATCAATAACGTAATATAACCTAACCTAACCCAACCTAACATCTCGGCGGTAATATTTGACATCATTCCTGGCGAGTTGGCCTCTACGTCTTCGTGGCACCTTCATATACATCAATAACGAAATATAACCTAACCTAACCCAACCTATCATATCGGCGGTAATATTTGACAACATTCCTGGCGAGTTGGCCTCTACGTTACCGTGGGACCCTCGTATACATCAATAACGTAATATAACGTAACTTAACACAACCTGTCATCTCGGCGGTAATATTTGACAACATACCTGGCGAGTTGGCTTCTACGTCTCCGTGGGCCCTTCATATACATCAATAACGAAATATAACCTAACCTAACCCAACCTATCATCTCGGCGGTAATATTTGACAAAATTCCTGGTGAGTTGGCTTCTCCGTTTCCGTGGGACCTTTATATACATCAATAACGTAATATAACCTAACCTAACCCAACCTAACATTTCGGCGGTAATATTTGACCACATTCCTGGCGAGTTGGCCTCTACGTCTTCGTGGGACCTTTATATACATCAATAACGTAATATAACTTAACCTAACACAACCTAACATCTCCGCGGTAATATTTGACAACATACCTGGCGAGTCGGCCTCTACGTCTCCGTGGGCCCTTCATATACATCAATAAAAAAAATATAACCTAACCTAAATCAACCTATCATCTCGGCGATAATATTTGACAAGATTCCTGGCGAGTTGCCCTCTACGTCTCCGTGGGATCTTTATATACATCAATAACGTTATATAACATAACCTAACCCAATCTAACATCTCGGCGGTAATATTTCACCACATTGCTGGCTTGTTGGCCTCTACGTCTCCGTGGGACCCTTGTATACATCTATAACGTAATATAACCTAACCTAACCCAACCTATCATCCCGGCGGTAATATTTGACAACATTCCTGGCGAGTTGGCCTCTACGTCTCCGTTTGACCTTCATATACATCAATAACGTAATATAACCTAACCTAACCCAACCTAACATCTCGTCGGTAATATTTGACATCATTCCTGGCGAGTTGGCCTCTACGTCTCCGTGGCACTTTCATATACATCAATAACGAAATATAACCTAACCTAACCCAACCTATCATATCGGCGGTAATATTTGACAACATTCCCGGCGAGTTGGCCTCTACGTCTCCGTGGGACCTTTATATACATCAGTAACGTAATATAACTTAACCAACCCAACCTAACATCTCCGCGGTAATATTTTACAACATACCTGGCGAGTTGGCCTCTACGTCTCCGTGGGCCCTTCATATACATAAATAACCAAATATAACCTAACCTAAATCAACCTATCATCTCGGCGATAATATTTGACCAGATTCCTGGCGAGTTGGCCTCTACGTCTCCGTGGGATCTTTATATACATCAATAACGTAATATAACATAACCTAACCAAATCTAACATCTCGGCGGTAATATTTGACCGCATTCCTGGCTTGTTGGCCTCTACGTCTCCGTGGGACCTTTATATACATCTATAACGTAATATAACCTAAGTTAACCCAACCTATCATCTCGGCGGTAATATTTGACAACATTCCTGGCGAGTTGGCCTCTACGTCTCCGTTTGACCTTCATATACATCAATAACGTAATATAACCTAACCTAAACCAATCTAACATCTCGGCGGTAATATTTGACATCATTCCTGGCGAGTTGGCCTCTACGTCTCCGAGGGACCTTCATATACAACAATAACGAAATATAACCTAACCTAACCTAACCTATCATCTCGGCGGTAACATTTGACAACATTCCCGGCGAGTTGGCCTCTACGTCTCCGTGGGACCTTTATATACATCAGTAACGTAATATAACCTAACCTAACCCAACCTAACATCTCGGCGGTAATATTTGAAAACATTCCTGGCGAGTTGGCCTCTACGTCTCCGAGAGACCTTCATATACATCAATAACGTAATATAACCTAACATAACCCAATCTAGCATCTCGGCGGTAATATTTGACCACATTCCTGGCTTGTTGGCCTCTACGTCTCCGTGAGACCTTTATATAGATCTATAACGTAATATAACCTAACCTAACCCAACCTAACATCTCGGCGGTAATATTTGAAAACATTCCTGGCGAGTTGGCATCTACGTCTCCGTGGGACCTTTATATACATCAATAACGTAATATAACCTAACCTAACCCAACCTAACATCTCGGCGGTAATATTTGACATCATTCCTGGCGAGTTGGCCTCTACGTCTTCGTGGCACCTTCATATACATCAATAACGAAATATAACCTAACCTAACCCAACCTATCATATCGGCGGTAATATTTGACAACATACCTGGCGAGTTGGCTTCTACGTCTCCGTGGGCCCTTCATATACATCAATAACGAAATATAACCTAACCTAACCCAACCTATCATCTCGGCGGTAATATTTGACAAAATTCCTGGTGAGTTGGCTTCTCCGTTTCCGTGGGACCTTTATATACATCAATAACGTAATATAACCTAACCTAACCCAACCTAACATTTCGGCGGTAATATTTGACCACGTTCCTGGCTTATTGGACTCTACGTCTCCGTGGGACCTTCATATAGATCTATAACGTAATATAACCTAACCTAACCCGACCTAACATCTCGGCGGTAATATTTGAAAACATTCCTGGCGAGTTGGCCTCTACGTCTCAGTGGGACCTTTATATACATCAATAGCGTAATATAACCTAACCTAACCCAATCTAACATCTCGGCGGTATTATTTGACCACATTCCTGGCGAGTTGGCCTCTACGTCTCCGTGGGCCTTTCATATACATCAATAACGAAATATAACCTAACCTAAACCAATCTAACATCTCGGCGGTAATATTTGACATCATTCCTGGCGAGTTGGCCTCTACGTCTCCGAGGGACCTTCATATACAACAATAACGAAATATAACCTAACCTAACCTAACCTATCATCTCGGCGGTAACATTTGACAACATTCCCGGCGAGTTGGCCTCTACGTCTCCGTGGGACCTTTATATACATCAGTAACGTAATATAACCTAACCTAACCCAACCTAACATCTCGGCGGTAATATTTGAAAACATTCCTGGCGAGTTGGCCTCTACGTCTCCGAGAGACCTTCATATACATCAATAACGTAATATAACCTAACATAACCCAATCTAGCATCTCGGCGGTAATATTTGACCACATTCCTGGCTTGATGGCCTCTACGTCTCCGTGAGACCTTTATATAGATCTATAACGTAATATAACCTAACCTAACCCAACCTAACATCTCGGCGGTAATATTTGAAAACATTCCTGGCGAGTTGGCATCTACGTCTCCGTGGGACCTTTATATACATCAATAACGTAATATAACCTAACCTAACCCAACCTAACATCTCGGCGGTAATATTTGACATCATTCCTGGCGAGTTGGCCTCTACGTCTTCGTGGCACCTTCATATACATCAATAACGAAATATAACCTAACCTAACCCAACCTATCATATCGGCGGTAATATTTGACAACATTCCTGGCGAGTTGGCCTCTACGTTACCGTGGGACCCTCGTATACATCAATAACGTAATATAACGTAACTTAACCCAACCTATCATCTCGGCGGTAATATTTGAAAACATTCCTGGCGAGTTGGCCTCTACGTCTCCGTGGGACCTTTATATACATCAGTAACGTAATATAACCTAACCTAACCCAACCTAACATCTCGGCGGTAATATTTGACATAATTCCTGGCGTGTTGGCCTCTACGTCTCCGTGTAACCCTCGTATACATCAATAACGTAATATAACGTAACTTAACCCAACCTATCATCTCCGCGGTAATATTTGACAACATATCTGGCGAGTTGGCCTCTACGTCTCCTTGGGATCTTGATATATATCAATAACGTAACATAACCTAACCTAACCCAATCTAGCATCTCGGCGGTAATATTTGACCACATTCCTGGCTTGTTGGCCTCTAAGTCTCCGTTGGACCGTTATATACATCAATAACGTAATATAACATAACCTAACCCAACCTAACATCTCGGCGGTAATATTTGACAACATTCCTGGCGAGTTGGCTTCTATGTCTCCGTGGGACCTTTATATACATCAGTAAAGAAATATAACCTAACCTAAATCAACCTATCATCTCGGCGATAATATTTGACAACATTCCTGGCTAGTTGGCC
Organism: Xylocopa violacea; assembly: GCA_963969225.1. Classification (NCBI taxonomy): domain Eukaryota; kingdom Metazoa; phylum Arthropoda; class Insecta; order Hymenoptera; family Apidae; genus Xylocopa; species Xylocopa violacea. The sequence continues at coordinate 2,042,505 of CAXAJV010000741.1, read as the reverse complement.
TCTACGTCTCCTTGGGATCTTGATATATATCAATAACGTAACATAACCTAACCTAACCCAATCTAGCATCTCGGCGGTAATATTTGACCACATTCCTGGCTTGTTGGCCTCTAAGTCTCCGTTGGACCGTTATATACATCAATAACGTAATATAACATAACCTAACCCAACCTAACATTTCGGCGGTAATATTTGACCACGTTCCTGGCTTATTGGACTCTACGTCTCCGTGGGACCTTCATATAGATCTATAACGTAATATAACCTAACCTAACCCGACCTAACATCTCGGCGGTAATATTTGAAAACATTCCTGGCGAGTTGGCCTCTACGTCTCAGTGGGACCTTTATATACATCAATAGCGTAATATAACCTAACCTAACCCAATCTAACATCTCGGCGGTATTATTTGACCACATTCCTGGCGAGTTGGCCTCTACGTCTCCGTGGGCCCTTCATATACATCAATAACGAAATATAACCTAACCTAAACCAATCTAACATCTCGGCGGTAATATTTGACATCATTCCTGGCGAGTTGGCCTCTACGTCTCCGAGGGACCTTCATATACAACAATAACGAAATATAACCTAACCTAACCTAACCTATCATCTCGGCGGTAACATTTGACAACATTCCCGGCGAGTTGGCCTCTACGTCTCCGTGGGACCTTTATATACATCAGTAACGTTATATAACCTAACCTAACCCAACCTAACATCTCGGCGGTAATATTTGAAAACATTCCTGGCGAGTTGGCCTCTACGTCTCCGAGAGACCTTCATATACATCAATAACGTAATATAACCTAACATAACCCAATCTAGCATCTCGGCGGTAATATTTGACCACATTCCTGGCTTGATGGCCTCTACGTCTCCGTGAGACCTTTATATAGATCTATAACGTAATATAACCTAACCTAACCCAACCTAACATCTCGGCGGTAATATTTGAAAACATTCCTGGCGAGTTGGCATCTACGTCTCCGTGGGACCTTTATATACATCAATAACGTAATATAACCTAACCTAACCCAACCTAACATCTCGGCGGTAATATTTGACATCATTCCTGGCGAGTTGGCCTCTACGTCTTCGTGGCACCTTCATATACATCAATAACGAAATATAACCTAACCTAACCCAACCTATCATATCGGCGGTAATATTTGACAACATTCCTGGCGAGTTGGCCTCTACGTTACCGTGGGACCCTCGTATACATCAATAACGCAATATAACGTAACTTAACCCAACCTATCATCTCGGCGGTAATATTTGAAAACATTCCTGGCGAGTTGGCCTCTACGTCTCCGTGGGACCTTTATATACATCAGTAACGTAATATAACCTAACCTAACCCAACCTAACATCTCGGCGGTAATATTTGACATCATTCCTGGCGTGTTGGCCTCTACGTCTCCGTGTAACCCTCGTATACATCAATAACGTAATATAACGTAACTTAACCCAACCTATCATCTCCGCGGTAATATTTGACAACATATCTGGCGAGTTGGCCTCTACGTCTCCTTGGGATCTTGATATATATCAATAACGTAACATAACCTAACCTAACCCAATCTAGCATCTCGGCGGTAATATTTGACCACATTCCTGGCTTGTTGGCCTCTAAGTCTCCGTTGGACCGTTATATACATCAATAACGTAATATAACATAACCTAACCCAACCTAACATCTCGGCGGTAATATTTGACAACATTCCTGGCGAGTTGGCTTCTATGTCTCCGTGGGACCTTTATATACATCAGTAAAGAAATATAACCTAACCTAAATCAACCTATCATCTCGGCGATAATATTTGACAACATTCCTGGCTAGTTGGCCTCTACGTCTCCTTAGGATCTTGATATATATCAATAACGTAACATAACCTAACCTAACCCAATCTAGCATCTCGGCGGTAATATTTGACCACATTCCTGGCTTGTTGGCCTCTAAGTCTCCGTTGGACCGTTATATACATCAATAACGTAATATAACATAACCTAACCCAACCTAACATCTCGGCGGTAATATTTGACAACATTCCTGGCGAGTTGGCTTCTATGTCTCCGTGGGACCTTTATATACATCAATAAAGAAATATAACCTAACCTAAATCAACCTATCATCTCGGCGATAATATTTGACAACATTCCTGGCTAGTTGGCCTCTACGTCTCCGTGGGATCTTTATATACATCAATAACATAATATAAGCTAGCCTAACCCAACCTATCATCCCGGCGGTAATATTTGACAACATTCCTGGCGAGTTGGCCTCTACGTCTCCGTTTGACCTTCATATACATCAATAACGTAATATAACCTAACCTAACCCAACCTAACATCTCGTCGGTAATATTTGACATCATTCCTGGCGAGTTGGCCTCTACGTCTCCGTGGCACTTTCATATACATCAATAACGAAATATAACCTAACCTAACCCAACCTATCATATCGGCGGTAATATTTGACAACATTCCTGGCGAGTTGGCCTCTACGTTACCGTGGGACCCTCGTATACATCAATAACGTAATATAACGTAACTTAACCCAACCTATCACCTCGGCGGTAATATTTGAGAACATTCTTGGCGAGTTGGCCTCTACGTCTTCGTGGGACTTTTATATACATCAATAACGTAATATAACTTAACCAACCCAACCTAACATCTCCGCGGTAATATTTTACAACATACCTGGCGAGTTGGCCTCTACGTCTCCGTGGGCCCTCCATATACATGAATAACCAAATATAACCTAACCTAAATCAACCTATCATCTCGGCGATAATATTTGACCAGATTCCTGGCGAGTTGGCCTCTACGTCTCCGTGGGATCTTTATATACATCAATAACGTAATATAACATAACCTAACCAAATCTAACATCTCGGCGGTAATATTTGACCACATTCCTGGCTTGTTGGCCTCTACGTCTCCGTGGGACCTTTATATACATCTATAACGTAATATAACCTAAGTTAACCCAACCTATCATCTCGGCGGTAATATTTGACAACATTCCTGGCGAGTTGGCATCTACGTCTCCGTTTGACCTTCATATACATCAATAACGTAATATAACCTAACCTAAACCAATCTAACATCTCGGCGGTAATATTTGACATCATTCCTGGCGAGTTGGCCTCTACGTCTCCGAGGGACCTTCATATACAACAATAACGAAATATAACCTAACCTAACCTAACCTATCATCTCGGCGGTAACATTTGACAACATTCCCGGCGAGTTGGCCTCTACGTCTCCGTGGGACCTTTATATACATCAGTAACGTAATATAACCTAACCTAACCCAACCTAACATCTCGGCGGTAATATTTGAAAACATTCCTGGCGAGTTGGCCTCTACGTCTCCGAGAGACCTTCATATACATCAATAACGTAATATAACCTAACATAACCCAATCTAGCATCTCGGCGGTAATATTTGACCACATTCCTGGCTTGTTGGCCTCTACGTCTCCGTGAGACCTTTATATAGATCTATAACGTAATATAACCTAACCTAACCCAACCTAACATCTCGGCGGTAATATTTGAAAACATTCCTGGCGAGTTGGCATCTACGTCTCCGTGGGACCTTTATATACATCAATAACGTAATATAACCTAACCTAACCCAACCTAACATCTCGGCGGTAATATTTGACATCATTCCTGGCGAGTTGGCCTCTACGTCTTCGTGGCACCTTCATATACATCAATAACGAAATATAACCTAACCTAACCCAACCTATCATATCGGCGGTAATATTTGACAACATTCCTGGCGAGTTGGCCTCTACGTTACCGTGGGTCCCTCGTATACATCAATAACGTAATATAACGTAACTTAACACAACCTGTCATCTCGGCGGTAATATTTGACAACATACCTGGCGAGTTGGCTTCTACGTCTCCGTGGGCCCTTCATATACATCAATAACGAAATATAACCTAACCTAACCCAACCTATCATCTCGGCGGTAATATTTGACAAAATTCCTGGTGAGTTGGCTTCTCCGTTTCCGTGGGACCTTTATATACATCAATAACGTAATATAACCTAACCTAACCCAACCTAACATTTCGGCGGTAATATTTGACCACGTTCCTGGCTTATTGGACTCTACGTCTCCGTGGGACCTTCATATAGATCTATAACGTAATATAACCTAACCTAACCCGACCTAACATCTCGGCGGTAATATTTGAAAACATTCCTGGCGAGTTGGCCTCTACGTCTCAGTGGGACCTTTATATACATCAATAGCGTAATATAACCTAACCTAACCCAATCTAACATCTCGGCGGTATTATTTGACCACATTCCTGGCGAGTTGGGCTCTACGTCTCCGTGGGCCCTTCATATACATCAATAACGAAATATAACCTAACCTAAACCAATCTAACATCTCGGCGGTAATATTTGACATCATTCCTGGCGAGTTGGCCTCTACGTCTCCGAGGGACCTTCATATACAACAATAACGAAATATAACCTAACCTAACCTAACCTATCATCTCGGCGGTAACATTTGACAACATTCCCGGCGAGTTGGCCTCTACGTCTCCGTGGGACCTTTATATACATCAGTAACGTAATATAACCTAACCTAACCCAACCTAACATCTCGGCGGTAATATTTGAAAACATTCCTGGCGAGTTGGCCTCTACGTCTCCGAGAGACCTTCATATACATCAATAACGTAATATAACCTAACATAACACAATCTAGCATCTCGGCGGTAATATTTGACCACATTCCTGGCTTGTTGGCCTCTACGTCTCCGTGAGACCTTTATATAGATCTATAACGTAATATAACCTAACCTAACCCAACCTAACATCTCGGCGGTAATATTTGAAAACATTCCTGGCGAGTTGGCATCTACGTCTCCGTGGGACCTTTATATACATCAATAACGTAATATAACCTAACCTAACCCAACCTAACATCTCGGCGGTAATATTTGACATCATTCCTGGCGAGTTGGCCTCTACGTCTTCGTGGCACCTTCATATACATCAATAACGAAATATAACCTAACCTAACCCAACCTATCATATCGGCGGTAATATTTGACAACATTCCTGGCGAGTTGGCCTCTACGTTACCGTGGGACCCTCGTATACATCAATAACGTAATATAACGTAACTTAACCCAACCTATCATCTCGGCGGTAATATTTGAAAACATTCCTGGCGAGTTGGCCTCTACGTCTCCGTGGGACCTTTATATACATCAGTAACGTAATATAACCTAACCTAACCCAACCTAACATCTCGGCGGTAATATTTGACATCATTCCTGGCGTGTTGGCCTCTACGTCTCCGTGTAACCCTCGTATACATCAATAACGTAATATAACGTAACTTAACCCAACCTATCATCTCCGCGGTAATATTTGACAACATATCTGGCGAGTTGGCCTCTACGTCTCCTTGGGATCTTGATATATATCAATAACGTAACATAACCTAACCTAACCCAATCTAGCATCTCGGCGGTAATATTTGACCACATTCCTGGCTTGTTGGCCTCTAAGTCTCCGTTGGACCGTTATATACATCAATAACGTAATATAACATAACCTAACCCAACCTAACATCTCGGCGGTAATATTTGACAACATTCCTGGCGAGTTGGCTTCTATGTCTCCGTGGGACCTTTATATACATCAGTAAAGAAATATAACCTAACCTAAATCAACCTATCATCTCGGCGATAATATTTGACAACATTCCTGGCTAGTTGGCCTCTACGTCTCCTTGGGATCTTGATATATATCAATAACGTAACATAACCTAACCTAACCCAATCTAGCATCTCGGCGGTAATATTTGACCACATTCCTGGCTTGTTGGCCTCTAAGTCTCCGTTGGACCGTTATATACATCAATAACGTAATATAACATAACCTAACCCAACCTAACATCTCGGCGGTAATATTTGACAACATTCCTGGCGAGTTGGCTTCTATGTCTCCGTGGGACCTTTATATACATCAATAAAGAAATATAACCTAACCTAAATCAACCTATCATCTCGGCGATAATATTTGACAACATTCCTGGCTAGTTGGCCTCTACGTCTCCGTGGGATCTTTATATACATCAATAACATAATATAAGCTAGCCTAACCCAACCTATCATCCCGGCGGTAATATTTGACAACATTCCTGGCGAGTTGGCCTCTACGTCTCCGTTTGACCTTCATATACATCAATAACGTAATATAACCTAACCTAACCCAACCTAACATCTCGTCGGTAATATTTGACATCATTCCTGGCGAGTTGGCCTCTACGTCTCCGTGGCACTTTCATATACATCAATAACGAAATATAACCTAACCTAACCCAACCTATCATATCGGCGGTAATATTTGACAACATTCCTGGCGAGTTGGCCTCTACGTTACCGTGGGACCCTCGTATACATCAATAACGTAATATAACGTAACTTAACCCAACCTATCACCTCGGCGGTAATATTTGAGAACATTCTTGGCGAGTTGGCCTCTACGTCTTCGTGGGACTTTTATATACATCAATAACGTAATATAACTTAACCAACCCAACCTAACATCTCCGCGGTAATATTTTACAACATACCTGGCGAGTTGGCCTCTACGTCTCCGTGGGCCCTTCATATACATAAATAACCAAATATAACCTAACCTAAATCAACCTATCATCTCGGCGATAATATTTGACCAGATTCCTGGCGAGTTGGCCTCTACGTCTCCGTGGGATCTTTATATACATCAATAACGTAATATAACATAACCTAACCAAATCTAACATCTCGGCGGTAATATTTGACCACATTCCTGGCTTGTTGGCCTCTACGTCTCCGTGGGACCTTTATATACATCTATAACGTAATATAACCTAAGTTAACCCAACCTATCATCTCGGCGGTAATATTTGACAACATTCCTGGCGAGTTGGCATCTACGTCTCCGTTTGACCTTCATATACATCAATAACGTAATATAACCTAACCTAAACCAATCTAACATCTCGGCGGTAATATTTGACATCATTCCTGGCGAGTTGGCCTCTACGTCTCCGAGGGACCTTCATATACAACAATAACGAAATATAACCTAACCTAACCTAACCTATCATCTCGGCGGTAACATTTGACAACATTCCCGGCGAGTTGGCCTCTACGTCTCCGTGGGACCTTTATATACATCAGTAACGTAATATAACCTAACCTAACCCAACCTAACATCTCGGCGGTAATATTTGAAAACATTCCTGGCGAGTTGGCCTCTACGTCTCCGAGAGACCTTCATATACATCAATAACGTAATATAACCTAACATAACCCAATCTAGCATCTCGGCGGTAATATTTGACCACATTCCTGGCTTGTTGGCCTCTACGTCTCCGTGAGACCTTTATATAGATCTATAACGTAATATAACCTAACCTAACCCAACCTAACATCTCGGCGGTAATATTTGAAAACATTCCTGGCGAGTTGGCATCTACGTCTCCGTGGGTCCTTTATATACATCAATAACGTAATATAACCTAACCTAACCCAACCTAACATCTCGGCGGTAATATTTGACATCATTCCTGGCGAGTTGGCCTCTACGTCTTCGTGGCACCTTCATATACATCAATAACGAAATATAACCTAACCTAACCCAACCTATCATATCGGCGGTAATATTTGACAACATTCCTGGCGAGTTGGCCTCTACGTTACCGTGGGTCCCTCGTATACATCAATAACGTAATATAACGTAACTTAACACAACCTGTCATCTCGGCGGTAATATTTGACAACATACCTGGCGAGTTGGCTTCTACGTCTCCGTGGGCCCTTCATATACATCAATAACGAAATATAACCTAACCTAACCCAACCTATCATCTCGGCGGTAATATTTGACAAAATTCCTGGTGAGTTGGCTTCTCCGTTTCCGTGGGACCTTTATATACATCAATAACGTAATATAACCTAACCTAACCCAACCTAACATTTCGGCGGTAATATTTGACCACGTTCCTGGCTTATTGGACTCTACGTCTCCGTGGGACCTTCATATAGATCTATAACGTAATATAACCTAACCTAACCCGACCTAACATCTCGGCGGTAATATTTGAAAACATTCCTGGCGAGTTGGCCTCTACGTCTCAGTGGGACCTTTATATACATCAATAGCGTAATATAACCTAACCTAACCCAATCTAACATCTCGGCGGTATTATTTGACCACATTCCTGGCGAGTTGGCTTCTACGTCTCCGTGGGCCCTTCATATACATCAATAACGAAATATAACCTAACCTAAACCAATCTAACATCTCGGCGGTAATATTTGACATCATTCCTGTCGAGTTGGCCTCTACGTTACCGTGGGACCCTCGTATACATCAATAACGTAATATAACGTAACTTAACCCAACCTATCATCTCGGCGGTAATATTTGAAAACATTCCTGGCGAGTTGGCCTCTACGTCTCCGTGGGACCTTTATATACATCAGTAACGTAATATAACCTAACCTAACCCAACCTAACATCTCGGCGGTAATATTTGACATCATTCCTGGCGTGTTGGCCTCTACGTCTCCGTGTAACCCTCGTATACATCAATAACGTAATATAACGTAACTTAAGCCAACCTATCATCTCCGCGGTAATATTTGACAACATATCTGGCGAGTTGGCCTCTACGTCTCTTTGGGATCTTGATATATATCAATAACGTAACATAACCTAACCTAACCCAATCTAGCATCTCGGCGGTAATATTTGACCACATTCCTGGCTTGTTGGCCTCTAAGTCTCCGTTGGACCTTTATATACATCAATAACGTAATATAACATAACCTAACCCAACCTAACATCTCGGCGGTAATATTTGACAACATTCCTGGCGAGTTGGCTTCTATGTCTCCGTGGGACCTTTATATACATCAATAAAGAAATATAACCTAACCTAAATCAACCTATCATCTCGGCGATAATATTTGACAACATTCCTGGCTAGTTGGCCTCTACGTATCCGTGGGATCTTTATATACATCAATAACATAATATAAGCTAGCCTAACCCAATCTAACATCTCGGCGGTAATATTTGACCACATTCCTGGCGAGTTGGCCTCTACGTCTTCGTGGGACCTTTATATACATCAATAACGTAAAATAACTTAACCTAACACAACCTAACATCTCCGCGGTAATATTTGACAACATACCTGGCGAGTCGGCCTCTACGTCTCCGTGGGCCCTTCATATACATCAATAAAAAAAAATATAACCTAACCTAAATCAACCTATCATCTCGGCGATAATATTTGACAAGATTCCTGGCGAGTTGCCCTCTACGTCTCCGTGGGATCTTTATATACATCAATAACGTTATATAACATAACCTAACCCAATCTAACATCTCGGCGGTAATATTTCACCACATTGCTGGCTTGTTGGCCTCTACGTCTCCGTGGGACCCTTGTATACATCTATAACGTAATATAACCTAACCTAACCCAACCTATCATCCCGGCGGTAATATTTGACAACATTCCTGGCGAGTTGGCCTCTACGTCTCCGTTTGACCTTCATATACATCAATAACGTAATATAACCTAACCTAACCCAACCTAACATCTCGTCGGTAATATTTGACATCATTCCTGGCGAGTTGGCCTCTACGTCTCCGTGGCACTTTCATATACATCAATAACGAAATATAACCTAACCTAACGCAACCTATCATATCGGCGGTAATATTTGACAACATTCCTGGCGAGTTGGCCTCTACGTTACCGTGGGACCCTCGTATACATCAATAACGTAATATAACGTAACTTAACCCAACCTATCACCTCGGCGGTAATATTTGAGAACATTCTTGGCGAGTTGGCCTCTACGTCTTCGTGGGACTTTTATATACATCAATAACGTAATATAACTTAACCAACCCAACCTAACATCTCCGCGGTAATATTTGAAAACATTCCTGGCGAGTTGGCCTCTACGTCTTCGTGGGACTTTTATATACATCAATAACGTAATATAACTTAACCAACCCAACCTAACATCTCCGCGGTAATATTTTACAACATACCTGGCGAGTTGGCCTCTACGTCTCCGTGGGCCCTTCATATACATAAATAACCAAATATAACCTAACCTAAATCAACCTATCATCTCGGCGATAATATTTGACCAGATTCCTGGCGAGTTGGCCTCTACGTCTCCGTGGGATCTTTATATACATCAATAACGTAATATAACATAACCTAACCAAATCTAACATCTCGGCGGTAATATTTGACCACATTCCTGGCTTGTTGGCCTCTACGTTTCCGTGGGACCTTTATATACATCTATAACGTAATATAACCTAAGTTAACCCAACCTATCATCTCGGCGGTAATATTTGACAACATTCCTGGCGAGTTGGCCTCTACGTCTCCGTTTGACCTTCATATACATCAATAACGTAATATAACCTAACCTAAACCAATCTAACATCTCGGCGGTAATATTTGACATCATTCCTGGCCAGTTGGCCTCTACGTCTCCGAGGGACCTTCATATACAACAATAACGAAATATAACCTAACCTAACCTAACCTATCATCTCGGCGGTAACATTTGACAACATTCCCGGCGAGTTGGCCTCTACGTCTCCGTGGGACCTTTATATACATCAGTAACGTAATATAACCTAACCTAACCCAACCTAACATCTCGGCGGTAATATTTGAAAACATTCCTGGCGAGTTGGCCTCTACGTCTCCGAGAGACCTTCATATACATCAATAACGTAATATAACCTAACATAACCCAATCTAGCATCTCGGCGGTAATATTTGACCACATTCCTGGCTTGTTGGCCTCTACGTCTCCGTGAGACCTTTATATAGATCTATAACGTAATATAACCTAACCTAACCCAACCTAACATCTCGGCGGTAATATTTGAAAACATTCCTGGCGAGTTGGCATCTACGTCTCCGTGGGACCTTTATATACATCAATAACGTAATATAACCTAACCTAACCCAACCTAACATCTCGGCGGTAATATTTGACATCATTCCTGGCGAGTTGGCCTCTACGTCTTCGTGGCACCTTCATATACATCAATAACGAAATATAACCTAACCTAACCCAACCTATCATATCGGCGGTAATATTTGACAACATTCCTGGCGAGTTGGCCTCTACGTTACCGTGGGACCCTCGTATACATCAATAATGTAATATAACGTAACTTAACACAACCTGTCATCTCGGCGGTAATATTTGACAAGATACCTGGCGAGTTGGCTTCTACGTCTCCGTGGGCCCTTCATATACATCAATAACGAAATATAACCTAACCTAATCCAACCTATCATCTCGGCGGTAATATTTGACAAAATTCCTGGTGAGGTGGCTTCTCCGTTTCCGTGGGACCTTTATATACATCAATAACGTAATATAACCTAACCTAACCCAACCTAACATTTCGGCGGTAATATTTGACCACGTTCCTGGCTTATTGGACTCTACGTCTCCGTGGGACCTTCATATAGATCTATAACGTAATATAACCTAACCTAACCCGACCTAACATCTCGGCGGTAATATTTGAAAACATTCCTGGCGAGTTGGCCTCTACGTCTCAGTGGGACCTTTATATACATCAATAGCGTAATATAACCTAACCTAACCCAATCTAACATCTCGGCGGTAATATTTGACCACATTCCTGGCGAGTTGCCCTCTACGTCTCCGTGGGATCTTTATATACATCAATAACGTTATATAACATAACCTAACCCAATCTAACATCTCGGCGGTAATATTTCACCACATTGCTGGCTTGTTGGCCTCTATGTCTCCGTGGGACCCTTGTATACATCTATAACGTAATATAACCTAACCTAACCCAACCTATCATCCCGGCGGTAATATTTGACAACATTCCTGGCGAGTTGGCCTCTACGTCTCCGTTTGACCTTCACATACATCAATAACGTAATATAACCTAACCTAACCCAACCTAACATCTCGTCGGTAATATTTGACATCATTCCTGGCGAGTTGGCCTCTACGTCTCCGTGGCACTTTCATATACATCAATAACGAAATATAACCTAACCTAACCCAACCTATCATATCGGCGGTAATATTTGACAACATTCCTGGCGAGTTGGCCTCTACGTTACCGTGGGACCCTCGTATACATCAATAACGTAATATAACGTAACTTAACCCAACCTATCATCTCGGCGGTAATATTTGAGAACATTCTTGTCGAGTTGGCCTCTACGTCTCCGTGTAACCCTCGTATACATCAATAACGTAATATAACGTAACTTAACCCAACCTATCATCTCGGCGGTAATATTTGAAAACATTCCTGGCGAGTTGGCCTCTACGTCTTCGTGGGACTTTTATATACATCAATAACGTAATATAACTTAACCAACCCAACCTAACATCTCCGCGGTAATATTTTACAACATACCTGGCGAGTTGGCCTCTACGTCTCCGTGGGCCCTTCATATACATAAATAACCAAATATAACCTAACCTACATCAACCTATCATCTCGGCGATAATATTTGACCAGATTCCTGGCGAGTTGGCCTCTACGTCTCCGTGGGATCTTTATATACATCAATAACGTAATATAACATAACCTAACCAAATCTAACATCTCGGCGGTAATATTTGACCACATTCCTGGCTTGTTGGCCTCTACGTCTCCGTGGGACCTTTATATACATCTATAACGTAATATAACCTAGGTTAACCCAACCTATCATCTCGGCGGTAATATTTGACAACATTCCTGGCGTGTTGGCCTCTACGTCTCCGTTTGACCTTCATATACATCAATAACGTAATATAACCTAACCTAAACCAATCTAACATCTCGGCGGTAATATTTGACATCATTCCTGGCGAGTTGGCCTCTACGTCTCCGAGGGACCTTCATATACAACAATAACGAAATATAACCTAACCTAACCTAACCTATCATCTCGGCGGTAACATTTGACAACATTCCCGGCGAGTTGGCCTCTACGTCTCCGTGGGACCTTTATATACATCAGTAACGTAATATAACCTAACCTAACCCAACCTAACATCTCGGCGGTAATATTTGAAAACATTCCTGGCGAGTTGGCCTCTACGTCTCCGAGAGACCTTCATATACATCAATAACGTAATATAACCTAACATAACCCAATCTAGCATCTCGGCGGTAATATTTGACCACATTCCTGGCTTGTTGGCCCACACGTCTCCGTGAGACCTTTATATAGATCTATAACGTAATATAACCTAACCTAACCCAACCTAACATCTCGGCGGTAATATTTGAAAACATTCCTGGCGAGTTGGCATCTACGTCTCCGTGGGACCTTTATATACATCAATAACGTAATATAACCTAACCTAACCCAACCTAACATCTCGGCGGTAATATTTGACATCATTCCTGGCGAGTTGGCCTCTACGTCTTCGTGGCACCTTCATATACATCAATAACGAAATATAACCTAACCTAACCCAACCTATCATATCGGCGGTAATATTTGACAACATTCCTGGCGAGTTGGCCTCTACGTTACCGTGGGACCCTCGTATACATCAATAACGTAATATAACGTAACTTAACACAACCTGTCATCTCGGCGGTAATATTTGACAACATACCTGGCGAGTTGGCTTCTACGTCTCCGTGGGCCCTTCATATACATCAATAACGAAATAAAACCTAACCTAACCCAACCTATCATCTCGGCGGTAATATTTGACAAAATTCCTGGTGAGTTGGCTTCTCCGTTTCCGTGGGACCTTTATATACATCAATAACGTAATATAACCTAACCTAACCCAACCTAACATTTCGGCGGTAATATTTGACCACGTTCCTGGCTTATTGGACTCTACGTCTCCGTGGGACCTTCATATAGATCTATAACGTAATATAACCTAACCTAACCCGACCTAACATCTCGGCGGTAATATTTGAAAACATTCCTGGCGAGTTGGCCTCTACGTCTCAGTGGGACCTTTATATACATCAATAGCGTAATATAACCTAACCTAACCCAATCTAACATCTCGGCGGTATTATTTGACCACATTCCTGGCGAGTTGGCCTCTACGTCTCCGTGGGCCCTTCATATACATCAATAACGAAATATAACCTAACCTAACCCAACCTATCATCTCGGCGGTAATATTTGACAAAATTCCTGGCGAGTTGGCTTCTCCGTCTCCGTGGGATCTTTATATACATCAATAACATAATATAACATAACCTAACCCAACCTAACATCTCGGCGGTAATATTTGACAACATTCCTGGCGAGTTGGCTTCTATGTCTCCGTGGGACCTTTATATACATCAATAAAGAAATATAACCTAACCTAAATCAACCTGTCATCTCGGCGATAATATTTGGCAACATTCCTGGCGTGTTGGCCTCTACGTCTCCGTTGGACCTTTATATACATCTATAACGTAATATAACATAACCTAACGCAACCTAACATCTCGGCGGTAATATTTGACATCATTCCTGGCGAGTTGGCCTCTACGTCTCCGAGGGACCTTCATATACAACAATAACGAAATATAACCTAACCTAACTTAACCTATCATCTCGGCGGTAACATTTGACAACATTCCCGGCGAGTTGGCCTCTACGTCTCCGTGGGACCTTTATATACATCAGTAACGTAATATAACCTAACCTAACCCAACCTAACATCTCGGCGGTAATATTTGAAAACATTCCTGGCGAGTTGGCCTCTACGTCTCCGAGAGACCTTCATATACATCAATAACGTAATATAACCTAACATAACCCAATCTAGCATCTCGGCGGTAATATTTGACCACATTCCTGGCTTGTTGGCCTCTACGTCTCCGTGAGACCTTTATATAGATCTATAACGTAATATAACCTAACCTAACCCAACCTAACATCTCGGCGGTAATATTTGAAAACATTCCTGGCGAGTTGGCATCTACGTCTCCGTGGGACCTTTATATACATCAATAACGTAATATAACCTAACCTAACCCAACCTAACATCTCGGCGGTAATATTTGACATCATTCCTGGCGAGTTGGCCTCTACGTCTTCGTGGCACCTTTATACACATCAGTAACGTAATATAACCTAACCTAACCCAACCTATCATATCGGCGGTAATATTTGACAACATTCCTGGCGAGTTGGCCTCTACGTTACCGTGGGACCCTCGTATACATCAATAACGTAATATAACGTAACTTAACCCAACCTATCATCTCGGCGGTAATATTTGACATCATTCCTGGCGAGTTGGCCTCTAAGTCTCCGTGGGACCTTCATATACATCAATAACGTAATATAACCTAACCTAACCCAATCTAGCATCTCGGCGGTAATATTTGACCACATTCCTGGCTTGTTGGCCTCTACGTCTCCGTGAGACCTTTATATACATCTATAACGTAATATAACGTAACCTAACCCAACCTATCATCTCGGCGGTTATATTTGAAAACATTCCTGGCGAGTTGGCCTCCACGTTTCCGTGGGACCTTTATATACATCTATAACGTAATATAACCTAACCTAACCCAACCTAACACCTCGGCGGTAATATTTGACAACATTCATGGCGAGTTAGCCTCAACGTCTCCGTGGGAACTTCATATACATCAATAACGTAATATAACCTAACCTAGCCCAACCTAACATCTCGGCGGTAATATTTGACCACATTCCTGTCTTGTTGGCCTCTACGTCTCCGTGGGACCTTTATACGCATCAGTAACGTAATATAACCTAACCTAACCCAACCTAACATCTCGGCGGTAATATTTGAAAACATTCCTGGCGAGTTGGCCTCTACGTCTCCGAGAGACCTTCATATACATCAATAACGTAATATAACCTAACCTAACCCAATCTAGCATCTCGGCGGTAATATTTGACCACATTCCTGGCTTGTTGGCCTCTACGTCTCCGTGAGACCTTTATATACATCTATAACGTAATATAACGTAACCTAACCCAACCTAACATCTCGGCGGTAATATGTGAAAACATTCCTGGCGAGTTGGCATCTACGTCTCCGTGGGACCTTTATATACATCAATAACGTAATATAACCTAACCTAACCCAACCTAACATCTCGGCGGTAATATTTGACATCATTCCTGGCGAGTTGGCCTCTACGTCTCCGTGGCACCTTCATATACATCAATAACGAAATATAACCTAACCTAACCCAACCTATCATATCGGCGGTAATATTGGACATCATTCCTGGCGAGTTGGCCTCTACGTTACCGTGGGACCCTCGTATACATCAATAACGTAATATAACGTAACTTAACCCAACCTGTCATCTCGGCGGTAATATTTGAAAACATTCCTGGCGAGTTGGCCTCTACGTCTCCGTGTAACCCTAGTATACATCAATAACGTAATATAACGTAACTTAACCCAACCTATCATCTCGGCGGTAATATTTGACATCATTCCTGGCGAGTAGGCCTCTACGTCTCCGTGGGACCTTTATATGCATCAATAACATAATATAAGCTAGCCTAACCCAATCTAACATCTCGGCGGTAATATTTGACCACATTCCTGGCGAGTTGGCCTCTACGTCTTCGTGGGACCTTTATATACATCAATAACGTAATATAACTTAACCAACCCAACCTAACATCTCCGCGGTAATATTTTACAACATACCTGGCGAGTTGGCCTCTACGTCTCCGTGGGCCCTTCATATACATAAATAACCAAATATAACCTAACCTAAATCAACCTATCATCTCGGCGATAATATTTGACAAGATTCCTGGCGAGTTGCCATCTACATCTCCGTGGGACCTTTATATACATCAATAACGTAATATAACATAACCTAACCCAATCTAACATCTCGGCGGTAATATTTCACCACATTGCTGGCTTGTTGGCCTCTACGTCTCCGTGGGACCTTTATACACATCAGTAACGTAATATAACCTAACCTAACCCAACCTAACATCTCGGCGGTAATATTTGAAAACATTCCTGGCGAGTTGGCCTCTACGTCTCCGAGAGACCTTCATATACATCAATAACGTAATATAACCTAACCTAACCCAATCTAGCATCTCGGCGGTAATATTTGACCACATTCCTGGCTTGTTGGCCTCTACGTCTCCGTGAGACCTTTATATACATCTATAACGTAATATAACCTAACCTAACCCAACCTAACATCTCGGCGGTAATATTTGAAAACATTCCTGGCGAGTTGGCATCTACGTCTCCGTGGGACCTTTATATACATCAATAACGTAATATAACCTAACCTAACCCAACCTAACATCTCGGCGGTAATATTTGACATCATTCCTGGCGAGTTGGCCTCTACGTCTCCGTGGGACCTTTATAAACATCAATAACATAATATAAGCTAGCCTAACCCAATCTAACATCTCGGCGGTAATATTTGACCACATTCCTGGCGAGTTGGCCTCTACGTCTTCGTGGGACCTTTATATACATCAATAACGTAATATAACTTAACCTAACACAACCTAACATCTCCGCGGTAATATTTAACAACATACCTGGCGAGTCGGCCTCTACGTCTCCGTGGGCCCTTCATATACATCAATAACAAAAATATAACCTAACCTAAATCAACCTATCATCTCGGCGATAATATTTGACAAGATTCCTGGCGAGTTGCCATCTACATCTCCGTGGGATCTTTATATACATCAATAACGTAATATAACATAACCTAACCCAATCTAACATCTCGGCGGTAATATTTCACCACATTGCTGGCTTGTTGGCCTCTACGTCTCCGTGGGACCTTTATACACATCAGTAACGTAATATAACCTAAACTAACCCAACCTAACATCTCGGCGGTAATATTTGAAAACATTCCTGGCGAGTTGGCCTCTACGTCTCCCAGAGACCTTCATATACATCAATAACGTAATATAACCTAACCTAACCCAATCTAGCATCTCGGCGGTAATATTTGACCACATTCCTGGCTTGTTGGCCTCTACGTCTCCGTGAGACCTTTATATACATCTATAACGTAATATAACGTAACCTAACCCAACCTATCATCTCGGCGGTTATATTTGAAAACATTCCTGGCGAGTTGGCCTCCACGTTTCCGTGGGACCTTTATATACATCTATAACGTAATATAACCTAACCTAACCCAACCTAACATCTCGGCGGTAATATTTGACATCATTCCTGGCGAGTTGGCCTCTACGTCTCCGTGGCACCTTCATATACATCAATAACGAAATATAACCTAACCTAACCCAACCTATCATATCGGCGGTAATATTGGACAACATTCCTGGCGAGTTGGCCTCTACGTTGCCGTGGGACCCTCGTATACATCAATAACGTAATATAACGTAACTTAACCCAACCTGTCATCTCGGCGGTAATATTTGAAAACATTCCTGGCGAGTTGGCCTCTACGTCTCCGTGTAACCCTAGTATACATCAATAACGTAATATAACGTAACTTAACCCAACCTATCATCTCGGCGGTAATATTTGACATCATTCCTGGCGAGTTGGCCTCTACGTCTCCGTGGGACCTTTATATACATCAATAACATAATATAAGCTAGCCTAACCCAATCTAACATCTCGGCGGTAATATTTGACCACATTCCTGGCGAGTTGGCCTCTACGTCTTCGTGGGACCTTTATATACATCAATAACGTAATATAACTTAACCAACCCAACCTAACATCTCCGCGGTAATATTTTACAACATACCTGGCGAGTTGGCCTCTACGTCTCCGTGGGCCCTTCATATACATAAATAACCAAATATAACCTAACCTAAATCAACCTATCATCTCGGCGATAATATTTGACCAGATTCCTGGCGAGTTGGCCTCTACGTCTCCGTGGGATCTTTATATACATCAATAACGTAATATAACACAGCCTAACCCAATCTAACATCTCGGCGGTAATATTTGACCACATTCCTGGCTTGTTGGCCTCTACGTCTCCGTGGGACCTTTATATACATCTATAACGTAATATAACCTAACTTAACCCAACCTATCATCTCGGCGGTAATATTTGACAACATTCCTGGCGAGTTGGCCTCTACGTCTCCGTTTGACCTTCATATACATCAATAACGTAATATAACCTAACCTAACCCAATCTAACATCACGGCGGTAATATTTGACATCATTCCTGGCGAGTTGGCCTCTACGTCTCCGTGAGACCTTTATATACATCTATAACGTAATATAACCTAACCTAACCCAACCTAACATCTCGGCGGTAATATTTGAAAACATTCCTGGCGAGTTGGCATCTACGTCTCCGTGGGACCTTTATATACATCAATAACGTAATATAACCTAACCTAACCCAACCTAACATCTCGGCGGTAATATTTGACATCATTCCTGGCGAGTTGGCCTCTACGTTTCCGTGGCACCTTCATATACATCAATAACGAAATATAACCTAACCTGAACCAACCTAACATCTCCGCGGTACTCCGCGGTAATATTTGACAACATACCTGCCGAGTTGGCCTCTACGTCTCCGTGGGCCCTTCATATACATCAATAACGAAATATAACCTAACCTAACCCAACCTATCATCTCGGCGGTAATATTTGACAAAATTCCTGGCGAGTTGGCTTCTCCGTTTCCGTGGGACCTTCATATAGATCTATAACGTAATATAACCTAACCTAACCCAACCTAACACCTCGGCTGTAATATTTGACAACATCCATGGCGAGTTGGCCTCTACGTCTCCGTGGGACCTTCATATACATCAATAACGTAATATAACCTAACCCAACCCAACCTAACATCTCGGCGGTAATATTTGACCACATTCCTGTCTTGTTGGCCTCTACGTCTCCGTGGGACCTTTATACACATCAGTAACGTAATATAACCTAACCTAACCCAACCTAACATCTCGGCGGTAATATTTGAAAACATTCCTGGCGAGTTGGCCTCTACGTCTCCGAGAGACCTTCATATACATCAATAACGTAATATAACCTAACCTAACCCAATCTAGCATCTCGGCGGTAATATTTGACCACATTCCTGGCTTGTTGGCCTCTACGTCTCCGTGAGACCTTTATATACATCTATAACGTAATATAACGTAACCTAACCCAACCTATCATCTCGGCGGTTATATTTGAAAACATTCCTGGCGAGTTGGCCTCCACGTTTCCGTTGGACCTTTATATACATCTATAACGTAATATAACCTAACCTAACCCAACCTCACACCTCGGCGGTAATATTTGACAACATTCATGGCGAGTTGGCCTCAACGTCTCCGTGGGACCTTCATATACATCAATAACGTAATATAACCTAACCTAACCCAACCTAACATCTCGGCGGTAATATTTGAGCACATTCCTGTCTTGTTGGCCTCTACGTCTCCGTGGGACCTTTATACACATGAGTAACGTAATATAACCTAACCTAACCCAACCTAACATCTCGGCGGTAATATTTGAAAACATTCCTGGCGAGTTGGCCTCTACGTCTCCGAGAGACCTTCATATACATCAATAACGTAATATAACCTAACCTAACCCAATCTAGCATCTCGGCGGTAATATTTGACCACATTCCTGGCTTGTTGGCCTCTACGTCTCCGTGAGACCTTTATATACATCTATAACGTAATATAACCTAACCTAACCCAACCTAACATCTCGGCGGTAATATTTGAAAACATTCCTGGCGAGTTGGCATCTACGTCTCCGTGGGACCTTTATATACATCAATAACGTAATATAACCTAACCTAACCCAACCTAACATCTCGGCGGTAATATTTGACATCATTCCTGGCGAGTTGGCCTCTACGTCTCCGTGGGACCTTTATAAACATCAATAACATAATATAAGCTAGCCTAACCCAATCTAACATCTCGGCGGTAATATTTGACCACATTCCTGGCGAGTTGGCCTCTACGTCTTCGTGGGACCTTTATATACATCAATAACGTAATATAACTTAACCTAACACAACCTAACATCTCCGCGGTAATATTTAACAACATACCTGGCGAGTCGGCCTCTACGTCTCCGTGGGCCCTTCATATACATCAATAACAAAAATATAACCTAACCTAAATCAACCTATCATCTCGGCGATAATATTTGACAAGATTCCTGGCGAGTTGCCATCTACATCTCCGTGGGATCTTTATATACATCAATAACGTAATATAACATAACCTAACCCAATCTAACATCTCGGCGGTAATATTTCACCACATTGCTGGCTTGTTGGCCTCTACGTCTCCGTGGGGCCTTTATACACATCAGTAACGTAATATAACCTAACCTAACCCAACCTAACATCTCGGCGGTAATATTTGAAAACATTCCTGGCGAGTTGGCCTCTACGTCTCCGAGAGACCTTCATATACATCAATAACGTAATATAACCTAACCTAACCCAATCTAGCATCTCGGCGGTAATATTTGACCACATTCCTGGCTTGTTGGCCTCTACGTCTCCGTGAGACCTTTATATACATCTATAACGTAATATAACGTAACCTAACCCAACCTATCATCTCGGCGGTTATATTTGAAAACATTCCTGGCGAGTTGGCCTCCACGTTTCCGTGGGACCTTTATATACATCTATAACGTAATATAACCTAACCTAACCCAACCTAACATCTCGGCGGTAATATTTGACATCATTCCTGGCGAGTTGGCCTCTACGTCTCCGTGGCACCTTCATATACATCAATAACGAAATATAACCTAACCTAACCCAACCTATCATATCGGCGGTAATATTGGACAACATTCCTGGCGAGTTGGCCTCTACGTTACCGTGGGACCCTCGTATACATCAATAACGTAATATAACGTAACTTAACCCAACCTGTCATCTCGGCGGTAATATTTGATAACATTCCTGGCGAGTTGGCCTCTACGTCTCCGTGTAACCCTAGTATACATCAATAACGTAATATAACGTAACTTAACCCAACCTATCATCTCGGCGGTAATATTTGACATCATTCCTGGCGAGTTGGCCTCTACGTCTCCGTGGGACCTTTATATACATCAATAACATAATATAAGCTAGCCTAACCCAATCTAACATCTCGGCGGTAATATTTGACCACATTCCTGGCGAGTTGGCCTCTACGTCTTCGTGGGACCTTTATATACATCAATAACGTAATATAACTTAACCAACCCAACCTAACATCTCCGCGGTAATATTTTACAACATACCTGGCGAGTTGGCCTCTACGTCTCCGTGGGCCCTTCATATACATAAATAACCAAATATAACCTAACCTGAATCAACCTATCATCTCGGCGATAATATTTGACCAGATTCCTGGCGAGTTGGCCTCTACGTCTCCGTGGGATCTTTATATACATCAATAACGTAATATAACACAGCCTAACCCAATCTAACATCTCGGCGGTAATATTTGACCACATTCCTGGCTTGTTGGCCTCTACGTCTCCGTGGGACCTTTATATACATCTATAACGTAATATAACCTAACTTAACCCAACCTATCATCTCGGCGGTAATATTTGACAACATTCCTGGCGAGTTGGCCTCTACGTCTCCGTTTGACCTTCATATACATCAATAACGTAATATAACCTAACCTAACCCAATCTAACATCTCGGCGGTAATATTTGACATCATTCCTGGCGAGTTGGCCTCTACGTCTCCGAGGGATCTTCATATACAACAATAACGAAATATAACCTAACCTAACCTAACCTATCATCTCGGCGGTAACATTTGACAACATTCCCGGCGAGTTGGCCTCTACGTCTCCGTGGGACCTTTATATACATCAGTAACGTAATATAACCTAACCTAACCCAACTTAACATCTCGGCGGTAATATTTGAAAACATTCCTGGCGAGTAGGCCTCTACGTCTCCGAGAGACCTTCATATACATCAATAACGTAATATAACCTAACCTAACCCAATCTAGCATCTCGGCGGTAATATTTGACCACATTCCTGGCTTGTTGGCCTCTACGTCTCCGTGAGACCTTTATATACATCTATAACGTAATATAACCTAACCTAACCCAACCTAACATCTCGGCGGTAATATTTGAAAACATTCCTGGCGAGTTGGCATCTACGTGTCCGTGGGACCTTTATATACATCAATAACGTAATATAACCTAACCTAACCCAACCTAACATCTCGGCGGTAATATTTGACATCATTCCTGGCGAGTTGGCCTCTACGTTTCCGTGGCACCTTCATATACATCTATAACGAAATATAACCTAACCTGAACCAACCTAACATCTCCGCGGTACTCCGCGGTAATATTTGACAACATACCTGCCGAGTTGGCCTCTACGTCTCCGTGGGCCCTTCATATACATCAATAACGAAATATAACCTAACCTAACCCAACCTATCATCTCGGCGGTAATATTTGGCAAAATTCCTGGCGAGTTGGCTTCTCCGTTTCCGTGGGACCTTCATATAGATCTATAACGTAATATAACCTAACCTAACCCAACCTAACACCTCGGCGGTAATATTTGACAACATCCATGGCGAGTTGGCCTCTGCGTCTCCGTGGGACCTTCATATACATCAATAACGTAATATAACCTAACCCAACCCAACCTAACATCTCGGCGGTAATATTTGACCACATTCCTGTCTTGTTGGCCTCTACGTCTCCGTGGGACCTTTATACACATCAGTAACGTAATATAACCTAACCTAACCCAACCTAACATCTCGGCGGTAATATTTGAAAACATTCCTGGCGAGTTGGCCTCTACGTCTCCGAGAGACCTTCATATACATCAATAACGTAATATAACCTAACCTAACCCAATCTAGCATCTCGGCGGTAATATTTGACCACATTCCTGGCTTGTTGGCCTCTACGTCTCCGTGAGACTTTTATATACATCTATAACGTAATATAACCTAACCTAACCCAACCTAACATCTCTGCGGTAATATTTGAAAACATTCCTGGCGAGTTGGCATCTACGTCTCCGTGGGACCTTTATATACATCAATAACGTAATATAACCTAACCTAACCCAACCTAACATCTCGGCGGTAATATTTGACATCATTCCTGTCTTGTTGGCCTCTACGTCTCCGTGGGACCTTTATATACATCAATAACATAATATAAGCTAGCCTAACCCAATCTAACATCTCGGCGGTAATATTTGACCACATTCCTGGCGAGTTGGCCTCTACGTCTTCGTGGGACCTTTATATACATCAATAACGTAATATAACTTAACCTAACACAACCTAACATCTCCGCGGTAATATTTAACAACATACCTGGCGAGTCGGCCTCTACGTCTCCGTGGGCCCTTCATATACATCAATAACAAAAATATAACCTAACCTAAATCAACCTATCATCTCGGCGATAATATTTGACAAGATTCCTGGCGAGTTGCCATCTACATCTCCGTGGGATCTTTATATACATCAATAACGTAATATAACATAACCTAACCCAATCTAACATCTCGGCGGTAATATTTCACCACATTGCTGGCTTGTTGGCCTCTACGTCTCCGTGGGACCTTTGTATACATCTATAACGTAATATAACCTAACCTAACCCAACCTATCATCTCGGCGGTAATATTTGACAACATTCCTGGCGAGTTGGCCTTTACGTCTCCGTTTGACCTTCATATACATCAATAACGTAATATGACCTAACATAACCCAACCTAACATCTCGGCGGTAATATTTGACATCATTCCTGGCGAGTTGGCCTCTACGTCTCCGTGGCACCTTCATATACATCAATAACGAAATATAACCTAACCTAACCCAACCTATCATATCGGCGGTAATATTTGACAACATTCCTGGCGAGTTGGCCTCTACGTTACCGTGTAACCCTCGTATACATCAATAACGTAATATAACGTAACTTAACCCAACCTATCATCTCGGCGGTAATATTTGAAAACATTCCTGGCGAGTTGGCCTCTACGTCTTCGTGGGACTTTTATATACTTCAATAACGTAATATAACTTAACCAACCCAACCTAACATCTCCGCGGTAATATTTGACAACATTCCTGGCGAGTTGGCCTCTACGTCTCCGTGTAACCCTCGTATACATCAATAACGTAATATAACGTAACTTAACCCAACCTATCATCTCGGCGGTAATATTTGACATCATTCCTGGCGAGCTGGCCTCTACGTCTCCGTGGGACCTTTATATACATCAATAACGTAATATAACCTAACCTAACCCAACCTAACATTTTGGCGGTAATATTTGACCACGTTCCTGGCTTATTGGACTCTACGTCTCCGTGGGACCTTCATATAGATCTATAACGTAATATTACCTAACCTAACCCAACCTAATATCTCGGCGGTAATATTTGAAAACATTCCTGGCGAGTTGGCCTCTACGTCTCAGTGGGACCTTTATATACATCAATAGCGTAATATAACCTAACCTAACCCAACCTAACATCTCGGCGGTAATATTTGACAACATACACGGCAAGTTGGCCTCTACGTCTCCGTGGGATCTTTATATACATCAATAACGTAATATAACATAACCTAACCCAACCTAACATCTCGGCGGTAATATTTGACAACATTCCTGGCGAGTTGGCTTCTATGTCTCCGTGGGACCTTTATGCACATCAATAAAGAAATATAACCTAACCTAAATCAACCTATCATCTCGGCGATAATATTTGACAACATTCCTGTCTAGTTGGCCTCTACGTCTCCGAGGGATCTTTATATACATCAATAACGTAATATAACATAACCTAACCCAATCTAACATCTCGGCGGTAATGTTTGACCACATTCCTGGCTTGTTGGCCTCTACGTCTCCGTGGGACCTTTATATACGTCTATAACGTAATGTAACCTAACCTAACCGAACCTAACATCTCGGCGGTAATATTTGAAAACATTCCTGGCGAGTTGGCCTCTACGTCTCCGTGGGACCTTCATATACATCAATAACGTAATATAACCTAACCTAACCCAACCTATCATCTCGGCGGTTATATTTGACAACATTCCTGGCGATTTGGCTTCTTCGTCTCCGTGGGACCTTTATACACATCAATAACGTAATATAACGTAACCTAACCCAACCTATCATCTCGGCGGTTATATTTGAAAACATTCCTTGCGAGTTGGCCTCCACGTTTCCGTGGGACCTTTATATACATCTATAACGTAATATAACCTAACCTAACCCAACCTAACACCTCGGCGGTAATATTTGACAACATTCATGGCGAGTTGGCCTCTACGTCTCCGTGGGACCTTCATATACATCAATAACGTAATATAACCTAACCTAACCCAACCTAACATCTCGGCGGTAATATTTGACCACATTCCTGTCTTGTTGGCCTCTACGTCTCCGTGGGACCTTTATACACATCAGTAACGTAATATAACCTAACCTAACCCAACCTAACATCTCGGCGGTAATATTTGAAAACATTCCGGGCGAGTTGGCCTCTACGCCTCCGAGAGACCTTCATATACATCAATAACGTAATATAACCTAACCTAACCCAATCTAGCATCTCGGCGGTAATATTTGACCACATTCCTGGCTTGTTGGCCTCTACGTCTCCGTGAGACCTTTATATACATCTATAACGTAATATAACCTAACCTAACCCAACCTAAAATCTCGGCGGTAATATTTGACCACATTCCTGGCGAGTTGGCCTCTACGTCTTCGTGGGACCTTTATATACATCAATAACGTAATATAACTTAACCAACCCAACCTAACATCTCCGCGGTAATATTTTACAACATACCTGGCGAGTTGGCCTCTACGTCTCCGTGGGCCCTTCATATACATAAATAACCAAATATAACCTAACCTAAATCAACCTATCATCCCTGTGATAATATTTGACCAGATTCCTGGCGAGTTGGCCTCTACGTCTCCGTGGGATCTTTATATACATCAATAACGTAATATAACATAACCTAACCCAATCTAACACCTCGGCGGTAATATTTGACCACATTCCTGGCTTGTTGGCCTCTACGTCTCCGTGGGACCTTTATATACATCTATAACGTAATATAACCTAACTTGACCCAACCTATCATCTCGGCGGTAATATTTGACAACATTCCTGGCGAGTTGGCCTCTACGTCTCCGTGCGACCTTTATATACATCAATAACGTAATATAACCTAACCTAACGCAACCTAACATCTCGGCGGTAATATTTGACATCATTCCTGGCGAGTTGGCCTCTACGTCTCCGTGTAACCCTCGTATACATCAATAACGTAATATAACGTAACTTAACGCAACCTATCATCTCGGCGGTAATATTTGACATCATTCCTGGCGAGTTGGCCTCTACGTCTCCGTGGGACCTTTATATACATCAATAACGAAATATAACTTAACCTGAACCAACCTAACATCTCCGCGGTACTCCGCGGTAATATTTGACAACATACCTGGCGAGTTGGCCTCTACGTGTCCGTGGGCCCTTCATATACATCAATAACGAAATATAACCTAACCTAACCCAACCTATCATCTCGGCGGTAATATTTGACAAAATTCCTGGCGAGTTGGCTTCTCCGTTTCCGTGGGACCTTCATATAGATCTATAACCTAATATAACCTAACCTAACCCAACCTAACATCTCGGCGGTAATATTTGAAAACATTCCTGACGAGTTGGCCTCTACGTCTCAGTGGGACCTTTATATACATCAATAGCGTAATATAACCTAACCTAACCCAACCTAACATCTCGGCGGTAATATTTGACAACATACATGGCAAGTTCGCCTCTACGTCTCCGTGGGATCTTTATATACATCAATAACGTAATATAACATAACCTAACCCAACCTAACATCTCGGCGGTAATATTTGACAGCATTCCTGGCGAGTTGGCTTCTATGTCTCCGTGGGACCTTTATATACATCAATAAAGAAATATAACCTAACCTAAATCAACCTATCATCTCGGCGATAATATTTGACAAGATTCCTGTCTATTTGGCCTCTACGTCTCCGTGGGATCTTTATATACATCAATAACGTAATATAACCTAACCTAACCCAACCTAACAGTTCGGCGGTAATATTTGACATCATTCCTGGCGAGTTGGCCTCTACGTCTTCGTGGGACTTTTATATACATCAATAACGTAATATAACTTAACCAACCCAACCTAACATCTCCGCGGTAATATTTTACAACATACCTGGCGAGTTGGCCTCTACGTCTCCGTGGGCCCTTCATATACATAAATAACCAAATATAACCTAACCTAAATCAACCTATCATCTCGGCGGTAATATTTGACATCATTCCTGGCGAGCTGGCCTCTACGTCTCCGTGGGACCTTTATATAAATCAATAACGTAATATAACCTAACCTAACCCAACCTAACATTTCGGCGGTAATATTTGACTACGTTCCTGGCTTATTGGACTCTACGTCTCCGTGGGACCTTCATATAGATCTATAACGTAATATAACCTAACCTAACCCAACCTAACGTCTCGGCGGTAATATTTGAAAACATTCCTGGCGAGTTGGCCTCTACGTCTCCGTGCGACCTTTATATACATCAATAACGTAATATAACCTAACCTAACGCAACCTAACATCCCCGGCGGTAATATTTGACATCATTCCTGGCGAGTTGGCCTCTACGTCTCCGTGTAACCCTCGTATACATCAATAACGTAATATAACGTAACTTAACGCAACCTATCATCTCGGCGGTAATATTTGACATCATTCCTGGCGAGTTGGCCTCTACGTCTCCGAGAGACCTTCATATACATCAATAACGTAATATAACCTAACCTAACCCAATCTAGCATCTCGGCGGTAATATTTGACCACATTCCTGGCTTGTTGGCCTCTACGTCTCCGTGAGACCTTTATATACATCTATAACGTAATATAACCTAACCTAACCCAACCTAACATCTCGGCGGTAATATTTGAAAACATTCCTGGCGAGTTGGCATCTACGTCTCCGTGGGACCTTTATATACATCAATAACGTAATATAACCTAACCTAACCCAACCTAACATCTCGGCGGTAATATTTGACATCATTCCTGGCGAGTTGGCATCTACGTCTCCGTGGCACCTTCACATACATCAATAACGAAATATAACCTAACCTAACCCAACCTATCATATCGGCGGTAATATTTGACAACATTCCTGGCGAGTTGGCCTCTACGTTACCGTGGGACCCTCGTATACATCAAAAACGTAATATAACGTAACTTAACCCAACCTGTCATCTCGGCGGTAATATTTGAAAACATTTCTGGCGAGTTGGCCTCTACATCTCCGTGTAACCCTCGTATACATCAATAACGTAATATAACGTAACTTAACCCAACCTAACATCTCGGCGGTAATATTTGACATCATTCCTGGCGAGTTGGCCTCTACGTCTCCGTGTAATCCTCGTATACATCAATAACGTAATATAACGTAACTTAACGCAACCTATCATCTCGGCGGTAATATTTGACATCATTCCTGGCGAGTTGGCCTCTACGTCTCCGAGAGACCTTCATATACATCAATAACGTAATATAACCTAACCTAACCCAACCTAACATCTCGGTGGTAATATTTGACATCATTCCTGGCGAGTTGGCCTCTACGTCTCCGTGGCACCTTCACATACATCAATAACGAAATATAACCTAACCTAACCCAACCTATCATATCGGCGGTAATATTTGACAACATTCCTGGCGAGTTGGCCTCTACGTTACCGTGGGACCCTCGTATACATCCATAACGTAATATAACGTAACTTAACCCAACCTATCATCTCGGCGGTAATATTTGACAACATTCCTGGCGAGTTGGCCTCTAAGTCTCCGTTGGACCTTTATACACATCTATAACGTAATATAACATAACCTAACCCAATCTGACATCTCGGCGGTAATATTTGACATCATTCCTGGCGAGTTGGCCTCTACGTCTCCGTGGGACCTTTATATACATCAATAACATAATATAAGCTAGCCTAACCCAATCTAACATCTCGGCGGTAATATTTGACCACATTCCTGGCGAGTTGGCCTCTACGTCTTCGTGGGACCTTTATATACATCAATAACGTAATATAACTTAACCTAACACAACCTAACATCTCCGCGGTAATATTTAACAACATACCTGGCGAGTCGGCCTCTACGTCTCCGTGGGCCCTTCATATACATCAATAACAAAAATATAACCTAACCTAAATCAACCTATCATCTCGGCGATAATTTTTGACAAGATTCCTGACGAGTTGCCCTCTACATCTCCGTGGGATCTTTATATACATCAATAACGTAATATAACATAACCTAACCCAATCTAACATCTCGGCGGTAATATTTCACCACATTGCTGGCTTGTTGGCCTTTACGTCTCCGTGGGACCTTTGTATACATCTATAACGTAATATAACCTAACCTAACCCAACCTATCATCTCGGCGGTAATATTTGACAACATTCCTGGCGAGTTGGCCTTTACGTCTCCGTTTGACCTTCATATACATCAATAACGTAATATGACCTAACCTAACCCAACCTAACATCTCGGCGGTAATATTTGACATCATTCCTGGCGAGTTGGCCTCTACGTCTCCGAGAGACCTTCATATACATCAATAACGTAATATAACCTAACCTAACCCAATCTAGCATCTCGGCGGTAATATTTGACCACATTCCTGGCTTGTTGGCCTCTACGTCTCCGTGAGACCTTTATATACATCTATAACGTAATATAGCCTAACCTAACCCAACCTAACATCTCGGCGGTAATATTTGAAAACATTCCTGGCGAGTTGGCATCTACGTCTCCGTGGGACCTTTATATACATCAATAACGTAATATAACCTAACCTAACCCAATCTAACATCTCGGCGGTAATATTTGACATCATTCCTAGCGAGTTGGCCTCTACGTCTCCGTGGCCCCTTCATATACATCAATAACGAAATATAACCTAACCTAACCCAACCTATCATATCGGCGGTAATATTTGACAACATTCCTGGCGAGTTGGCCTCTACGTTACCGTGGGACCCTCGTATACATCCATAACGTAATATAACGTAACTTAACCCAACCTATCATCTCGGCGGTAATATTTGACAACATTCCTGGCGAGTTGGCCTCTAAGTCTCCGTTGGACCTTTATACACATCTATAACGTAATATAACATAACCTAACCCAATCTGACATCTCGGCGGTAATATTTGACAACATTCCTGGCGAGTTGGCCTCTACGTCTCCGAGAGACCTTCATATACATCAATAACGTAATATAACCTAACCTAACCCAATCTAGCATCTCGGCGGTAATATTTGACCACATTCCTGGCTTGTTGGCCTCTACGTCTCCGTGAGACCTTTATATACATCTATAACGTAATATAACCTAACCTAACCCAACCTAACATCTCGGCGGTAATATTTGAAAACATTCCTGGCGAGTTGGCATCTACGTCTCCGTGGGACCTTTATATACATCAATAACGTAATATAACCTAACCTAACCCAACCTAACATCTCGGCGGTAATATTTGACATCATTCCTGGCGAGTTGGCATCTACGTCTCCGTGGCACCTTCACATACATCAATAACGAAATATAACCTAACCTAACCCAACCTATCATATCGGCGGTAATATTTGACAACATTCCTGGCGAGTTGGCCTCTACGTTACCGTGGGACCCTCGTATACATCAAAAACGTAATATAACGTAACTTAACCCAACCTGTCATCTCGGCGGTAATATTTGAAAACATTTCTGGCGAGTTGGCCTCTACATCTCCGTGTAACCCTCGTATACATCAATAACGTAATATAACGTAACTTAACCCAACCTAACATCTCGGCGGTAATATTTGACATCATTCCTGGCGAGTTGGCCTCTACGTCTCCGTGTAATCCTCGTATACATCAATAACGTAATATAACGTAACTTAACGCAACCTATCATCTCGGCGGTAATATTTGACATCATTCCTGGCGAGTTGGCCTCTACGTCTCCGAGAGACCTTCATATACATCAATAACGTAATATAACCTAACCTAACCCAATCTAGCATCTCGGCGGTAATATTTGACCACATTCCTGGCTTGTTGGCCTCTACGTCTCCGTGAGACCTTTATATACATCTATAACGTAATATAACCTAACCTAACCCAACCTAACATCTCGGCGGTAATATTTGAAAACATTCCTGGCGAGTTGGCATCTACGTCTCCGTGGGACCTTTATATACATCAATAACGTAATATAACCTAACCTAACCCAACCTAACATCTCGGCGGTAATATTTGACATCATTCCTGGCGAGTTGGCATCTACGTCTCCGTGGCACCTTCACATACATCAATAACGAAATATAACCTAACCTAACCCAACCTATCATATCGGCGGTAATATTTGACAACATTCCTGGCGAGTTGGCCTCTACGTTACCGTGGGACCCTCGTATACATCAAAAACGTAATATAACGTAACTTAACCCAACCTGTCATCTCGGCGGTAATATTTGAAAACATTTCTGGCGAGTTGGCCTCTACATCTCCGTGTAACCCTCGTATACATCAATAACGTAATATAACGTAACTTAACCCAACCTAACATCTCGGCGGTAATATTTGACATCATTCCTGGAGAGTTGGCCTCTACGTCTCCGTGTAATCCTCGTATACATCAATAACGTAATATAACGTAACTTAACGCAACCTATCATCTCGGCGGTAATATTTGACATCATTCCTGGCGAGTTGGCCTCTACGTCTCCGAGAGACCTTCATATACATCAATAACGTAATATAACCTAACCTAACCCAATCTAGCATCTCGGCGGTAATATTTGACCACATTCCTGGCTTGTTGGCCTCTACGTCTCCGTGAGACCTTTATATACATCTATAACGTAATATAACCTAACCTAACCCAACCTAACATCTCGGCGGTAATATTTGACAACATACATGGCGAGTTGGCTTCTACGTCTCCCTGGGATCTTTATATACATCAATAACGTAATATAACCTAACCTAACCCAACCTAACATCTCGGTGGTAATATTTGACATCATTCCTGGCGAGTTGGCCTCTACGTCTCCGTGGCACCTTCACATACATCAATAACGAAATATAACCTAACCTAACCCAACCTATCATATCGGCGGTAATATTTGACAACATTCCTGGCGAGTTGGCCTCTACGTTACCGTGGGACCCTCGTATACATCCATAACGTAATATAACGTAACTTAACCCAACCTATCATCTCGGCGGTAATATTTGACAACATTCCTGGCGAGTTGGCCTCTAAGTCTCCGTTGGACCTTTATACACATCTATAACGTAATATAACATAACCTAACCCAATCTGACATCTCGGCGGTAATATTTGACATCATTCCTGGCGAGTTGGCCTCTACGTCTCCGTGGGACCTTTATATACATCAATAACATAATATAAGCTAGCCTAACCCAATCTAACATCTCGGCGGTAATATTTGACCACATTCCTGGCGAGTTGGCCTCTACGTCTTCGTGGGACCTTTATATACATCAATAACGTAATATAACTTAACCTAACACAACCTAACATCTCCGCGGTAATATTTAACAACATACCTGGCGAGTCGGCCTCTACGTCTCCGTGGGCCCTTCATATACATCAATAACAAAAATATAACCTAACCTAAATCAACCTATCATCTCGGCGATAATTTTTGACAAGATTCCTGACGAGTTGCCCTCTACATCTCCGTGGGATCTTTATATACATCAATAACGTAATATAACATAACCTAACCCAATCTAACATCTCGGCGGTAATATTTCACCACATTGCTGGCTTGTTGGCCTTTACGTCTCCGTGGGACCTTTGTATACATCTATAACGTAATATAACCTAACCTAACCCAACCTATCATCTCGGCGGTAATATTTGACAACATTCCTGGCGAGTTGGCCTTTACGTCTCCGTTTGACCTTCATATACATCAATAACGTAATATGACCTAACCTAACCCAACCTAACATCTCGGCGGTAATATTTGACATCATTCCTGGCGAGTTGGCCTCTACGTCTCCGAGAGACCTTCATATACATCAATAACGTAATATAACCTAACCTAACCCAATCTAGCATCTCGGCGGTAATATTTGACCACATTCCTGGCTTGTTGGCCTCTACGTCTCCGTGAGACCTTTATATACATCTATAACGTAATATAGCCTAACCTAACCCAACCTAACATCTCGGCGGTAATATTTGAAAACATTCCTGGCGAGTTGGCATCTACGTCTCCGTGGGACCTTTATATACATCAATAACGTAATATAACCTAACCTAACCCAATCTAACATCTCGGCGGTAATATTTGACATCATTCCTAGCGAGTTGGCCTCTACGTCTCCGTGGCCCCTTCATATACATCAATAACGAAATATAACCTAACCTAACCCAACCTATCATATCGGCGGTAATATTTGACAACATTCCTGGCGAGTTGGCCTCTACGTTACCGTGGGACCCTCGTATACATCCATAACGTAATATAACGTAACTTAACCCAACCTATCATCTCGGCGGTAATATTTGACAACATTCCTGGCGAGTTGGCCTCTAAGTCTCCGTTGGACCTTTATACACATCTATAACGTAATATAACATAACCTAACCCAATCTGACATCTCGGCGGTAATATTTGACAACATTCCTGGTGAGTTGGCCTCTACGTCTCCGTGGGACCTTTATATACATCAATAACATAATATAAGCTAGCCTAACCCAATCTAACATCTCGGCGGTAATATTTGACAACATTCCTGGCGAGTTGGCCTCTACGTCTCCGTGCGACCTTTATATACATCAATAACGTAATATAACCTAACCTAACGCAACCTAACATCTCGGCGGTAATATTTGACATCATTCCTGGCGAGTTGGCCTCTACGTCTTCGTTGGACCTTTATATGCATCAATAACGTAATATAACTTAACCTAACACAACCTAACATCTCCGCGGTAATATTTAACAACATACCTGGCGAGTCGGCATCTACGTCTCCGTGGGCCCTTCATATACATCAATAACAAAAATATGACCTAACCTAAATCAACCTATCATCTCGGCGATAATATTTGACAAGATTCCTGGCGAGTTGGCCTCTACATCTCCGTGGGATCTTTATATACATCAATAACGTAATATAACATAACCTAACCCAATCTAACATCTCGGCGGTAATATTTCACCACATTGCTGGCTTGTTGGCCTCTACGTCTCCGTGGGACCTTTGTATACATCTATAACGTAATATAACCTAACCTAACCCAACCTAACATCTCGGCGGTAATATTTGAAAACATTCCTGGCGAGTTGGCATCTACGTCTCCGTGGGACCTTTATATACATCAATAACGTAATATAACCTAACCTAACCCAACCTAACATCTCGGCGGTAATATTTGACATCATTCCTGGCGAGTTGGCCTCTACGTCTCCGTGGCACCTTCACATACATCAATAACGAAATATAACCTAACCTAACCCAACCTATCATATCGGCGGTAATATTTGACAACATTCCTGGCGAGTTGGCCTCTACGTCTCCGTGCGACCTTTATATACATCAATAACGTAATATAACCTAACCTAACGCAACCTAACATCTCGGCGGTAATATTTGACATCATTCCTGGCGAGTTGGCCTCTACGTCTCCGTGTAACCCTCGTATACATCAATAACGTAATATAACGTAACTTAACGCAACCTATCATCTCGGCGGTAATATTTGACATCATTCCTGGCGAGTTGGCCTCTACGTCTCCGTGGGACCTTTATATACATCAATAACGTAATATAAGCAAGCCTAACCCAATCTAACATCTCGGCGGTAATATTTGACCACATTCCTGGCGAGTTGGCCTCTACGTCTTCGTGGGACCTTTATATACATCAATAACGTAATATAACTTAACCTGAACCAACCTAACATCTCCGCGGTACTCCGCGGTAATATTTGACAACATACCTGGCGAGTTGGCCTCTACGTCTCCGTGGGCCCTTCATATACATCAATAACGAAATATAACCTAACCTAACCCAACCTATCATCTCGGCGGTAATATTTGACAAAATTCCTGGCGAGTTGGCTTCTCCGTTTCCGTGGGACCTTCATATAGATCTATAACCTAATATAACCTAACCTAACCCAACCTAACATCTCGGCGGTAATATTTGAAAACATTCCTGACGAGTTGGCCTCTACGTCTCAGTGGGACCTTTATATACATCAATAGCGTAATATAACCTAACCTAACCCAACCTAACATCTCGGCGGTAATATTTGACAACATACATGGCAAGTTGGCCTCTACGTCTCCGTGGGATCTTTATATACATCAATAACGTAATATAACATAACCTAACCCAACCTAACATCTCGGCGGTAATATTTGACAGCATTCCTGGCGAGTTGGCTTCTATGTCTCCGTGGGACCTTTATATACATCAATAAAGAAATATAACCTAACCTAAATCAACCTATCATCTCGGCGATAATATTTGACAAGATTCCTGTCTATTTGGCCTCTACATCTCCGTGGGATCTTTATATACATCAATAACGTAATATAGCATAACCTAACCCAATCTAACATCTCGGCGGTAATATTTCACCACATTGCTGGCTTGTTGGCCTCTACGTCTCCGTGGGACCTTTGTATACATCTATAACGTAATATAACCTAACCTAACCGAACCTAACATCTCGGCGGTAATATTTGAAAACATTCCTGGCGATTTGGCTCCTTCGTCTCCGTGGGACCTTTATACACATCAGTAACGTAATATAACCTAACCTAACCCAACCTAACATCTCGGCGGTAATATTTGAAAACATTCCTGGCGAGTTGGCTTCTACGTCTCCGAGAGACCTTCATATACATCAATAACGTAATATAACCTAACCTAACCCAATCTAGCATCTCGGCGGTAATATTTGACCACATTCCTGGCTTGTTGGCCTCTACGTCTCCGTGAGACCTTTATATACATCTATAACGTAATATAACCTAACCTAACCCAACCTAACATCTCGGCGGTAATATTTGAAAACATTCCTGGCGAGTTGGCATCTACGTCTCCGTGGGACCTTTATATACATCAATAACGTAATATAACCTAACCTAACCCAACCTAACATCTCGGCGGTTATATTTGACATCATTCCTGGCGAGTTGGCCTCTACGTCTCCGTGGCACCTTCACATACATCAATAACGAAACATAACCTAACCTAACCCAACCTATCATATCGGCGGTAATATTTGACAACATTCCTGGCGAGTTGGCCTCTACGTTACCGTGGGACCCTCGTATACATCAATAACGTAATATAACGTAACTTAACCCAACCTGTCATCTCGGCTGTAATATTTGAAAAAAATTTCTGGCGAGTTGGCCTCTACATCTCCGTGTAACCCTCGTCTACATCAATAACGTAATATAACGTAACTTAACCCAACCTATCATCTCGGCGGTAATATTTGACATCATTCCTGGCGAGTTGGCC
This sequence comes from Xylocopa violacea, assembly GCA_963969225.1. Lineage (NCBI taxonomy): Eukaryota > Metazoa > Arthropoda > Insecta > Hymenoptera > Apidae > Xylocopa > Xylocopa violacea. The sequence goes on along the minus strand of CAXAJV010000741.1, from coordinate 2,004,752 downwards.
TCTACGTCTCCGTGGGACCTTTATATACATCAATAACATAATATAAGCTAGCCTAACCCAATCTAACATCTCGGCGGTAATATTTGACCACATTCCTGGCGAGTTGCCCTCTACGTCTCCGTGGGACCTTTATATACATCAATAACATAATATAAGCTAGCCTAACCCAATCTAACATCTCGGCGGTAATATTTGACATCATTCCTGGCGAGTTGGCCTCTACGTCTCCGTGGGACCTTTATATACATCAATAACATAATATAAGCTAGCCTAACCCAATCTAACATCTCGGCGGTAATATTTGACCACATTCCTGGCGAGTTGGCCTCTACGTCTTCGTTGGACCTTTATATGCATCAATAACGTAATATAACTTATCCTAACACAACCTAACATCTCCGCGGTAATATTTAACAACATACCTGGCGAGTCGGCATCTACGTCTCCGTGGGCCCTTCATATACATCAATAACAAAAATATGACCTAACCTAAATCAACCTATCATCTCGGCGATAATATTTGACAAGATTCCTGGCGAGTTGGCCTCTACATCTCCGTGGGATCTTTATATACATCAATAACGTAATATAACATAACCTAACCCAATCTAACATCTCGGCGGTAATATTTCACCACATTGCTGGCTTGTTGGCCTCTACGTCTCCGTGGGACCTTTGTATACATCTATAACGTAATATAACCTAACCTAACCCAACCTAACATCTCGGCGGTAATATTTGAAAACATTCCTGGCGAGTTGGCATCTACGTCTCCGTGGGACCTTCATATACATCAATAACGAAATATAACCTAACCTAAGCCAACCTATCATCTCGGCGGTAATATTTGACAAAATTCCTGGCGAGTTGGCTTCTCCGTTTCCGTGGGACCTTCATATAGATCTATAACCTAATATAACCTAACCTAACCCAACCTAACATCTCGGCGGTAATATTTGAAAACATTCCTGACGAGTTGGCCTCTACGTCTCAGTGGGACCTTTATATACATCAATAGCGTAATATAACCTAACCTAACCCAACCTAACATCTCGGCGGTAATATTTGACAACATACATGGCAAGTTGGCCTCTACGTCTCCGTGGGATCTTTATATACATCAATAACGTAATATAACATAACCTAACCCAACCTAACATCTCGGCGGTAATATTTGACAGCATTCCTGGCGAGTTGGCTTCTATGTCTCCGTGGGACCTTTATATACATCAATAAAGAAATATAACCTAACCTAAATCAACCTATCATCTCGGCGATAATATTTGACAAGATTCCTGTCTATTTGGCCTCTACGTCTCCGTGGGATCTTTATATACATCAATAACGTAATATAACATAACCTAACCCAATCTAACATCTCGGCGGTAATATTTGACCACATTCCTGGCTTGTTGGCCTCTACGTCTCCGTGGGACCTTTATATACGTCTATAACGTAATGTAACCTAACCTAACCGAACCTAACATCTCGGCGGTAATATTTGAAAACATTCCTGGCGATTTGGCTCCTTCGTCTCCGTGGGACCTTTATATACATCAATAACGTAATATAACGTAACCTAACCCAACCTATCATCTCGGCGGTTATATTTGAAAACATTCCTGGCGAGTTGGCCTCCACGTTTCCGTGGGACCTTTATATACATCTATAACGTAATATAACCTAACCTAACCCAACCTAACATCTCGGCGGTTATATTTGACATCATTCCTGGCGAGTTGGCCTCTACGTCTCCGTGGCACCTTCACATACATCAATAACGAAACATAACCTAACCTAACCCAACCTATCATATCGGCGGTAATATTTGACAACATTCCTGGCGAGTTGGCCTCTACGTTACCGTGGGACCCTCGTATACATCAATAACGTAATATAACGTAACTTAACCCAACCTGTCATCTCGGCTGTAATATTTGAAAACATTTCTGGCGAGTTGGCCTCTACATCTCCGTGTAACCCTCGTCTACATCAATAACGTAATATAACGTAACTTAACCCAACCTATCATCTCGGCGGTAATATTTGACATCATTCCTGGCGAGTTGGCCTCTACGTCTCCGTGGGACCTTTATATACATCAATAACATAATATAAGCTAGCCTAACCCAATCTAACATCTCGGCGGTAATATTTGACCACATTCCTGGCGAGTTGCCCTCTACGTCTCCGTGGGACCTTTATATACATCAATAACATAATATAAGCTAGCCTAACCCAATCTAACATCTCGGCGGTAATATTTGACATCATTCCTGGCGAGTTGGCCTCTACGTCTCCGTGGGACCTTTATATACATCAATAACATAATATAAGCTAGCCTAACCCAATCTAACATCTCGGCGGTAATATTTGACCACATTCCTGGCGAGTTGGCCTCTACGTCTTCGTTGGACCTTTATATGCATCAATAACGTAATATAACTTATCCTAACACAACCTAACATCTCCGCGGTAATATTTAACAACATACCTGGCGAGTCGGCATCTACGTCTCCGTGGGCCCTTCATATACATCAATAACAAAAATATGACCTAACCTAAATCAACCTATCATCTCGGCGATAATATTTGACAAGATTCCTGGCGAGTTGGCCTCTACATCTCCGTGGGATCTTTATATACATCAATAACGTAATATAACATAACCTAACCCAATCTAACATCTCGGCGGTAATATTTCACCACATTGCTGGCTTGTTGGCCTCTACGTCTCCGTGGGACCTTTGTATACATCTATAACGTAATATAACCTAACCTAACCCAACCTAACATCTCGGCGGTAATATTTGAAAACATTCCTGGCGAGTTGGCATCTACGTCTCCGTGGGACCTTCATATACATCAATAACGAAATATAACCTAACCTAACCCAACCTATCATCTCGGCGGTAATATTTGACAAAATTCCTGGCGAGTTGGCTTCTCCGTTTCCGTGGGACCTTCATATAGATCTATAACCTAATATAACCTAACCTAACCCAACCTAACATCTCGGCGGTAATATTTGAAAACATTCCTGACGAGTTGGCCTCTACGTCTCAGTGGGACCTTTATATACATCAATAGCGTAATATAACCTAACCTAACCCAACCTAACATCTCGGCGGTAATATTTGACAACATACATGGCAAGTTGGCCTCTACGTCTCCGTGGGATCTTTATATACATCAATAACGTAATATAACATAACCTAACCCAACCTAACATCTCGGCGGTAATATTTGACAGCATTCCTGGCGAGTTGGCTTCTATGTCTCCGTGGGACCTTTATATACATCAATAAAGAAATATAACCTAACCTAAATCAACCTATCATCTCGGCGATAATATTTGACAAGATTCCTGTCTATTTGGCCTCTACGTCTCCGTGGGATCTTTATATACATCAATAACGTAATATAACATAACCTAACCCAATCTAACATCTCGGCGGTAATATTTGACCACATTCCTGGCTTGTTGCCCTCTACGTCTCCGTGGGACCTTTATATACGTCTATAACGTAATGTAACCTAACCTAACCGAACCTAACATCTCGGCGGTAATATTTGAAAACATTCCTGGCGATTTGGCTCCTTCGTCTCCGTGGGACCTTTATATACATCAATAACGTAATATAACGTAACCTAACCCAACCTATCATCTCGGCGGTTATATTTGAAAACATTCCTGGCGAGTTGGCCTCCACGTTTCCGTGGGACCTTTATATACATCTATAACGTAATATAACCTAACCTAACCCAACCTAACACCTCGGCGGTAATATTTGACAACATTCATGGCGAGTTGGCCTCTACGTCTCCGTGGGACCTTCATATACATCAATAACGTAATATAACCTAACCTAACCCAACCTAACACCTCGGCGGTAATATTTGACCACATTCCTGTCTTGTTGGCCTCTACGTCTCCGTGGGACCTTTATACACATCAGTAACGTAATATAACCTAACCTAACCCAACCTAACATCTCGGCGGTAATATTTGAAAACATTCCTGGCGAGTTGGCCTCTACGTCTCCGAGAGACCTTCATATACATCAATAACGTAATATAACCTAACCTAACCCAATCTAGCATCTCGGCGGTAATATTTGACCACATTCCTGGCTTGTTGGCCTCTACGTCTCCGTGAGACCTTTATATACATCTATAACGTAATATAACCTAACCTAACCCAACCTAACATCTCGGCGGTAATATTTGAAAACATTCCTGGCGAGTTGGCATCTACGTCTCCGTGGGACCTTTATATACATCAATAACGTAATATAACCTAACCTAACCCAACCTAACATCTCGGCGGTTATATTTGACATCATTCCTGGCGAGTTGGCCTCTACGTCTCCGTGGCACCTTCACATACATCAATAACGAAACATAACCTAACCTAACCCAACCTATCATATCGGCGGTAATATTTGACAACATTCCTGGCGAGTTGGCCTCTACGTTACCGTGGGACCCTCGTATACATCAATAACGTAATATAACGTAACTTAACCCAACCTGTCATCTCGGCTGTAATATTTGAAAACATTTCTGGCGAGTTGGCCTCTACATCTCCGTGTAACCCTCGTCTACATCAATAACGTAATATAACGTAACTTAACCCAACCTATCATCTCGGCGGTAATATTTGACATCATTCCTGGCGAGTTGGCCTCTACGTCTCCGTGGGACCTTTATATACATCAATAACATAATATAAGCTAGCCTAACCCAATCTAACATCTCGGCGATAATATTTGACAAGATTCCTGGCGAGTTGGCCTCTACATCTCCGTGGGATCTTTATATACATCAATAACGTAATATAACATAACCTAACCCAATCTAACATCTCGGCGGTAATATTTCATCACATTGCTGGCTTGTTGGCCTCTACGTCTCCGTGGGACCTTTGTATACATCTATAACGTAATATAACCTAACCTAATCCAACCTAACATCTCGGCGGTAATATTTGAAAACATTCCTGGCGAGTTGGCATCTACGTCTCCGTGGGACCTTTATATACATCAATAACGTAATATAACCTAACCTAACCCAACCTAACATCTCGGCGGTAATATTTGACATCATTCCTGGCGAGTTGGCCTGTACGTCTCCGTGGCACCTTCACATACATCAATAACGAAATATAACCTAACCTAACCTAACCTATCATATCGGCGGTAATATTTGAGAACATTCCTGGCGAGTTGGCCTCTACGTTACCGTGGGACCCTCGTATACATCAATAACGTAATATAACGTAACTTAACCCAACCTGTCATCTCGGCGGTAATTTTTGAAAACATTTCTGGCGAGTTGGCCTCTACATCTCCGTGTAACCCTCGTATACATCAATAACGTAATATAACGTAACTTAACCCAACCTATCATCTCGGCGGTAATATTTGACATCATTCCTGGCGAGTTGGCCTCTACGTCTCCGTGGGACCTTTATATACATCAAAAACATAATATAAGCTAGCCTAACCCAATCTAACATCTTGGCGGTAATATTTGACCACATTCCTGGCGAGTTCGCATCTACGTCTTCGTGGGACCTTTATATACATCAATAACGTAATATAACTTAACCTAACACAACCTAACATCTCCGCGGTAATATTTAACAACATACCTGGCGAGTCGGCCTCTACGTCTCCGTGGGCCCTTCATATACATCAATAACAAAAATATAACCTAACCTAAATCAACCTATCATCTCGGCGATAATATTTGACAAGATTCCTGACGAGTTGCCCTCTACATCTCCGTGGGATCTTTATATACATCAATAACGTAATATAACATAACCTAACCCAATCTAACATCTCGGCGGTAATATTTCACCACATTGCTGGCTTGTTGGCCTCTACGTCTCCGTGTGACCTTTGTATACATCTATAACGTAATATAACCTAACCTAACCCAACCTATCATCTCGGCGGTAATATTTGACAACATTCCTGGCGAGTTGGCCTTTACGTCTCCGTTTGACCTTCATATACATCAATAACGTAATATGACCTAACCTAACCCAACCTAACATCTCGGCGGTAATATTTGACATCATTCCTGGCGAGTTGGCCTCTACGTCTCCGAGAGACCTTCATATACATCAATAACGTAATATAACCTAACCTAACCCAATCTAGCATCTCGGCGGTAATATTTGACCACATTCCTGGCTTGTTGGCCTCTACGTCTCCGTGAGACCTTTATATACATCTATAACCTAATATAACCTAACCTAACCCAACCTAACATCTCGGCGGTAATATTTGACAGCATTCCTGGCGAGTTGGCTTCTATGTCTCCGTGGGACCTTTATATACATCAATAAAGAAATATAACCTAACCTAAATCAACCTATCATCTCGGCGATAATATTTGACAAGATTCCTGTCTATTTGGCCTCTACGTCTCCGTGGGATCTTTATATACATCAATAACGTAATATAACATAACCTAACCCAATCTAACATCTCGGCGGTAATATTTGACCACATTCCTGGCTTGTTGGCCTCTACGTCTCCGTGGGACCTTTATATACGTCTATAACGTAATGTAACCTAACCTAACCGAACATAACATCTCGGCGGTAATATTTGAAAACATTCCTGGCGATTTGGCTCCTTCGTCTCCGTGGGACCTTTATATACATCAATAACGTAATATAACGTAACCTAACCCAACCTATCATCTCGGCGGTTATATTTGAAAACATTCCTGGCGAGTTGGCCTCCACGTTTCCGTGGGACCTTTATATACATCTATAACGTAATATAACCTAACCTAACCCAACCTAACACCTCGGCGGTAATATTGGACAACATTCATGGCGAGTTGGCCTCTACGTCTCCGTGGGACCTTCATATACATCAATAACGTAATATAACCTAACCTAACCCAACCTAACACCTCGGCGGTAATATTTGACCACATTCCTGTCTTGTTGGCCTCTACGTCTCCGTGGGACCTTTATACACATCAGTAACGTAATATAACCTAACCTAACCCAACCTAACATCTCGGCGGTAATATTTGAAAACATTCCTGGCGAGTTGGCCTCTACGTCTCCGAGAGACCTTCATATACATCAATAACGTAATATAACCTAACCTAACCCAATCTAGCATCTCGGCGGTAATATTTGACCACATTCCTGGCTTGTTGGCCTCTACGTCTCCGTGAGACCTTTATATACATCTATAACGTAATATAACCTAACCTAACCCAACCTAACATCTCGGCGGTAATATTTGAAAACATTCCTGGCGAGTTGGCATCTACGTCTCCGTGGGACCTTTATATACATCAATAACGTAATATAACCTAACCTAACCCAACCTAACATCTCGGCGGTAATATTTGACATCATTCCTGGCGAGTTGGCCTCTACGTCTCCGTGGCACCTTCACATACATCAATAACGAAACATAACCTAACCTAACCCAACCTATCATATCGGCGGTAATATTTGACAACATTCCTGGCGAGTTGGCCTCTACGTTACCGTGGGACCCTCGTATACATCAATAACGTAATATAACGTAACTTAACCCAACCTGTCATCTCGGCTGTAATATTTGAAAACATTTCTGGCGAGTTGGCCTCTACATCTCCGTGTAACCCTCGTCTACATCAATAACATAATATAAGCTAGCCTAACCCAATCTAACATCTCGGCGGTAATATTTGACCACATTCCTGGCGAGTTGCCCTCTACATCTCCGTGGGATCTTTATATACATCAATAACGTAATATAACATAACCTAACCCAATCTAACATCTCGGCGGTAATATTTCACCACATTGCTGGCTTGTTGGCCTCTACGTCTCCGTGGGACCTTTGTATACATCTATAACGTAATATAACCTAACCTAACCCAACCTAACATCTCGGCGGTAATATTTGAAAACATTCCTGGCGAGTTGGCATCTACGTCTCCGTGGGACCTTCATATACATCAATAACGAAATATAACCTAACCTAACCCAACCAATCATCTCGGCGGTAATATTTGACAAAATTCCTGGCGAGTTGGCTTCTCCGTTTCCGTGGGACCTTCATATAGATCTATAACCTAATATAACCTAACCTAACCCAACCTAACATCTCGGCGGTAATATTTGAAAACATTCCTGACGAGTTGGCCTCTACGTCTCAGTGGGACCTTTATATACATCAATAGCGTAATATAACCTAACCTAACCCAACCTAACATCTCGGCGGTAATATTTGACAACATACATGGCAAGTTGGCCTCTACGTCTCCGTGGGATCTTTATATACATCAATAACGTAATATAACATAACCTAACCCAACCTAACATCTCGGCGGTAATATTTGACAGCATTCCTGGCGAGTTGGCTTCTATGTCTCCGTGGGACCTTTATATACATCAATAAAGAAATATAACCTAACCTAAATCAACCTATCATCTCGGCGATAATATTTGACAAGATTCCTGTCTATTTGGCCTCTACGTCTCCGTGGGATCTTTATATACATCAATAACGTAATATAACATAACCTAACCCAATCTAACATCTCGGCGGTAATATTTGACCACATTCCTGGCTTGTTGCCCTCTACGTCTCCGTGGGACCTTTATATACGTCTATAACGTAATGTAACCTAACCTAACCGAACCTAACATTTCGGCGGTAATATTTGAAAACATTCCTGGCGATTTGGCTCCTTCGTCTCCGTGGGACCTTTATATACATCAATAACGTAATATAACGTAACCTAACCCAACCTATCATCTCGGCGGTTATATTTGAAAACATTCCTGGCGAGTTGGCCTCCACGTTTCCGTGGGACCTTTATATACATCTATAACGTAATATAACCTAACCTAACCCAACCTAACACCTCGGCGGTAATATTTGACAACATTCATGGCGAGTTGGCCTCTACGTCTCCGTGGGACCTTCATATACATCAATAACGTAATATAACCTAACCTAACCCAACCTAACACCTCGGCGGTAATATTTGACCACATTCCTGTCTTGTTGGCCTCTACGTCTCCGTGGGACCTTTATACACATCAGTAACGTAATATAACCTAACCTAACCCAACCTAACATCTCGGCGGTAATATTTGAAAACATTCCTGGCGAGTTGGCCTCTACGTCTCCGAGAGACCTTCATATACATCAATAACGTAATATAACCTAACCTAACCCAATCTAGCATCTCGGCGGTAATATTTGACCACATTCCTGGCTTGTTGGCCTCTACGTCTCCGTGAGACCTTTATATACATCTATAACGTAATATAACCTAACCTAACCCAACCTAACATCTCGGCGGTAATATTTGAAAACATTCCTGGCGAGTTGGCATCTACGTCTCCGTGGGACCTTTATATACATCAATAACGTAATATAACCTAACCTAACCCAACCTAACATCTCGGCGGTTATATTTGACATCATTCCTGGCGAGTTGGCCTCTACGTCTCCGTGGCACCTTCACATACATCAATAACGAAACATAACCTAACCTAACCCAACCTATCATATCGGCGGTAATATTTGACAACATTCCTGGCGAGTTGGCCTCTACGTTACCGTGGGACCCTCGTATACATCAATAACGTAATATAACGTAACTTAACCCAACCTGTCATCTCGGCTGTAATATTTGAAAACATTTCTGGCGAGTTGGCCTCTACATCTCCGTGTAACCCTCGTCTACATCAATAACGTAATATAACGTAACTTAACCCAACCTATCATCTCGGCGGTAATATTTGACATCATTCCTGGCGAGTTGGCCTCTACGTCTCCGTGGGACCTTTATATACATCAATAACATAATATAAGCTAGCCTAACCCAATCTAACATCTCGGCGATAATATTTGACAAGATTCCTGGCGAGTTGGCCTCTACATCTCCGTGGGATCTTTATATACATCAATAACGTAATATAACATAACCTAACCCAATCTAACATCTCGGCGGTAATATTTCATCACATTGCTGGCTTGTTGGCCTCTACGTCTCCGTGGGACCTTTGTATACATCTATAACGTAATATAACCTAACCTAATCCAACCTAACATCTCGGCGGTAATATTTGAAAACATTCCTGGCGAGTTGGCATCTACGTCTCCGTGGGACCTTTATATACATCAATAACGTAATATAACCTAACCTAACCCAACCTAACATCTCGGCGGTAATATTTGACATCATTCCTGGCGAGTTGGCCTGTACGTCTCCGTGGCACCTTCACATACATCAATAACGAAATATAACCTAACCTAACCTAACCTATCATATCGGCGGTAATATTTGAGAACATTCCTGGCGAGTTGGCCTCTACGTTACCGTGGGACCCTCGTATACATCAATAACGAAATATAACGTAACTTAACCCAACCTGTCATCTCGGCGGTAATTTTTGAAAACATTTCTGGCGAGTTGGCCTCTACATCTCCGTGTAACCCTCGTATACATCAATAACGTAATATAACGTAACTTAACCCAACCTATCATCTCGGCGGTAATATTTGACATCATTCCTGGCGAGTTGGCCTCTACGTCTCCGTGGGACCTTTATATACATCAAAAACATAATATAAGCTAGCCTAACCCAATCTAACATCTTGGCGGTAATATTTGACCACATTCCTGGCGAGTTCGCATCTACGTCTTCGTGGGACCTTTATATACATCAATAACGTAATATAACTTAACCTAACACAACCTAACATCTCCGCGGTAATATTTAACAACATACCTGGCGAGTCGGCCTCTACGTCTCCGTGGGCCCTTCATATACATCAATAACAAAAATATAACCTAACCTAAATCAACCTATCATCTCGGCGATAATATTTGACAAGATTCCTGACGAGTTGCCCTCTACATCTCCGTGGGATCTTTATATACATCAATAACGTAATATAACATAACCTAACCCAATCTAACATCTCGGCGGTAATATTTCACCACATTGCTGGCTTGTTGGCCTCTACGTCTCCGTGTGACCTTTGTATACATCTATAACGTAATATAACCTAACCTAACCCAACCTATCATCTCGGCGGTAATATTTGACAACATTCCTGGCGAGTTGGCCTTTACGTCTCCGTTTGACCTTCATATACATCAATAACGTAATATGACCTAACCTAACCCAACCTAACATCTCGGCGGTAATATTTGACATCATTCCTGGCGAGTTGGCCTCTACGTCTCCGAGAGACCTTCATATACATCAATAACGTAATATAACCTAACCTAACCCAATCTAGCATCTCGGCGGTAATATTTGACCACATTCCTGGCTTGTTGGCCTCTACGTCTCCGTGAGACCTTTATATACATCTATAACCTAATATAACCTAACCTAACCCAACCTAACATCTCGGCGGTAATATTTGACAGCATTCCTGGCGAGTTGGCTTCTATGTCTCCGTGGGACCTTTATATACATCAATAAAGAAATATAACCTAACCTAAATCAACCTATCATCTCGGCGATAATATTTGACAAGATTCCTGTCTATTTGGCCTCTACGTCTCCGTGGGATCTTTATATACATCAATAACGTAATATAACATAACCTAACCCAATCTAACATCTCGGCGGTAATATTTGACCACATTCCTGGCTTGTTGGCCTCTACGTCTCCGTGGGACCTTTATATACGTCTATAACGTAATGTAACCTAACCTAACCGAACCTAACATCTCGGCGGTAATATTTGAAAACATTCCTGGCGATTTGGCTCCTTCGTCTCCGTGGGACCTTTATATACATCAATAACGTAATATAACGTAACCTAACCCAACCTATCATCTCGGCGGTTATATTTGAAAACATTCCTGGCGAGTTGGCCTCCACGTTTCCGTGGGACCTTTATATACATCTATAACGTAATATAACCTAACCTAACCCAACCTAACACCTCGGCGGTAATATTTGACAACATTCATGGCGAGTTGGCCTCTACGTCTCCGTGGGACCTTCATATACATCAATAACGTAATATAACCTAACCTAACCCAACCTAACACCTCGGCGGTAATATTTGACCACATTCCTGTCTTGTTGGCCTCTACGTCTCCGTGGGACCTTTATACACATCAGTAACGTAATATAACCTAACCTAACCCAACCTAACATCTCGGCGGTAATATTTGAAAACATTCCTGGCGAGTTGGCCTCTACGTCTCCGAGAGACCTTCATATACATCAATAACGTAATATAACCTAACCTAACCCAATCTAGCATCTCGGCGGTAATATTTGACCACATTCCTGGCTTGTTGGCCTCTACGTCTCCGTGAGACCTTTATATACATCTATAACGTAATATAACCTAACCTAACCCAACCTAACATCTCGGCGGTAATATTTGAAAACATTCCTGGCGAGTTGGCATCTACGTCTCCGTGGGACCTTTATATACATCAATAACGTAATATAACCTAACCTAACCCAACCTAACATCTCGGCGGTAATATTTGACATCATTCCTGGCGAGTTGGCCTCTACGTCTCCGTGGCACCTTCACATACATCAATAACGAAACATAACCTAACCTAACCCAACCTATCATATCGGCGGTAATATTTGACAACATTCCTGGCGAGTTGGCCTCTACGTTACCGTGGGACCCTCGTATACATCAATAACGTAATATAACGTAACTTAACCCAACCTGTCATCTCGGCTGTAATATTTGAAAACATTTCTGGCGAGTTGGCCTCTACATCTCCGTGTAACCCTCGTCTACATCAATAACGTAATATAACGTAACTTAACCCAACCTATCATCTCGGCGGTAATATTTGACATCATTCCTGGCGAGTTGGCCTCTACGTCTCCGTGGGACCTTTATATACATCAATAACATAATATAAGCTAGCCTAACCCAATCTAACATCTCGGCGGTAATATTTGACCACATTCCTGGCGAGTTGCCCTCTACATCTCCGTGGGATCTTTATATACATCAATAACATAATATAACATAACCTAACCCAATATAACATCTCGGCGGTAATATTTCACCACATTGCTGGCTTGTTGGCCTCTACGTCTCCGTGGGACCTTTGTATACATCTATAACGTAATATAACCTAACCTAACCCAACCTATCATCTCGGCGGTAATATTTGAAAACATTCCTGGCGAGTTGGCATCTACGTCTCCGTGGGACCTTTATATACATCAATAACGTAATATAACCTAACCTAACCCAACCTAACATCTCGGCGGTAATATTTGACATCATTCCTGGCGAGTTGGCCTCTACGTCTCCGTGGCACCTTCACATACATCAATAACGAAATATAACCTAACCTAACCCAACCTATCATATCGGCGGTAATATTTGACAACATTCCTGGCGAGTTGGCCTCTACGTTACCGTGGGACCCTCGTATACATCAATAACGTAATATAACGTAACTTAACCCAACCTGTCATCTCGGCGGTAATATTTGAAAACATTTCTGGCGAGTTGGCCTCTACATCTCCGTGTAACCCTCGGATACATCAATAACGTAATATAACGTAACTTAACCCAACCTATCATCTCGGCGGTAATATTTGTCATCATTCCTGGCGAGTTGGCCTCTACGTCTCCGTGGGACCTTTATATACATCAATAACATAATATAAGCTAGCCTAACCCAATCTAACATCTCGGCGGCAATATTTGACCACATTCCTGGCGAGTTGGCCTCTACGTCTTCGTGGGACCTTTATATACATCAATAACGTAATATAACTTAACCTAACACAACCTAACATCTCCGCGGTAATATTTAACAACATACCTGGCGAGTCGGCATCTACGTCTCCGTGGGCCCTTCATATACATCAATAACAAAAATATGACCTAACCTAAATCAACCTATTATCTCGGCGATAATATTTGACAAGATTCCTGGCGAGTTGGCCTCTACATCTCCGTGGGATCTTTATATACATCAATAACGTAATATAACATAACCTAACCCAATCTAACATCTCGGCTGTAATATTTCACCACATTGCTGGCTTGTTGGCCTCTACGTCTCCGTGGGACCTTTGTATACATCTATAACGTAATATAACCTAACCTAATCCAACCTAACATCTCGGCGGTAATATTTGAAAACATTCCTGGCGAGTTGGCATCTACGTCTCCGTGGGAGCTTTATATACATCAATAACGTAATATAACCTAACCTAACCCAACCTAACATCTCGGCGGTAATATTTGACATCATTCCTGGCGAGTTGGCCTCTACGTCTCCGTGGCACCTTCACATACATCAATAACGAAATATAACCTAACCTAACCTAACCTATCATATCGGCGGTAATATTTGACAACATTCCTGGCGAGTTGGCCTCTACGTTACCGTGGGACCCTCGTATACATCAATAACGTAATATAACGTAACTTAACCCAACCTGTCATCTCGGCGGTAATTTTTGAAAACATTTCTGGCGAGTTGGCCTCTACATCTCCGTGTAACCCTCGTATACATCAATAACGTAATATAACGTAACCTAACACAACCTAACATCTCCGCGGTAATATTTAACAACATACCTGGCGAGTCGGCCTCTACGTCTCCGTGGGCCCTTCATATACATCAATAACAAAAATATAACCTAACCTAAATCAACCTATCATCTCGGCGATAATATTTGACAAGATTCCTGACGAGTTGCCCTCTACATCTCCGTGGGATCTTTATATACATCAATAACGTAATATAACATAACCTAACCCAATCTAACATCTCGGCGGTAATATTTCACCACATTGCTGGCTTGTTGGCCTCTACGTCTCCGTGTGACCTTTGTATACATCTATAACGTAATATAACCTAACCTAACCCAACCTATCATCTCGGCGGTAATATTTGACAACATTCCTGGCGAGTTGGCCTTTACGTCTCCGTTTGACCTTCATATACATCAATAACGTAATATGACCTAACCTAACCCATCCTAACATCTCGGCGGTAATATTTGACATCATTCCTGGCGAGTTGGCCTCTACGTCTCCGAGAGACCTTCATATACATCAATAACGTAATATAACCTAACCTAACCCAACCTAACATCTCGGCGGTAATATTTGAAAACATTCCTGGCGAGTTGGCATCTACGTCTCCGTGGGACCTTTATATACATCAATAACGTAATATAACCTAACCTAACCCAACCTAACATCTCGGCGGTAATATTTGACATCATTCCTGGCGAGTTGGCCTCTACGTCTCCGTGGCACCTTCACATACATCAATAACGAAACATAACCTAACCTAACCCAACCTATCATATCGGCGGTAATATTTGACAACATTCCTGGCGAGTTGGCCTCTACGTTACCGTGGGACCCTCGTATACATCAATAACGTAATATAACGTAACTTAACCCAACCTGTCATCTCGGCTGTAATATTTGAAAACATTTCTGGCGAGTTGGCCTCTACATCTCCGTGTAACCCTCGTCTACATCAATAACGTAATATAACGTAACCTAACCCAACCTATCATCTCGGCGGTAATATTTGACATCATTCCTGGCGAGTTGGCCTCTACGTCTCCGTGGGACCTTTATATACATCAATAACATAATATAAGCTAGCCTAAGCCAATCTAACATCTCGGCGGTAATATTTGACCACATTCCTGGCGAGTTGCCCTCTACATCTCCGTGGGATCTTTATATACATCAATAACATAATATAACATAACCTAACCCAATATAACATCTCGGCGGTAATATTTCACCACATTGCTGGCTTGTTGGCATCTACGTCTCCGTGGGACCTTTGTATACATCTATAACGTAATATAACCTAACCTAACCCAACCTATCATCTCGGCGGTAATATTTGAAAACATTCCTGGCGAGTTGGCATCTACGTCTCCGTGGGACCTTTATATACATCAATAACGTAATATAACCTAACCTAACCCAACCTAACATCTCGGCGGTAATATTTGACATCATTCCTGGCGAGTTGGCCTCTACGTCTCCGAGAGACCTTCATATACATCAATAACGTAATATAACCTAACCTAACCCAATCTAGCATCTCGGCGGTAATATTTGACCACATTCCTGGCTTGTTGGCCTCTACGTCTCCGTGAGACCTTTATATACATCTATAACGTAATATAACCTAACCTAACCCAACCTAACATCACGGCGGTAATATTTGAAAACATTCCTGGCGAGTTGGCATCTACCTCTCTGTGGGACCTTTATATACATCAATAACGTAATATAACCTAACCTAACCCAACCTAACATCTCGGCGGTAATATTTAACATCATTCCTAGCGAGTTGGCCTCTACGTCTCCGTGGCACCTTCATATACATCAATAACGAAATATAACCTAACCTAACCCAACCTATCATATCGGCGGTAATATTTGACAACATTCCTGGCGAGTTGGCCTCTACGTTACCGTGGGACCCTCGTATACATCAATAACGTAATATAACGTAACTTAACCCAACCTATCATCTCGGCGGTAATATTTGACAACATTCCTGGCGAGTTGGCCTCTAAGTCTCCGTTGCACTTTATACACATCTATAACGTAATATAACATAACCTAACCCAATCTGACATCTCGGCGGTAATATTTGACAACATTCCTGGCGAGTTGGCCTCTACGTCTCCGTGGGACCTTTATATACATCAATAACATAATATAAGCTAGCCTAACCCAATCTAACATCTCGGCGGTAATATTTGACAACATTCCTGGCGAGTTGGCCTCTACGTCTCCGTGCGACCTTTATATACATCAATAACGTAATATAACCTAACCTAACGCAACCTAACATCTCGGCGGTAATATTTGACATCATTCCTGGCGAGTTGGCCTCTACGTCTCCGTGTAACCCTCGTATACATCAATAACGTAATATAACGTAACTTAACGCAACCTATCATCTCGGCGGTAATATTTGACCACATTCCTGGCGAGTTGGCCTCTACGTCTTCGTGGGACCTTTATATACATCAATAACGTAATATAACTTAACCTGAACCAACCTAACATCTCCGCGGTACTCCGCGGTAATATTTGACAACATACCTGGCGAGTTGGCCTCTACGTCTCCGTGGGCCCTTCATATACATCAATAACGAAATATAACCTAACCTAACCCAACCTATCATCTCGGCGGTAATATTTGACAAAATTCCTGGCGAGTTGGCTTCTCCGTTTCCGCGGGACCTTCATATAGATCTATAACCTAATATAACCTAACCTAACCCAACCTAACATCTGGGCGGTAATATTTGAAAACATTCCTGACGAGTTGGCCTCTACGTCTCAGTGGGACCTTTATATACATCAATAGCGTAATATAACCTAACCTAACCCAACCTAACATCTCGGCGGTAATATTTGACAACATACATGGCAAGTTGGCCTCTACGTCTCCGTGGGATCTTTATATACATCAATAACGTAATATAACATAACCTAACCCAACCTAACATCTCGGCGGTAATATTTGACAGCATTCCTGGCGAGTTGGCTTCTACGTCTCCGTGGGACCTTTATATACATCAATAAAGAAATATAACCTAACCTGAATCAACCTATCATCTCGGCGATAATATTTGACAACATTCCTGTCTAGTTGGCCTCTACGTCTCCGTGGGATCTTTATATACATCAATAACGTAATATAACATAACCTAACCCAATCTAACATCTCGGCGGTAATATTTGACCACATTCCTGGCTTGTTGGCCTCTACGTCTCCGTGGGACCTTTATATACGTCTATAACGTAATGTAACCTAACCTAACCGAACCTAACATCTCGGCGGTAATATTTGAAAACATTCCTGTCGATTTGGCTTCTTCGTCTCCGTGGGACCTTTATATACATCAATAACGTAATATAACGTAACCTAACCCAACCTATCATCTCGGCGGTTATATTTGAAAACATTCCTGGCGAGTTGGCCTCCACGTTTCCGTGGGACCTTTATATACATCTATAACGTAATATGACCTAACCTAACCCAACCTAACACCTCGGCGGTAATATTTGACAACATTCATGGCGAGTTGGCCTCTACGTCTCCGTGGGACCTTCATATACATCAATAACGTAATATAACCTAACCTAACCCAACCTAACATCTCGGCGGTAATATTTGACCACATTCCTGTCTTGTTGGCCTCTACGTCTCCGTGGAACCTTTATACACATCAGTAACGTAATATAACCTAACCTAACCCAACCTAACATCTCGGCGGTAATATTTGAAAACATTCCTGGCGAGTTGGCCTCTACGTCTCCGAGAGACCTTCATATACATCAATAACGTAATATAACCTAACCTAACCCAATCTAGCATCTCGGCGGTAATATTTGACCACATTCCTGGCGAGTTGGCCTCTACGTCTCCGTGGGACCTTTATATACATCAATAACATAATATAAGCTAGCCTAACCCAATCTAACATCTCGGCGGTAATATTTGACCACATTCCTGGCGAGTTGGCCTCTACGTCTTCGTGGGACCTTTATATACATCAATAACGTAATATAACGTAACCTAACCCAACCTATCATCTCGGCGGTTATATTTGAAAACATTCCTGGCGAGTTGGCCTCCACGTTTCCGTGGGACCTTTATATACATCTATAACGTAATATAACCTAACCTAACCCAACCTAACATCTCGGCGGTAATATTTGAAAACATTCCTGGCGAGTTGGCATCTACGTCTCCGTGGGACCTTTATATACATCAATAACGTAATATAACCTAACCTAACCCAACCTAACATCTCGGCGGTAATGTTTGACATCATTCCTGGCGAGTTGGCCTCTACGTCTCCGTGGCACCTTCACATACATCAATAACGAAATATAACCTAACCTAACCCAACCTATCATATCGGCGGTAATATTTGACAACATTCCTGGCGACTTGGACTCTACGTTACCGTGGGACCCTCGTATACATCAATAACGTAATATAACGTAACTTAACCCAACCTGTCATCTCGGCGGTAATATTTGAAAACATTTCTGGCGAGTTGGCCTCTACATCTCCGTGTAACCCTCGTATACATCAATAACGTAATATAACGTAACTTAACCCAACCTATCATCTCGGCGGTAATATTTGACATCATTCCTGGCGAGTTGGCCTCTACGTCTCCGTGGGACCTTTATATACATCAATAACATAATACAAGCTAGCCTAACCCAATCTAACATCTTGGCGGTAATATTTGACCACATTCCTGGCGAGTTCGCATCTACGTCTCCGAGAGACCGTCATATACATCAATAACGTAATATAACCTAACCTAACCCAATCTAGCATCTCGGCGGTAATATTTGACCACATTCCTGGCTTGTTGGCCTCTACGTCTCCGTGAGACCTTTATATACATCTATAACCTAATATAACCTAACCTAACCCAACCTAACATCTCGGCGGGAATATTTGAAAACATTCCTGGCGAGTTGGCATCTACGTCTCCGTGGGACCTTTATATACATCAATAACGTAATATAACCTAACCTAACCCAACCTAACATCTCGGCGGTAATATTTGACATCATTCCTAGCGAGTTGGCCTCTACGTCTCCGTGGCACCTTCATATACATCAATAACGAAATGTAACCTAACCTAACCCAACCTATCATATCGGCGGTAATATTTGACAACATTCCTGGCGAGTTGGCCTCTACGTTACCGTGGGACCCTCGTATACATCAATAACGTAATATAACGTAACTTAACCCAACCTATCATCTCGGCGGTAATATTTGACAACATTCCTGGCGAGTTGGCCTCTAAGTCTCCGTTGGACCTTTATACACATCTATAACGTAATATAACATAACCTAACCCAATCTGACATCTCGGCGGTAATATTTGACAACATTCCTGGCGAGTTGGCCTCTACGTCTCCGTGGGACCTTTATATACATCAATAACATAATATAAGCTAGCCTAACCCAATCTAACATCTCGGCGGTAATATTTGACCACATTCCTGTCTTGTTGGCCTCTACGTCTCCGTGGAACCTTTATACACATCAGTAACGTAATATAACCTAACCTAACCCAACCTAACATCTCGGCGGTAATATTTGAAAACATTCCTGGCGAGTTGGCCTCTACGTCTCCGAGAGACCTTCATATACATCAATAACGTAATATAACCTAACCTAACCCAATCTAGCATCTCGGCGGTAATATTTGACCACATTCCTGGCTTGTTGGCCTCTACGTCTCCGTGAGACCTTTATATACATCTATAACGTAATATAACCTAACCTAATCCAACCTAACATCTCGGCGGTAATATTTGAAAACATTCCTGGCGAGTTGGCATCTACGTCTCCGTGGGACCTTTATATACATCAATAACGTAATATAACCTAACCTAACCCAACCTAACATCTCGGCGGTAATATTTGACATCATTCCTGGCGAGTTGGCCTCTACGTCTCCGTGGCACCTTCACATACATCAATAACGAAATATAACCTAACCTAACCCAACCTAACATCTCGGCGGTAATTTTTGAAAACATTTCTGGCGAGTTGGCCTCTACATCTCCGTGTAACCCTCGTATACATCAATAACGTAATATAACGTAACTTAACCCAACCTGTCATCTCGGCGGTAATATTTGAAAACATTTCTGGCGAGTTGGCCTCTACATCTCCGTGTATCCCTCGTCTACATCAATAACGTAATATAACGTAACTTAACCCAACCTATCATCTCGGCGGTAATATTTGACATCATTCCTGGCGAGTTGGCCTCTACGTCTCCGTGGGACCTTTATATACATCAATAACATAATATAAGCTAGCCTAACCCAATCTAACATCTCGGCGGTAATATTTGACCACATTCCTGGCGAGTTGGCCTCTACGTCTTCGTGGGACCTTTATATACATCAATAACGTAATATAACTTAACCTAACACAACCTAACATCTCCGCGGTAATATTTAACAACATACCTGGCGAGTCGGCCTCTACGTCTCCGTGGGCCCTTCATATACATAAATAACCAAATATAACCTAACCTAAATCAACCTATCATCTCGGCGATAATATTTGACCAGATTCCTGGCGAGTTGGCTTCTATGTCTCCGTGGGACCATTATATACATCAATAACATAATATAACATAACCTAACCCAATCTAACATCTCGGCGGTAATATTTAACCACATTGCTGGCTTGTTTGCATCTACGTCTCCGTGGGATCTTTATATACATCAATAACGTAATATAACATAACCTAACCCAACCTATCATCTCGGCGGTAATATTTGACAACATTCCTGGCGAGTTGGCCTTTACGTCTCCGTTTGACCTTCATATACATCAATAACGTAATATGACCTAACCTAACCCAACCTAACATCTCGGCGGTAATTTTTGAAAACATTTCTGGCGAGTTGGCCTCTACATCTCCGTGTAACCCTCGTATACATCAATAACGTAATATAACGTAACTTAACCCAACCTATCATCTCGGCGGTAATATTTGACATCATTCCTGGCGAGTTGGCCTCTACGTCTCCGTGGGACCTTTATATACATCAATAACATAATATAAGCTAGCCTAACCCAATCTAACATCTTGGCGGTAATATTTGACCACATTCCTGGCGAGTTCGCATCTACGTCTCCGAGAGACCTTCATATACATCAATAACGTAATATAACCTAACCTAACCCAATCTAGCATCTCGGCGGTAATATTTGACCACATTCCTGGCTTGTTGGCCTCTACGTCTCCGTGAGACCTTTATATACATCTATAACCTAATATAACCTAACCTAACCCAACCTAACACCTCGGCGGGAATATTTGAAAACATTCCTGGCGAGTTGGCATCTACGTCTCCGTGGGACCTTTATATACATCAATAACGTAATATAACCTAACCTAACCCAACCTAACATCTCGGCGGTAATATTTGACATCATTCCTAGCGAGTTGGCCTCTACGTCTCCGTGGCACCTTCATATACATCAATAACGAAATATAACCTAACCTAACCCAACCTATCATATCGGCGGTAATATTTGACAACATTCCTGGCGAGTTGGCCTCTACGTTACCGTGGGACCCTCGTATACATCAATAACGTAATATAACGTAACTTAACCCAACCTATCATCTCGGCGGTAATATTTGACAACATTCCTGGCGAGTTGGCCTCTAAGTCTCCGTTGGACCTTTATACACATCTATAACGTAATATAACATAACCTAACCCAATCTGACATCTCGGCGGTAATATTTGACAACATTCCTGGCGAGTTGGCCTCTACGTCTCCGTGGGACCTTTATATACATCAATAACATAATATAAGCTAGCCTAACCCAATCTAACATCTCGGCGGTAATATTTGACAACATTCCTGGCGAGTTGGCCTCTACGTCTCCGTGCGACCTTTATATACATCAATAACGAAATATAACCTAACCTAACCCAACCTATCATCTCGGCGGTAATATTTGACAAAATTCCTGGCGAGTTGGCTTCTCCGTTTCCGTGGGACCTTCATATAGATCTATAACCTAATATAACCGAACCTAACCCAACCTAACATCTCGGCGGTAATATTTGAAAACATTCCTGACGAGTTGGCCTCTACGTCTCAGTGGGACCTTTATATACATCAATAGCGTAATATAACCTAACCTAACCCAACCTAACATCTCGGCGGTAATATTTGACAACATACATGGCAAGTTGGCCTCTACGTCTCCGTGGGATCTTTATATACATCAATAACGTAATATAACATAACCTAACCCAACCTAACATCTCGGCGGTAATATTTGACAGCATTCCTGGCGAGTTGGCTTCTATGTCTCCGTGGGACCTTTATATACATCAATAAAGAAATATAACCTAACCTAAATCAACCTATCATCTCGGCGATAATATTTGACAACATTCCTGTCTAGTTGGCCTCTACGTCTCCGTGGGATCTTTATATACATCAATAACGTAATATAACATAACCTAACCCAATCTAACATCTCGGCGGTAATATTTGACCACATTCCTGGCTTGTTGGCCTCTACGTCTCCGTGGGACCTTTATATACGTCTATAACGTAATGTAACCTAACCTAACCGAACCTAACATCTCGGCGGTAATATTTGAAAACATTCCTGTCGATTTGGCTTCTTCGTCTCCGTGGGACCTTTATATACATCAATAACGTAATATAACGTAACCTAACCCAACCTATCATCTCGGCGGTTATATTTGAAAACATTCCTGGCGAGTTGGCCTCCACGTTTCCGTGGGACCTTTATATACATCTATAACGTAATATAACCTAACCTAACCCAACCTAACACCTCGGCGGTAATATTTGACAACATTCATGGCGAGTTGGCCTCTACGTCTCCGTGGGACCTTCATATACATCAATAACGTAATATAACCTAACCTAACCCAACCTAACATCTCGGCGGTAATATTTGACCACATTCCTGTCTTGTTGGCCTCTACGTCTCCGTGGAACCTTTATACACATCAGTAACGTAATATAACCTAACCTAACCCAACCTAACATCTCGGCGGTAATATTTGAAAACATTCCTGGCGAGTTGGCCTCTACGTCTCCGAGAGACCTTCATATACATCAATAACGTAATATAACCTAACCTAACCCAATCTAGCATCTCGGCGGTAATATTTGACCACATTCCTGTCTTGTTGGCCTCTACGTCTCCGTGAGACCTTTATATACATCTATAACGTAATATAACCTAACCTAACCCAACCTAACATCTCGGCGGTAATATTTGAAAACATTCCTGGCGAGTTGGCATCTACGTCTCCGTGGGACCTTTATATACATCAATAACGTAATATAACCTAACCTAACCCAACCTAACATCTCGGCGGTAATATTTGACATCATTCCTGGCGAGTTGGCCTCTACGTCTCCGTGGCACCTTCACATACATCAATAACGAAATATAACCTAACCTAACCCAACCTATCATATCGGCGGTAATATTTGACAACATTCCTGGCGACTTGGCCTCTACGTTACCGTGGGACCCTCGTATACATCAATAACGTAATATAACGTAACTTAACCCAACCTGTCATCTCGGCGGTAATATTTGAAAACATTTCTGGCGAGTTGGCCTCTACATCTCCGTGTATCCCTCGTCTACATCAATAACGTAATATAACGTAACTTAACCCAACCTATCATCTCGGCGGTAATATTTGACATCATTCCTGGCGAGTTGGCCTCTACGTCTCCGTGGGACCTTTATATACATCAATAACATAATATAAGCTAGCCTAACCCAATCTAACATCTCGGCGGTAATATTTGACCACATTCCTGGCGAGTTGGCCTCTACGTCTTCGTGGGACCTTTATATACATCAATAACGTAATATAACTTAACCTAACACAACCTAACATCTCCGCGGTAATATTTAACAACATACCTGGCGAGTCGGCCTCTACGTCTCCGTGGGCCCTTCATATACATAAATAACCAAATATAACCTAACCTAAATCAACCTATCATCTCGGCGATAATATTTGACCAGATTCCTGGCGAGTTGGCTTCTATGTCTCCGTGGGACCATTATATACATCAATAATATAATATAACATAACCTAACCCAATCTAACATCTCGGCGGTAATATTTCACCACATTGCTGGCTTGTTGGCCTCTACGTCTCCGTGGGATCTTTATATACATCAATAACGTAATATAACATAACCTAACCCAACCTATCATCTCGGCGGTAATATTTGACAACATTCCTGGCGAGTTGGCCTTTACGTCTCCGTTTGACCTTCATATACATCAATAACGTAATATGACCTAACCTAACCCAACCTAACATCTCGGCGGTAATTTTTGAAAACATTTCTGGCGAGTTGGCCTCTACATCTCCGTGTAACCCTCGTATACATCAATAACGTAATATAACGTAACTTAACCCAACCTATCATCTCGGCGGTAATATTTGACATCATTCCTGGCGAGTTGGCCTCTACGTCTCCGTGGGACCTTTATATACATCAATAACATAATATAAGCTAGCCTAACCCAATCTAACATCTTGGCGGTAATATTTGACCACATTCCTGGCGAGTTCGCATCTACGTCTCCGAGAGACCTTCATATACATCAATAACGTAATATAACCTAACCTAACCCAATCTAGCATCTCGGCGGTAATATTTGACCACATTCCTGGCTTGTTGGCCTCTACGTCTCCGTGAGACCTTTATATACATCTATAACCTAATATAACCTAACCTAACCCAACCTAACATCTCGGCGGGAATATTTGAAAACATTCCTGGCGAGTTGGCATCTACGTCTCCGTGGGACCTTTATATACATCAATAACGTAATATAACCTAACCTAACCCAACCTAACATCTCGGCGGTAATATTTGACATCATTCCTAGCGAGTTGGCCTCTACGTCTCCGTGGCACCTTCATATACATCAATAACGAAATATAACCTAACCTAACCCAACCTATCATATCGGCGGTAATATTTGACAACATTCCTGGCGAGTTGGCCTCTACGTTACCGTGGGACCCTCGTATACATCAATAACGTAATATAACGTAACTTAACCCAACCTATCATCTCGGCGGTAATATTTGACAACATTCCTGGCGAGTTGGCCTCTAAGTCTCCGTTGGACCTTTATACACATCTATAACGTAATATAACATAACCTAACCCAATCTGACATCTCGGCGGTAATATTTGACAACATTCCTGGCGAGTTGGCCTCTACGTCTCCGTGGGACCTTTATATACATCAATAACATAATATAAGCTAGCCTAACCCAATCTAACATCTCGGCGGTAATATTTGACAACATTCCTGGCGAGTTGGCCTCTACGTCTCCGTGCGACCTTTATATACATCAATAACGTAATATAACCTAACCTAACGCAACCTAACATCTCGGCGGTAATATTTGACATCATTCCTGGCGAGTTGGCCTCTACGTCTCCGTGTAACCCTCGTATACATCAATAACGTAATATAACGTAACTTAACGCAACCTATCATCTCGGCGGTAATATTTGGCATCATTCCTGGCGAGTTGGCCTCTACGTCTCCGTGGGACCTTTATATACATCAATAACGTAATATAAGCAAGCCTAACCCAATCTAACATCTCGGCGGTAATATTTGACCACATTCCTGGCGAGTTGGCCTCTACGTCTTCGTGGGACCTTTATATACATCAATAACGTAATATAACTTAACCTGAACCAACCTAACATCTCCGCGGTACTCCGCGGTAATATTTGACAACATACCTGGCGAGTTGGCCTCTACGTCTCCGTGGGCCCTTCATATACATCAATAACGAAATATAACCTAACCTAACCCAACCTATCATCTCGGCGGTAATATTTGACAAAATTCCTGGCGAGTTGGCTTCTCCGTTTCCGTGGGACCTTCATATAGATCTATAACCTAATATAACCGAACCTAACCCAACCTAACATCTCGGCGGTAATATTTGAAAACATTCCTGACGAGTTGGCCTCTACGTCTCAGTGGGACCTTTATATACATCAATAGCGTAATATAACCTAACCTAACCCAACCTAACATCTCGGCGGTAATATTTGACAACATACATGGCAAGTTGGCCTCTACGTCTCCGTGGGATCTTTATATACATCAATAACGTAATATAACATAACCTAACCCAACCTAACATCTCGGCGGTAATATTTGACAGCATTCCTGGCGAGTTGGCTTCTATGTCTCCGTGGGACCTTTATATACATCAATAAAGAAATATAACCTAACCTAAATCAACCTATCATTTCGGCGATAATATTTGACAACATTCCTGTCTAGTTGGCCTCTACGTCTCCGTGGGATCTTTATATACATCAATAACGTAATATAACATAACCTAACCCAATCTAACATCTCGGCGGTAATATTTGACCACATTCCTGGCTTGTTGGCCTCTACGTCTCCGTGGGACCTTTATATACGTCTATAACGTAATGTAACCTAACCTAACCGAACCTAACATCTCGGCGGTAATATTTGAAAACATTCCTGGCGATTTGGCTTCTTCGTCTCCGTGGGACCTTTATATACATCAATAACGTAATATAACGTAACCTAACCCAACCTATCATCTCGGCGGTTATATTTGAAAACATTCCTGGCGAGTTGGCCTCCACGTTTCCGTGGGACCTTTATATACATCTATAACGTAACATAACCTAACCTAACCCAACCTAACACCTCGGCGGTAATATTTGACAACATTCATGGCGAGTTGGTCTCTTCGTCTCCGTGGGACCTTCATATACATCAATAACGTAATATAACCTAACCTAACCCAACCTAACATCTCGGCGGTAATATTTGACCACATTCCTGTCTTGTTGGCCTCTACGTCTCCGTGGAACCTTTATACACATCAGTAACGTAATATAACCTAACCTAACCCAACCTAACATCTCGGCGGTAATATTTGAAAACATTCCTGGCGAGTTGGCCTCTACGTCTCCGAGAGACCTTCATATACATCAATAACGTAATATAACCTAACCTAACCCAATCTAGCATCTCGGCGGTAATATTTGACCACATTCCTGGCTTGTTGGCCTCTACGTCTCCGTGAGACCTTTATATACATCTATAACGTAATATAACCTAACCTAACCCAACCTAACATCTCGGCGGTAATATTTGAAAACATTTCTGGCGAGTTGGCCTCTACATCTCCGTGTATCCCTCGTCTACATCAATAACGTAATATAACGTAACTTAACCCAACCTATCATCTCGGCGGTAATATTTGACATCATTCCTGGCGAGTTGGCCTCTACGTCTCCGTGGGACCTTTATATACATCAATAACATAATATAAGCTAGCCTAACCCAATCTAACATCTCGGCGGTAATATTTGACCACATTCCTGGCGAGTTGGCCTCTACGTCTTCGTGGGACCTTTATATACATCAATAACGTAATATAACTTAACCTAACACAACCTAACATCTCCGCGGTAATATTTAACAACATACCTGGCGAGTCGGCCTCTACGTCTCCGTGGGCCCTTCATATACATAAATAACCAAATATAACCTAACCTAAATCAACCTATCATCTCGGCGATAATATTTGACCAGATTCCTGGCGAGTTGGCTTCTATGTCTCCGTGGGACCATTATATACATCAATAATATAATATAACATAACCTAACCCAATCTAACATCTCGGCGGTAATATTTCACCACATTGCTGGCTTGTTGGCCTCTACGTCTCCGTGGGATCTTTATATACATCAATAACGTAATATAACATAACCTAACCCAACCTATCATCTCGGCGGTAATATTTGACAACATTCCTGGCGAGTTGGCCTTTACGTCTCCGTTTGACCTTCATATACATCAATAACGTAATATGACCTAACCTAACCCAACCTAACATCTCGGCGGTAATTTTTGAAAACATTTCTGGCGAGTTGGCCTCTACATCTCCGTGTAACCCTCGTATACATCAATAACGTAATATAACGTAACTTAACCCAACCTATCATCTCGGCGGTAATATTTGACATCATTCCTGGCGAGTTGGCCTCTACGTCTCCGTGGGACCTTTATATACATCAATAACATAATATAAGCTAGCCTAACCCAATCTAACATCTTGGCGGTAATATTTGACCACATTCCTGGCGAGTTCGCATCTACGTCTCCGAGAGACCTTCATATACATCAATAACGTAATATAACCTAACCTAACCCAATCTAGCATCTCGGCGGTAATATTTGACCACATTCCTGGCTTGTTGGCCTCTACGTCTCCGTGAGACCTTTATATACATCTATAACCTAATATAACCTAACCTAACCCAACCTAACATCTCGGCGGGAATATTTGAAAACATTCCTGGCGAGTTGGCATCTACGTCTCCGTGGGACCTTTATATACATCAATAACGTAATATAACCTAACCTAACCCAACCTAACATCTCGGCGGTAATATTTGACATCATTCCTAGCGAGTTGGCCTCTACGTCTCCGTGGCACCTTCATATACATCAATAACGAAATATAACCTAACCTAACCCAACCTATCATATCGGCGGTAATATTTGACAACATTCCTGGCGAGTTGGCCTCTACGTTACCGTGGGACCCTCGTATACATCAATAACGTAATATAACGTAACTTAACCCAACCTATCATCTCGGCGGTAATATTTGACAACATTCCTGGCGAGTTGGCCTCTAAGTCTCCGTTGGACCTTTATACACATCTATAACGTAATATAACATAACCTAACCCAATCTGACATCTCGGCGGTAATATTTGACAACATTCCTGGCGAGTTGGCCTCTACGTCTCCGTGGGACCTTTATATACATCAATAACATAATATAAGCTAGCCTAACCCAATCTAACATCTCGGCGGTAATATTTGACAACATTCCTGGCGAGTTGGCCTCTACGTCTCCGTGCGACCTTTATATACATCAATAACGTAATATAACCTAACCTAACGCAACCTAACATCTCGGCGGTAATATTTGACATCATTCCTGGCGAGTTGGCCTCTACGTCTCCGTGTAACCCTCGTATACATCAATAACGTAATATAACGTAACTTAACGCAACCTATCATCTCGGCGGTAATATTTGGCATCATTCCTGGCGAGTTGGCCTCTACGTCTCCGTGGGACCTTTATATACATCAATAACGTAATATAAGCAAGCCTAACCCAATCTAACATCTCGGCGGTAATATTTGACCACATTCCTGGCGAGTTGGCCTCTACGTCTTCGTGGGACCTTTATATACATCAATAACGTAATATAACTTAACCTGAACCAACCTAACATCTCCGCGGTACTCCGCGGTAATATTTGACAACATACCTGGCGAGTTGGCCTCTACGTCTCCGTGGGCCCTTCATATACATCAATAACGAAATATAACCTAACCTAACCCAACCTATCATCTCGGCGGTAATATTTGACAAAATTCCTGGCGAGTTGGCTTCTCCGTTTCCGTGGGACCTTCATATAGATCTATAACCTAATATAACCGAACCTAACCCAACCTAACATCTCGGCGGTAATATTTGAAAACATTCCTGACGAGTTGGCCTCTACGTCTCAGTGGGACCTTTATATACATCAATAGCGTAATATAACCTAACCTAACCCAACCTAACATCTCGGCGGTAATATTTGACAACATACATGGCAAGTTGGCCTCTACGTCTCCGTGGGATCTTTATATACATCAATAACGTAATATAACATAACCTAACCCAACCTAACATCTCGGCGGTAATATTTGACAGCATTCCTGGCGAGTTGGCTTCTATGTCTCCGTGGGACCTTTATATACATCAATAAAGAAATATAACCTAACCTAAATCAACCTATCATTTCGGCGATAATATTTGACAACATTCCTGTCTAGTTGGCCTCTACGTCTCCGTGGGATCTTTATATACATCAATAACGTAATATAACATAACCTAACCCAATCTAACATCTCGGCGGTAATATTTGACCACATTCCTGGCTTGTTGGCCTCTACGTCTCCGTGGGACCTTTATATACGTCTATAACGTAATGTAACCTAACCTAACCGAACCTAACATCTCGGCGGTAATATTTGAAAACATTCCTGGCGATTTGGCTTCTTCGTCTCCGTGGGACCTTTATATACATCAATAACGTAATATAACGTAACCTAACCCAACCTATCATCTCGGCGGTTATATTTGAAAACATTCCTGGCGAGTTGGCCTCCACGTTTCCGTGGGACCTTTATATACATCTATAACGTAACATAACCTAACCTAACCCAACCTAACACCTCGGCGGTAATATTTGACAACATTCATGGCGAGTTGGTCTCTTCGTCTCCGTGGGACCTTCATATACATCAATAACGTAATATAACCTAACCTAACCCAACCTAACATCTCGGCGGTAATATTTGACCACATTCCTGTCTTGTTGGCCTCTACGTCTCCGTGGAACCTTTATACACATCAGTAACGTAATATAACCTAACCTAACCCAACCTAACATCTCGGCGGTAATATTTGAAAACATTCCTGGCGAGTTGGCCTCTACGTCTCCGAGAGACCTTCATATACATCAATAACGTAATATAACCTAACCTAACCCAATCTAGCATCTCGGCGGTAATATTTGACCACATTCCTGGCTTGTTGGCCTCTACGTCTCCGTGAGACCTTTATATACATCTATAACGTAATATAACCTAACCTAACCCAACCTAACATCTCGGCGGTAATATTTGAAAACATTCCTGGCGAGTTGCCATCTACGTCTCCGTGGGACCTTTATATACATCAATAACGTAATATAACCTAACCTAACCCAACCTAACATCTCGGCGGTAATATTTGACATCATTCCTGGCGAGTTGGCCTCTACGTCTCCGTGGCACCTTCACATACATCAATAACGAAATATAACCTAACCTAACCCAACCTATCATATCGGCGGTAATATTTGACAACATTCCTGGCGAGTTGGCCTCTACGTTACCGTGGGACCCTCGTATACATCAATAACGTAATATAACGTAACTTAACCCAACCTGTCATCTCGGCGGTAATATTTGAAAACATTTCTGGCGAGTTGGCCTCTACATCTCCGTGTATCCCTCGTCTACATCAATAACGTAATATAACGTAACTTAACCCAACCTATCATCTCGGCGGTAATATTTGACATCATTCCTGGCGAGTTGGCCTCTACGTCTCCGTGGGACCTTTATATACATCAATAACATAATATAAGCTAGCCTAACCCAATCTAACATCTCGGCGGTAATATTTGACCACATTCCTGGCGAGTTGGCCTCTACGTCTTCGTGGGACCTTTATATACATCAATAACGTAATATAACTTAACCTAACACAACCTAACATCTCCGCGGTAATATTTAACAACATACCTGGCGAGTCGGCCTCTACGTCTCCGTGGGCCCTTCATATACATAAATAACCAAATATAACCTAACCTAAATCAACCTATCATCTCGGCGATAATATTTGACCAGATTCCTGGCGAGTTGGCTTCTATGTCTCCGTGGGACCATTATATACATCAATAACATAATATAACATAACCTAACCCAATCTAACATCTCGGCGGTAATATTTCACCACATTGCTGGCTTGTTGGCCTCTACGTCTCCGTGGGATCTTTATATACATCAATAACGTAATATAACATAACCTAACCCAACCTATCATCTCGGCGGTAATATTTGACAACATTCCTGGCGAGTTGGCCTTTACGTCTCCGTTTGACCTTCATATACATCAATAACGTAATATGACCTAACCAAACCCAACCTAACATCTCGGCGGTAATTTTTGAAAACATTTCTGGCGAGTTGGCCTCTACATCTCCGTGTAACCCTCGTATACATCAATAACGTAATATAACGTAACTTAACCCAACCTATCATCTCGGCGGTAATATTTGACATCATTCCTGGCGAGTTGGCCTCTACGTCTCCGTGGGACCTTTATATACATCAATAACATAATATAAGCTAGCCTAACCCAATCTAACATCTTGGCGGTAATATTTGACCACATTCCTGGCGAGTTCGCATCTACGTCTCCGAGAGACCTTCATATACATCAATAACGTAATATAACCTAACCTAACCCAATCTAGCATCTCGGCGGTAATATTTGACCACATTCCTGGCTTGTTGGCCTCTACGTCTCCGTGAGACCTTTATATACATCTATAACCTAATATAACCTAACCTAACCCAACCTAACATCTCGGCGGGAATATTTGAAAACATTCCTGGCGAGTTGGCATCTACGTCTCCGTGGGACCTTTATATACATCAATAACGTAATATAACCTAACCTAACCCAACCTAACATCTCGGCGGAAATATTTGACATCATTCCTAGCGAGTTGGCCTCTACGTCTCCGTGGCACCTTCATATACATCAATAACGAAATATAACCTAACCTAACCCAACCTATCATATCGGCGGTAATATTTGACAACATTCCTGGCGAGTTGGCCTCTACGTTACCGTGGGACCCTCGTATACATCAATAACGTAATATAACGTAACTTAACGCAACCTATCATCTCGGCGGTAATATTTGGCATCATTCCTGGCGAGTTGGCCTCTACGTCTCCGTGGGACCTTTATATACATCAATAACGTAATATAAGCAAGCCTAACCCAATCTAACATCTCGGCGGTAATATTTGACCACATTCCTGGCGAGTTGGCCTCTACGTCTTCGTGGGACCTTTATATACATCAATAACGTAATATAACTTAACCTGAACCAACCTAACATCTCCGCGGTACTCCGCGGTAATATTTGACAACATACCTGGCGAGTTGGCCTCTACGTCTCCGTGGGCCCTTCATATACATCAATAACGAAATATAACCTAACCTAACCCAACCTATCATCTCGGCGGTAATATTTGACAAAATTCCTGGCGAGTTGGCTTCTCCGTTTCCGTGGGACCTTCATATAGATCTATAACCTAATATAACCGAACCTAACCCAACCTAACATCTCGGCGGTAATATTTGAAAACATTCCTGACGAGTTGGCCTCTACGTCTCAGTGGGACCTTTATATACATCAATAGCGTAATATAACCTAACCTAACCCAACCTAACATCTCGGCGGTAATATTTGACAACATACATGGCAAGTTGGCCTCTACGTCTCCGTGGGATCTTTATATACATCAATAACGTAATATAACATAACCTAACCCAACCTAACATCTCGGCGGTAATATTTGACAGCATTCCTGGCGAGTTGGCTTCTATGTCTCCGTGGGACCTTTATATACATCAATAAAGAAATATAACCTAACCTAAATCAACCTATCATTTCGGCGGTAATATTTGACCACATTCCTGGCTTGTTGGCCTCTACGTCTCCGTGAGACCTTTATATACATCTATAACGTAATATAACCTAACCTAACCCAACCTAACATCTCGGCGGTAATATTTGAAAACATTCCTGGCGAGTTGGCATCTACGTCTCCGTGGGACCTTTATATACATCAATAACGTAATATAACCTAACCTAACCCAACCTAACATCTCGGCGGTAATATTTGACATCATTCCTGGCGAGTTGGCCTCTACGTCTCCGTGGGACCTTTATATACATCAATAACATAATATAAGCTAGCCTAACCCAATCTAACATCTCGGCGGTAATATTTGACCACATTCCTGGCGAGTTGGCCTCTACGTCTTCGTGGGACCTTTATATACATCAATAACGTAATATAACCTAACCTAAATCAACTTATCATCTCGGCGATAATATTTGACAACATTCCTGTCTAGTTGGCATCTACGTCTCCGTGGGATCTTTATATACATCAATAACGTAATATAACATAACCTAACCCAATCTAACATCTCGGCGGTAATATTTGACCACATTCCTGGCTTGTTGGCCTCTACGTCTCCGTGGGACCTTTATATACGTCTATAACGTAATGTAACCTAACCTAACCGAACCTAACATCTCGGCGGTAATATTTGAAAACATTCCTGGCGATTTGGCTTCTTCGTCTCCGTGGGACCTTTATATACATCAATAACGTAATATAACGTAACCTAACCCAACCTATCATCTCGGCGGTTATATTTGAAAACATTCCTGGCGAGTTGGCCTCCACGTTTCCGTGGGACCTTTATATACATCTATAACGTAATATAACCTAACCTAACCCAACCTAACACCTCGGCGGTAATATTTGACAACATTCATGGCGAGTTGGCCTCTACGTCTCCGTGGGACCTTCATATACATCAATAACGTAATATAACCTAACCTAACCCAACCTAACATCTCGGCGGTAATATTTGACCACATTCCTGTCTTGTTGGCCTCTACATCTCCGTGGGACCTTTATACACATCAGTAACGTAATATAACCTAACCTAACCCAACCTAACATCTCGGCGGTAATATTTGAAAACATTCCTGGCGAGTTGGCCTCTACGTCTCCGAGAGACCTTCATATACATCAATAACGTAATATAACCTAACCTAACCCAATCTAGCATCTCGGCGGTAATATTTGACCACATTCCTGGCTTGTTGGCCTCTACGTCCCCGTGAGACCTTTATATACATCTATAACGTAATATAACCTAACCTAACCCAACCTAACATCTCGGCGGTAATATTTGAAAACATTCCTGGCGAGTTGGCATCTACGTCTCCGTGGCACCTTCACATACATCAATAACGAAATATAACCTAACCTAACCCAACCTATCATATCGGCGGTAATATTTGACAACATTCCTGGCGAGTTGGCCTCTACGTTACCGTGGGACCCTCGTATACATCAATAACGTAATATAACGTAACTTAACCCAACCTGTCATCTCGGCGGAAATATTTGAAAACATTTCTGGCGAGTTGGCCTCTACATCTCCGTGTATCCCTCGTCTACATCAATAACGTAATATAACGTAACTTAACCCAACCTATCATCTCGGCGGTAATATTTGACATCATTCCTGGCGAGTTGGCCTCTACGTCTCCGTGGGACCTTTATATACATCAATAACATAATATAACATAACCTAACCCAATCTAACATCTCGGCGGTAATATTTCACCACATTGCTGGCTTGTTGGCCTCTACGTCTCCGTGGGACCTTTGTATACATCTATAACGTAATATAACCTAACCTAACCCAACCTATCATCTCGGCGGTAATATTTGAAAACATTCCTGGCGAGTTGGCATCTACGTCTCCGTGGGACCTTTATATACATCAATAACGTAATATAACCTAACCTAACCCAACCTAACATCTCGGCGGTAATATTTGACATCATTCCTGGCGAGTTGGCCTCTACGTCTCCGTGGCACCTTCACATACATCAATAACGAAATATAACCTAACCTAACCCAACCTATCATATCGGCGGTAATATTTGACAACATTCCTGGCGAGTTGGCCTCTACGTCTCCGTGTAACCCTCGTATACATCAATAACGTAATATAACGTAACTTAACCCAACCTATCATCTCGGCGGTAATATTTGACAACATTCCTGGCGAGTTGGCCTCTAAGTCTCCGTTGGACCTTTATACACATCTATAACGTAATATAACATAACCTAACCCAATCTGACATCTCGGCGGTAATATTTGACAACATTCCTGGCGAGTTGGCCTCTACGTCTCCGTGGGACCTTTATATACATCAATAACGTAATATAAGCAAGCCTAACCCAATCTAACATCTCGGCGGTAATATTTGACCACATTCCTGGCGAGTTGGCCTCTACGTCTTCGTGGGACCTTTATATACATCAATAACGTAATATAACCTAACCTAACGCAACCTAACATCTCGGCGGTACTCCGCGGTAATATTTGACAACATACCTGGCGAGTTGGCCTCTACGTCTCCGTGGGCCCTTCATATACATCAATAACGAAATATAACCTAACCTAACCCAACCTATCATCTCGGCGGTAATATTTGACAAAATTCCTGGCGAGTTGGCTTCTCCGTTTCCGTGGGACCTTCATATAGATCTATAACCTAATATAACCGAACCTAACCCAACCTAACATCTCGGCGGTAATATTTGAAAACATTCCTGACGAGTTGGCCTCTACGTCTCAGTGGGACCTTTATATACATCAATAGCGTAATATAACCTAACCTAACCCAACCTAACATCTCGGCGGTAATATTTGACAACATACATGGCAAGTTGGCCTCTACGTCTCCGTGGGATCTTTATATACATCAATAACGTAATATAACATAACCTAACCCAACCTAACATCTCGGCGGTAATATTTGACAGCATTCCTGGCGAGTTGGCTTCTATGTCTCCGTGGGACCTTTATATACATCAATAAAGAAATATAACCTAACCTAAATCAACCTATCCTTTCGGCGATAATATTTGACAACATTCCTGTCTAGTTGGCCTCTACGTCTCCGTGGGATCTTTATATACATCAATAACGTAATATAACATAACCTAACCCAATCTAACATCTCGGCGGTAATATTTGACCACATTCCTGGCTTGTTGGCCTCTACGTCTCCGTGGGACCTTTATATACGTCTATAACGTAATATAACCTAACCTAACCTAACCTATCATCTCGGCGGTAATATTTGAAAACATTCCTGGCGAGTTGGCATCTACGTCTCCGTGGGACCTTTATATACATCAATAACGTAATATAACCTAACCTAACCCAACCTAACATCTCGGCGGTAATATTTGACATCATTCCTGGCGAGTTGGCCTCTACGTCTCCGTGGCACCTTCACATACATCAATAACGAAATATAACCTAACCTAACCCAACCTATCATATCGGCGGTAATATTTGACAACATTCCTGGCGAGTTGGCCTCTACGTTACCGTGGGACCCTCGTATACATCAATAACGTAATATAACGTAACTTAACCCAACCTGTCATCTCGGCGGTAATATTTGAAAACATTTCTGGCGAGTTGGCCTCTACATCTCCGTGTAACCCTCGTATACATCAATAACGTAATATAACGTAACTTAACCCAACCTATCATCTCGGCGGTAATATTTGACATCATTCCTGGCGAGTTGGTCTTTACGTCTCCGTGGGACCTTTATATACATCAATAACATAATATAAGCTAGCCTAACCCAATCTAACATCTCGGCGGTAATATTTGACCACATTCCTGGCGAGTTGGCCTCTACGTCTTCGTGGGACCTTTATATACATCAATAACGTAATATAACTTAACCTAACACAACCTAACATCTCCGCGGTAATATTTAACAACATACCTGGCGAGTCGGCATCTACGTCTCCGTGGGCCCTTCATATCCATCAATAACAAAAATATAACCTAACCTAAATCAACCTATCATCTCGGCGATAATATTTGACAAGATTCCTGGCGAGTTGGCCTCTACATCTCCGTGGGATCTTTATATACATCAATAACGTAATATAACATAACCTAACCCAATCTAACATCTCGGCGGTAATATTTCACCACATTGCTGGCTTGTTGGCCTCTACGTCTCCGTGGGACCTTTGTATACATCTATAACGTAATATAACCTAACCTAACCCAACCTATCATCTCGGCGGTAATATTTGACAACATTCCTGGCGAGTTGGCCTTTACGTCTCCGTTTGACCTTCATATACATCAATAACGTAATATGACCTAACCTAACCCAACCTAACATCTCGGCGGTAATATTTGACATCATTCTTGGCGAGTTGGCCTCTACGTCTCCGTGGCACCTTCATATACATCAATAACGAAATATAACCTAAACTAACCCAACCTATCATATCGGCGGTAATATTTGACAACATTCCTGGCGAGTTTGCCTCTACGTTACCGCGTAACCCTCGTATACATCAATAACGTAATATAACGTAACTTAGCCCAACCTATCATCTCGGCGGTAATATTTGAAAACATTCCTGGCGAGTTGGCCTCTACGTCTTCGTGGGACTTTTATATACATCAATAACGTAATATAACTTAACCAACCCAACCTAACATCTCCGCGGTAATATTTTACAACATACCTGGCGAGTTGGCCTCTACGTCTCCGTGGGCCCTTCATATACATAAATAACCAAATATAACCTAACCTAAATCAACCTATCATCTCGGCGATAATATTTGACCAGATTCCTGGCGAGTTGGCCTCTACGTCTCCGTGGGACCTTTATATACATCAATAACGTGATATAACATAACCTAACCCAATCTAACATCTCGGCGGTAATATTTGACAACATACATGGCAAGTTGGCCTCTACGTCTCCGTGGGATCTTTATATACATCAATAACGTAATATAACATAACCTAACCCAACCTAACATCTCGGCGGTAATATTTGACAGCATTCCTGGCGAGTTGGCTTCTATGTCTCCGTGGGACCTTTATATACATCAATAAAGAAATATAACCTAACCTAAATCAACCTATCATTTCGGCGATAATATTTGACAACATTCCTGTCTAGTTGGCCTCTACGTCTCCGTGGGATCTTTATATACATCAATAACGTAATATAACATAACCTAACCCAATCTAACATCTCGGCGGTAATATTTGACCACATTCCTGCCTTGTTGGCCTCTACGTCTCCGTGGGACCTTTATATACGTCTATAACGTAATGTAACCTAACCTAACCGAACCTAACATCTCGGCGGTAATATTTGAAAACATTCCTGTCGATTTGGCTTCTTCGTCTCCGTGGGACCTTTATATACATCAATAACGTAATATAACGTAACCTAACCCAACCTATCATCTCGGCGGTTATATTTGAAAACATTCCTGACGAGTTGGCCTCTACGTCTCAGTGGGACCTTTATATACATCAATAGCGTAATATAACCTAACCTAACCCAACCTAACATCTCGGCGGTAATATTTGACAACATACATGGCAAGTTGGCCTCTACGTCTCCGTGGGATCTTTATATACATCAATAACGTAATATAACATAACCTAACCCAACCTAACATCTCGGCGGTAATATTTGACAGCATTTCTGGCGAGTTGGCCTCTACATCTCCGTGTAACCCTCGTATACATCAATAACGTAATATAACGTAACTTAACCCAACCTATCATCTCGGCGGTAATATTTGACATCATTCCTGGCGAGTTGGCCTCTACGTCTCCGTGGGACCTTTATATACATCAATAACATAATATAAGCTAGCCTAACCCAATCTAACATCTTGGCGGTAATATTTGACCACATTCCTGGCGAGTTCGCATCTACGTCTCCGAGAGACCTTCATATACATCAATAACGTAATATAACCTAACCTAACCCAATCTAGCATCTCGGCGGTAATATTTGACCACATTCCTGGCTTGTTGGCCTCTACGTCTCCGTGAGACCTTTATATACATCTATAACCTAATATAACCTAACCTAACCCAACCTAACATCTCGGCGGGAATATTTGAAAACATTCCTGGCGAGTTGGCATCTATGTCTCCGTGGGACCTTTATATACATCAATAACGTAATATAACCTAACCTAACCCAACCTAACATCTCGGCGGTAATATTTGACATCATTCCTAGCGAGTTGGCCTCTACGTCTCCGTGGCACCTTCATATACATCAATAACGAAATATAACCTAACCTAACCCAACCTATCATATCGGCGGTAATATTTGACAACATTCCTGGCGAGTTGGCCTCTAAGTCTCCGTTGGACCTTTATACACATCTATAACGTAATATAACATAACCTAACCCAATCTGACATCTCGGCGGTAATATTTGACAACATTCCTGGCGAGTTGGCCTCTACGTCTCCGTGGGACCTTTATATACATCAATAACGTAATATAAGCAAGCCTAACCCAATCTAACATCTCGGCGGTAATATTTGACCACATTCCTGGCGAGTTGGCCTCTACGTCTTCGTGGGACCTTTATATACATCAATAACGTAATATAACCTAACCTAACGCAACCTAACATCTCGGCGGTACTCCGCGGTAATATTTGACAACATACCTGGCGAGTTGGCCTCTACGTCTCCGTGGGCCCTTCATATACATCAATAACGAAATATAACCTAACCTAACCCAACCTATCATCTCGGCGGTAATATTTGACAAAATTCCTGGCGAGTTGGCTTCTCCGTTTCCGTGGGACCTTCATATAGATCTATAACCTAATATAACCGAACCTAACCCAACATAACATCTCGGCGGTAATATTTGACAGCATTCCTGGCGAGTTGGCTTCTATGTCTCCGTGGGACCTTTATATACATCAATAAAGAAATATAACCTAACCTAAATCAACCTATCATTTCGGCGATAATATTTGACAACATTCCTGTCTAGTTGGCCTCTACGTCTCCGTGGGATCTTTATATACATCAATAACGTAATATAACATAACCTAACCCAATCTAACATCTCGGCGGTAATATTTGACCACATTCCTGGCTTGTTGGCCTCTACGTCTCCGTGGGACCTTTATATACGTCTATAACGTAATGTAACCTAACCTAACCGAACCTAACATCTCGGCGGTAATATTTGAAAACATT
The DNA here is from genome assembly GCA_963969225.1 of Xylocopa violacea. Lineage (NCBI taxonomy): Eukaryota > Metazoa > Arthropoda > Insecta > Hymenoptera > Apidae > Xylocopa > Xylocopa violacea. The sequence continues at coordinate 1,963,500 of CAXAJV010000741.1, read as the reverse complement.
CCTGTCGATTTGGCTTCTTCGTCTCCGTGGGACCTTTATATACATCAATAACGTAATATAACGTAACCTAACCCAACCTATCATCTCGGCGGTTATATTTGAAAACATTCCTGGCGAGTTGGCCTCCACGTTTCCGTGGGACCTTTATATACATCAATAACGTAATATAACCTAACCTAACCCAACCTAACATCTCGGCGGTAATATTTGACCACATTCCTGGCGAGTTGGCCTCTACGTCTCCGTGGAACCTTTATACACATCAGTAACGTAATATAACCTAACCTAACCCAACCTAACATCTCGGCGGTAATATTTGAAAACATTCCTGGCGAGTTGGCCTCTACGTCTCCGAGAGACCTTCATATACATCAATAACGTAATATAACCTAACCTAACCCAATCTAGCATCTCGGCGGTAATATTTGACCACATTCCTGGCTTGTTGGCCTCTACGTCCCCGTGAGACCTTTATATACATCTATAACGTAATATAACCTAACCTAACCCAACCGAACATCTCGGCGGTAATATTTGAAAACATTCCTGGCGAGTTGGCATCTACGTCTCCGTGGGACCTTTATATACATCAATAACGTAATATAACCTAACCTAACCCAACCTAACATCTCGGCGGTAATATTTGACATCATTCCTGGCGAGTTGGCCTCTACGTCTCCGTGGCACCTTCACATACATCAATAACGAAATATAACCTAACCTAACCCAACCTATCATATCGGCGGTAATATTTGACAACATTCCTGGCGAGTTGGCCTCTACGTTACCGTGGGACCCTCGTATACATCAATAACGTAATATAACGTAACTTAACCCAACCTGTCATCTCGGCGGTAATATTTGAAAACATTTCTGGCGAGTTGGCCTCTACATCTCCGTGTATCCCTCGTCTACATCAATAACGTAATATAACGTAACTTAACCCAACCTATCATCTCGGCGGTAATATTTGACATCATTCCTGGCGAGTTGGCCTCTACGTCTCCGTGGGACCTTTATATACATCAATAACATAATATAAGCTAGCCTAACCCAATCTAACATCTCGGCGGTAATATTTGACCACATTCCTGGCGAGTTGGCCTCTACGTCTTCGTGGGACCTTTATATACATCAATAACGTAATATAACTTAACCTAACACAACCTAACATCTCCGCGGTAATATTTAACAACATACCTGGCGAGTCGGCCTCTACGTCTCCGTGGGCCCTTCATATACATAAATAACCAAATATAACCTAACCTAAATCAACCTATCATCTCGGCGATAATATTTTACCAGATTCCTGGCGAGTTGGCTTCTATGTCTCCGTGGGACCTTTATATACATCAATAAAGAAATATAACCTAACCTAAATCAACTTATCATCTCGGCGATAATATTTGACAACATTCCTGTCTAGTTGGCATCTACGTCTCCGTGGGATCTTTATATACATCAATAACGTAATATAACATAACCTAACCCAATCTAACATCTCGGCGGTAATATTTGACCACATTCCTGGCTTGTTGGCCTCTACGTCTCCGTGGGACCTTTATATACGTCTATAACGTAATGTAACCTAACCTAACCGAACCTAACATCTCGGCGGTAATATTTGAAAACATTCCTGGCGATTTGGCTTCTTCGTCTCCGTGGGACCTTTATATACATCAATAACGTAATATAACGTAACCTAACCCAACCTATCATCTCGGCGGTTATATTTGAAAACATTCCTGGCGAGTTGGCCTCCACGTTTCCGTGGGACCTTTATATACATCTATAACGTAATATAACCTAACCTAACCCAACCTAACACCTCGGCGGTAATATTTGACAACATTCATGGCGAGTTGGCCTCTACGTCTCCGTGGGACCTTCATATACATCAATAACGTAATATAACCTAACCTAACCCAACCTAACATCTCGGCGGTAATATTTGACCACATTCCTGTCTTGTTGGCCTCTACATCTCCGTGGGACCTTTATACACATCAGTAACGTAATATAACCTAACCTAACCCAACCTAACATCTCGGCGGTAATATTTGAAAACATTCCTGGCGAGTTGGCCTCTACGTCTCCGAGAGACCTTCATATACATCAATAACGTAATATAACCTAACCTAACCCAATCTAGCATCTCGGCGGTAATATTTGACCACATTCCTGGCTTGTTGGCCTCTACGTCTCCGTGAGACCTTTATATACATCTATAACGTAATATAACCTAACCTAACCCAACCTAACATCTCGGCGGTAATATTTGAAAACATTCCTGGCGAGTTGGCATCTACGTCTCCGTGGCACCTTCACATACATCAATAACGAAATATAACCTAACCTAACCCAACCTATCATATCGGCGGTAATATTTGACAACATTCCTGGCGAGTTGGCCTCTACGTTACCGTGGGACCCTCGTATACATCAATAACGTAATATAACGTAACTTAACCCAACCTGTCATCTCGGCGGAAATATTTGAAAACATTTCTGGCGAGTTGGCCTCTACATCTCCGTGTATCCCTCGTCTACATCAATAACGTAATATAACGTAACTTAACCCAACCTATCATCTCGGCGGTAATATTTGACATCATTCCTGGCGAGTTGGCCTCTACGTCTCCGTGGGACCTTTATATACATCAATAACATAATATAACATAACCTAACCCAATCTATCATCTCGGCGGTAATATTTCACCACATTGCTGGCTTGTTGGCCTCTACGTCTCCGTGGGACCTTTGTATACATCTATAACGTAATATAACCTAACCTAACCTAACCTATCATCTCGGCGGTAATATTTGAAAACATTCCTGGCGAGTTGGCATCTACGTCTCCGTGGGACCTTTATATACATCAATAACGTAATATAACCTAACCTAACCCAACCTAACATCTCGGCGGTAATATTTGACATCATTCCTGGCGAGTTGGCCTCTACGTCTCCGTGGCACCTTCACATACATCAATAACGAAATATAACCTAACCTAACCCAACCTATCATATCGGCGGTAATATTTGACAACATTCCTGGCGAGTTGGCCTCTACGTTACCGTGGGACCCTCGTATACATCAATAACGTAATATAACGTAACTTAACCCAACCTGTCATCTCGGCGGTAATATTTGAAAACATTTCTGGCGAGTTGGCCTCTACATCTCCGTGTAACCCTCGTATACATCAATAACGTAATATAACGTAACTTAACCCAACCTATCATCTCGGCGGTAATATTTGAAAACATTCCTGGCGAGTTGGCCTCTACGTCTTCGTGGGACTTTTATATACATCAATAACGTAATATAACTTAACCAACCCAACCTAACATCTCCGCGGTAATATTTTACAACATACCTGGCGAGTTGGCCTCTACGTCTCCGTGGGCCCTTCATATACATAAATAACCAAATATAACCTAACCTAAATCAACCTATCATCTCGGCGATAATATTTGACCAGATTCCTGGCGAGTTGGCCTCTACGTCTCCGTGGGACCTTTATATACATCAATAACGTGATATAACATAACCTAACCCAATCTAACATCTCGGCGGTAATATTTGACAACATACATGGCAAGTTGGCCTCTACGTCTCCGTGGGATCTTTATATACATCAATAACGTAATATAACATAACCTAACCCAACCTAACATCTCGGCGGTAATATTTGACAGCATTCCTGGCGAGTTGGCTTCTATGTCTCCGTGGGACCTTTATATACATCAATAAAGAAATATAACCTAACCTAAATCAACCTATCATTTCGGCGATAATATTTGACAACATTCCTGTCTAGTTGGCCTCTACGTCTCCGTGGGATCTTTATATACATCAATAACGTAATATAACATAACCTAACCCAATCTAACATCTCGGCGGTAATATTTGACCACATTCCTGCCTTGTTGGCCTCTACGTCTCCGTGGGACCTTTATATACGTCTATAACGTAATGTAACCTAACCTAACCGAACCTAACATCTCGGCGGTAATATTTGAAAACATTCCTGTCGATTTGGCTTCTTCGTCTCCGTGGGACCTTTATATACATCAATAACGTAATATAACGTAACCTAACCCAACCTATCATCTCGGCGGTTATATTTGAAAACATTCCTGGCGAGTTGGCCTCCACGTTTCCGTGGGACCTTTATATACATCTATAACGTAATATAACCTAACCTAACCCAACCTAACATCTCGGCGGTAATATTTGACAACATTCATGGCGAGTTGGCCTCTACGTCTCCGTGGGACCTTCATATACATCAATAACGTAATATAACCTAACCTAACCCAACCTAACATCTCGGCGGTAATATTTGACCACATTCCTGTCTTGTTGGCCTCTACGTCTCCGTGGAACCTTTATACACATCAGTAACGTAATATAACCTAACCTAACCCAACCTATCATCTCGGCGGTAATATTTGAAAACATTCCTGGCGAGTTGGCCTCTACGTCTCCGAGAGACCTTCATATACATCAATAACGTAATATAACCTAACCTAACCCAATCTAGCATCTCGGCGGTAATATTTGACCACATTCCTGGCTTGTTGGCCTCTACGTCTCCGTGAGACCTTTATATACATCTATAACGTAATATAACCTAACCTAACCCAACCTAACATCTCGGCGGTAATATTTGAAAACATTCCTGGCGAGTTGGCATCTACGTCTCCGTGGCACCTTCACATACATCAATAACGTAATATAACCTAACCTAACCCAACCTATCATATCGGCGGTAATATTTGACAACATTCCTGGCGAGTTGGCCTCTACGTTACCGTGGGACCCTCGTATACATCAATAACGTAATATAACGTAACTTAACCCAACCTGTCATCTCGGCGGAAATATTTGAAAACATTTCTGGCGAGTAGGCCTCTACATCTCCGTGTATCCCTCGTCTACATCAATAACGTAATATAACGTAACTTAACCCAACCTATCATCTCGGCGGTAATATTTGACATCATTCCTGGCGAGTTGGCCTCTACGTCTCCGTGGGACCTTTATATACATCAATAACATAATATAACATAACCTAACCCAATCTAACATCTCGGCGGTAATATTTCACCACATTGCTGGCTTGTTGGCCTCTACGTCTCCGTGGGACCTTTGTATACATCTATAACGTAATATAACCTAACCTAACCTAACCTATCATCTCGGCGGTAATATTTGAAAACATTCCTGGCGAGTTGGCATCTACGTCTCCGTGGGACCTTTATATACATCAATAACGTAATATAACCTAACCTAACCCAACCTAACATCTCGGCGGTAATATTTGACATCATTCCTGGCGAGTTGGCCTCTACGTCTCCGTGGCACCTTCACATACATCAATAACGAAATATAACCTAACCTAACCCAACCTATCATATCGGCGGTAATATTTGACAACATTCCTGGCGAGTTGGCCTCTACGTTACCGTGGGACCCTCGTATACATCAATAACGTAATATAACGTAACTTAACCCAACCTGTCATCTCGGCGGTAATATTTGAAAACATTTCTGGCGAGTTGGCCTCTACATCTCCGTGTAACCCTCGTATACATCAATAACGTAATATAACGTAACTTAACCCAACCTATCATCTCGGCGGTAATATTTGACATCATTCCTGGCGAGTTGGTCTTTACGTCTCCGTGGGACCTTTATATACATCAATAACATAATATAAGCTAGCCTAACCCAATCTAACATCTCGGCGGTAATATTTGACCACATTCCTGGCGAGTTGGCCTCTACGTCTTCGTGGGACCTTTATATACATCAATAACGTAATATAACTTAACCTAACACAACCTAACATCTCCGCGGTAATATTTAACAACATACCTGGCGAGTCGGCATCTACGTCTCCGTGGGCCCTTCATATCCATCAATAACAAAAATATAACCTAACCTAAATCAACCTATCATCTCGGCGATAATATTTGACAAGATTCCTGGCGAGTTGGCCTCTACATCTCCGTGGGATCTTTATATACATCAATAACGTAATATAACCTAACCTAACCCAACCTAACATTTCGGCGGTAATATTTGACCACGTTCCTGGCTTATTGGACTCTACGTCTCCGTGGGACCCTCATATAGATCTATAACGTAATATAACCTAACCTAACCCAACCTAACATCTCGGCGGTAATATTTGAAAACATTCCTGGCGAGTTGGCCTCTACGTCTCCGTGCGACCTTTATATACATCAATAACGTAATATAACCTAACCTAACGCAACCTAACATCTCGGCGGTAATATTTGACATCATTCCTGGCGAGTTGGCCTCTACGTCTCCGTGGGCCCTTCATATACATAAATAACCAAATATAACCTAACCTAAATCAACCTATCATCTCGGCGATAATATTTGACAACATTCCTGTCTAGTTGGCATCTACGTCTCCGTGGGATCTTTATATACATCAATAACGTAATATAACATAACCTAACCCAATCTAACATCTCGGCGGTAATATTTGACCACATTCCTGGCTTGTTGGCCTCTACGTCTCCGTGGGACCTTTATATACGTCTATAACGTAATGTAACCTAACCTAACCGAACCTAACATCTCGGCGGTAATATTTGAAAACATTCCTGGCGATTTGGCTTCTTCGTCTCCGTGGGACCTTTATATACATCAATAACGTAATATAACGTAACCTAACCCAACCTATCATCTCGGCGGTTATATTTGAAAACATTCCTGGCGAGTTGGCATCTACGTCTCCGTGGGACCTTTATATACATCAATAACGTAATATAACCTAACCTAACCCAACCTAACATCTCGGCGGTAATATTTGACATCATTCCTGGCGAGTTGGCCTCTACGTCTCCGTGGCACCTTCACATACATCAATAACGAAATATAACCTAACCTAACCCAACCTATCATATCGGCGGTAATATTTGACAACATTCCTGGCGAGTTGGCCTCTACGTTACCGTGGGACCCTCGTATACATCAATAACGTAATATAGCGTAACTTAACCCAACCTGTCATCTCGGCGGTAATATTTGAAAACATTTCTGGCGAGTTGGCCTCTACATCTCCGTGTATCCCTCGTCTACATCAAGAACGTAATATAACGTAACTTAACCCAACCTATCATCTCGGCGGTAATATTTGACATCATTCCTGGCGAGTTGGTCTCTACGTCTCCGTGGGACCTTTATATACATCAATAACATAATATAAGCTAGCCTAACCCAATCTAACATCTCGGCGGTAATATTTGACCACATTCCTGGCGAGTTGGCCTCTACGTCTTCGTGGGACCTTTGTATACATCAATAACGTAATATAACTTAACCTAACACAACCTAACATCTCCGCGGTAATATTTAACAACATACCTGGCGAGTCGGCATCTACGTCTCCGTGGGCCCTTCATATACATCAATAACAAAAATATAACCTAACCTAAATCAACCTATCATCTCGGCGATAATATTTGACAAGATTCCTGGCGAGTTGGCCTCTACATCTCCGTGGGATCTTTATATACATCAATAACGTAATATAACATAACCTAACCCAATCTAACATCTCGGCGGTAATATTTCACCACATTGCTGGCTTGTTGGCCTCTACGTCTCCGTGGGACCTTTGTATACATCTATAACGTAATATAACCTAACCTAACCCAACCTATCATCTCGGCGGTAATATTTGACAACATTCCTGGCGAGTTGGCCTTTACGCCTCCGTTTGACCTTCATATACATCAATAACGTAATATGACCTAACCTAACCCAACCTAACATCTCGGCGGTAATATTTGACATCATTCTTGGCGAGTTGGCCTCTACGTCTCCGTGGCACCTTCATATACATCAATAACGAAATATAACCTAACCTAACCCAACCTATCATATCGGCGGTAATATTTGACATCATTCCTGGCGAGTTGGCCTCTACGTCTCCGTGGGACCTTTATATACATCAATAACATAATATAACATAACCTAACCCAATCTAACATCTCGGCGGTAATATTTCACCACATTGCTGGCTTGTTGGCCTCTACGTCTCCGTGGGACCTTTGTATACATCTATAACGTAATATAACCTAACCTAACCCAACCTATCATCTCGGCGGTAATATTTGAAAACATTCCTGGCGAGTTGGCCTCTACGTCTTCGTGGGACTTTTATATACATCAATAACGTAATATAACTTAACCAACCCAACCTAACATCTCCGCGGTAATATTTTACAACATACCTGGCGAGTTGGCCTCTACGTCTCCGTGGGCCCTTCATATACATAAATAACCAAATATAACCTAACCTAAATCAACCTATCATCTCGGCGATAATATTTGACCAGATTCCTGGCGAGTTGGCCTCTACGTCTCCGTGGGACCTTTATATACATCAATAACGTGATATAACATAACCTAACCCAATCTAACATCTCGGCGGTAATATTTGACCACATTCCTGGCTTGTTGGCCTCTACGTCTCCGTGGGACCTTTATATACATCTATAACGTAATATAACCTAACCTAACGCAACCTAACATCTCGGCGGTAATATTTGACATCATTCCTGGCGAGTTGGCCTCTACGTCTCCGTGTAACCCTCGTATACATCAATAACGTAATATAACGTAACTTAACGCAACCTATCATCTCGGCGGTAATATTTGACATCATTCCTGGCGAGTTGGCCTCTACGTCTCCGAGAGACCTTCATATACATCAATAACGTAATATAACCTAACCTAACCCAATCTAGCATCTCGGCGGTAATATTTGACCACATTCCTGGCTTGTTGGCCTCTACGTCTCCGTGAGACCTTTATATACATCTATAACGTAATATAACCTAACCTAACCCAACCTAACATCTCGGCGGTAATATTTGAAAACATTCCTGGCGAGTTGGCATCTACGTCTCCGTGGGACCTTTATATACATCAATAACGTAATATAACCTAACCTAACCCAACCTAACATCTCGGCGGTAATATTTGACATCATTCCTGGCGAGTTGGCCTCTACGTCTCCGTGGCACCTTCACATACATCAATAACGAAATATAACCTAACCTAACCCAACCTATCATATCGGCGGTAATATTTGACAACATTCCTGGCGAGTTGGCCTCTACGTTACCGTGGGACCCTCGTATACATCAATAACGTAATATAACGTAACTTAACCCAACCTGTCATCTCGGCGGTAATATTTGAAAACATTTCTGGCGAGTTGGCCTCTACATCTCCGTGTAACCCTCGTATACATCAATAACGTAATATAACGTAACTTAACCCAACCTATCATCTCGGCGGTAATATTTGACATCATTCCTGGCGAGTTGGCCTCTACGTCTCCGTGGGACCTTTATATACATCAATAACATAATATAAGCTAGCCTAACCCAATCTAACATCTCGGCGGTAATATTTGACCACATTCCTGGCGAGTTGGCCTCTACGTCTTCGTGGGACCTTTATATACATCAATAACGTAATATAACTTAACCTAACACAACCTAACATCTCCGCGGTAATATTTAACAACATACCTGGCGAGTCGGCCTCTACGTCTCCGTGGGCCCTTCATATACATCAATAACAAAAATATAACCTAACCTAAATCAACCTATCATCTCGGCGGTAATATTTGACAAGATTCCTGGCGAGTTGCCCTCTACATCTCCGTGGGATCTTTATATACATCAATAACGTAATATAACATAACCTAACCCAATCTAACATCTCGGCGGTAATATTTCACCACATTCCTGGCGAGTTGGCCTCTAAGTCTCCGTTGGACCTTTATACACATCTATAACGTAATATAACATAACCTAACCCAATCTGACATCTCGGCGGTAATATTTGACAACATTCCTGGCGAGTTGGCCTCTACGTCTCCGTGGGACCTTTATATACATCAATAACATAATATAAGCTAGCCTAACCCAATCTAACATCTCGGCGGTAATATTTGACAACATTCCTGGCGAGTTGGCCTCTACGTCTCCGTGCGACCTTTATATACATCAATAACGTAATATAACCTAACCTAACGCAACCTAACATCTCGGCGGTAATATTTGACATCATTCCTGGCGAGTTGGCCTCTACGTCTCCGTGTAACCCTCGTATACATCAATAACGTAATATAACGTAACTTAACGCAACCTATCATCTCGGCGGTAATATTTGACATCATTCCTGGCGAGTTGGCCTCTACGTCTCCGTGGGACCTTTATATACATCAATAACGTAATATAAGCAAGCCTAACCCAATCTAACATCTCGGCGGTAACATTTGACCACATTCCTGGCGAGTTGGCCTCTACGTCTTCGTGGGACCTTTATATACATCAATAACGTAATATAACTTAACCTGAACCAACCTAACACCTCGGCGGTAATATTTGACCACATTCCTGGCTTGTTGGCCTCTACGTCTCCGTGGGACCTTTATATACGTCTATAACGTAATGTAACCTAACCTAACCGAACCTAACATCTCGGCGGTAATATTTGAAAACATTCCTGGCGATTTGGCTTCTTCGTCTCCGTGGGACCTTTATATACATCAATAACGTAATATAACGTAACCTAACCCAACCTATCATCTCGGCGGTTATATTTGAAAACATTCCTGGCGAGTTGGCCTCCACGTTTCCGTGGGACCTTTATATACATCTATAACGTAATATAACCTAACCTAACCCAACCTAAAACCTCGGCGGTAATATTTGACAACATTCATGGCGAGTTGGCCTCTACGTCTCCGTGGGACCTTCATATACATCAATAACGTAATATAACCTAACCTAACCCAACCTAACATCTCGGCGGTAATATTTGACCACATTCCTGTCTTGTTGGCCTCTACGTCTCCGTGGGACCTTTATACACATCAGTAACGTAATATAACCTAACCTAACCCAACCTAACATCTCGGCGGTAATATTTGAAAACATTCCTGGCGAGTTGGCCTCTACGTCTCCGTGGGACCTTTATATACATCAATAACGTAATATAAGCAAGCCTAACCCAATCTAACATCTCGGCGGTAACATTTGACCACATTCCTGGCGAGTTGGCCTCTACGTCTCCGTGAGACCTTTATATACATCTATAACGTAATATAACCTAACCTAACCCAACCTATCATCTCGGCGGTAATATTTGAAAACATTCCTGGCGAGTTGGCATCTACGTCTCCGTGGGACCTTTATATACATCAATAACGTAATATAACCTAACCTAACCCAACCTAACATCTCGGCGGTAATATTTGACATCATTCCTGGCGAGTTGGCCTCTACGTCTCCGTGGCACCTTCACATACATCAATAACGAAATATAACCTAACCTAACCCAACCTATCATATCGGCGGTAATATTTGACAACATTCCTGGCGAGTTGGCCTCTACGTTACCGTGGAACCCTCGTATACATCAATAACGTAATATAACGTAACTTAACCCAACCTGTCATCTCGGCGGTAATATTTGAAAACATTTCTGGCGAGTTGGCCTCTACATCTCCGTGTAACCCTCGTCTACATCAATAACGTAATATAACGTAACTTAACCCAACCTATCATCTCGGCGGTAATATTTGACATCATTCGTGGCGAGTTGGCCTCTACGTCTCCGTGGGACCTTTATATACATCAATAACATAATATAAGCTAGCCTAACCCAATCTAACATCTCGGCGGTAATATTTGACCACATTCCTGGCGAGTTGGCCTCTACGTCTTCGTGGGACCTTTATATACATCAATAACGTAATATAACTTAACCTAACACAACCTAACATCTCCGCGGTAATATTTAACAACATACCTGGCGAGTCGGCCTCTACGTCTCCGTGGGCCCTTCATATACATCAATAACAAAAATTTAACCTAACCTAAATCAACCTATCATCTCGGCGATAATATTTGACAAGATTCCTGGCGAGTTGCCCTCTACATCTCCGTGGGATCTTTATATACATCAATAACATAATATAACATAACCTAACCCAATCTAACATCTCGGCGGTAATATTTCACCACATTGCTGGCTTGTTGGCCTCTACGTCTCCGTGGGACCTTTGTATACATCTATAACGTAATATAACCTAACCTAACCCAACCTATCATCTCGGCGGTAATATTTGAAAACATTCCTGGCGAGTTGGCATCTACGTCTCCGTGGGACCTTTATATACATCAATAACGTAATATAACCTAACCTAACCCAACCTAACATCTCGGCGGTAATATTTGACATCATTCTTGGCGAGTTGGCCTCTACGTCTCCGTGGCACCTTCACATACATCAATAACGAAATATAACCTAACCTAACCCAACCTATCATATCGGCGGTAATATTTGACAACATTCCTGGCGAGTTGGCCTCTACGTTACCGTGGGACCCTCGTATACATCAATAACGTAATATAACGTAACTTAACCCAACCTGTCATCTCGGCGGTAATATTTGAAAACATTTCTGGCGAGTTGGCCTCTACATCTCCGTGTAACCCTCGTATACATCAATAACGTAATATAACGTAACTTAACCCAACCTATCATCTGGGCGGTAATATTTGACATCATTCCTGGCGAGTTGGCCTCTACGTCTCCGTGGGACCTTTATATACATCAATAACATAATATAAGCTAGCCTAACCCAATCTAACATCTCGGCGGTAATATTTGACCACATTCCTGGCGAGTTGGCCTCTACGTCTTCGTGGGACCTTTATATACATCAATAACGTAATATAACTTAACCTAACACAACCTAACATCTCCGCGGTAATATTTAACAACATACCTGGCGAGTCGGCATCTACGTCTCCGTGGGCCCTTCATATACATCAATAACAAAAATATAACCTAACCTAAATCAACCTATCATCTCGGCGATAATATTTGACAAGATTCCTGGCGAGTTGGCCTCTACATCTCCGTGGGATCTTTATATACATCAATAACGTAATATAACATAACCTAACCCAATCTAACATCTCGGCGGTAATATTTCACCACATTGCTGGCTTGTTGGCCTCTACGTCTCCGTGGGACCTTTGTATACATCTATAACGTAATATAACCTAACCTAACCCAACCTATCATCTCGGCGGTAATATTTGACAACATTCCTGGCGAGTTGGCCTTTACGTCTCCGTTTGACCTTCATATACATCAATAACGTAATATGACCTAACCTAACCCAACCTAACATCTCGGCGGTAATATTTGACATCATTCCTGGCGAGTTGGCCTCTACGTCTCCGTGGCACCTTTATATACATCAGTAACGTAATATAACCTAACCTAACCCAACCTATCATATCGGCGGTAATATTTGACAACATTCCTGGCGAGTTGGCCTCTACGTTACCGTGTAACCCTCGTATACATCAATAACGTAATGTAACGTAACTTAACCCAACCTATCATCTCGGCGGTAATATTTGAAAACATTCCTGGCGAGTTGGCCTCTACGTCTTCGTGGGACTTTTATATACATCAATAACGTAATATAACTTAACCAACCCAACCTAACATCTCCGCGGTAATATTTTACAACATACCTGGCGAGTTGGCCTCTACGTCTCCGTGGGCCCTTCATATACATAAATAACCAAATATAACCTAACCTAAATCAACCTATCATCTCGGCGATAATATTTGACCAGATTCCTGGCGAGTTGGCCTCTACGTCTCCGTGGGACCTTTATATACATCAATAACGTGATATAACATAACCTAACCCAATCTAACATCTCGGCGGTAATATTTGACCACATTCCTGGCTTGTTGGCCTCTACGTCTCCGTGGGTCCTTTATATACATCTATAACGTAATATAACGTAACTTAACCCAACCTATCATCTCGGCGATAATATTTGAAAACATTCCTGGCGAGTTGGCCTCTACGTCTCCGTTTGACCTTCATATACATCAATAACGTAATATAACCTAACCTAACCCAATCTAACATCTTGGCGGTAATATTTGACATCATTCCTGGCGAGTTGGCCTCTACGTCTCCGAGGGACCTTCATATACAACAATAACGAAATATAACCTAACCTAACCCAACCTATCATATCGGCGGTAGTATTTGACAACATTCCCGGCGAGTTGGCCTCTACGTTACCGTGGGACCCTCGTATACATCAATAACGTAATATAACGTAACTTAACCCAACCTGTCATCTCGGCGGTAATATTTGAAAACATTCCTGGCGAGTTGGCCTCTACGTCTTCGTGGGACCCTCGTATACATCAATAACGTAATATAACGTAACTTAACCCAACCTATCATCTCGGCGGTAATATTTGAAAACATTCCTGGCGAGTTGGCCTCTACGTCTTCGTGGGACTTTTATATACATCAACAACGAAATATAACCTAACCTAACCTAACCTATCATCTCGGCTGTAACATTTGACAACATTCCCGGCGAGTTGGCCTTTACGTCTCCGTGGGACCTTTATATACATCAGTAACGTAATATAACCTAACCTAACCCAACCTAACATCTCGGCGGTAATATTTGACATCATTCCTGGCATGTTGGCCTCTACGTCTCCGTGTAACCCTCGTATACATCAATAACGTAATATAACGTAACTTAACCCAACCTATCATCTGGGCGGTAATATTTGACATCATTCCTGGCGAGTTGGCCTCTACGTCTCCGTGGGACCTTTATATACATCAATAACATAATATAAGCTAGCCTAACCCAATCTAACATCTCGGCGGTAATATTTGACCACATTCCTGGCGAGTTGGCCTCTACGTCTTCGTGGGACCTTTATATACATCAATAACGTAATATAACTTAACCTAACACAACCTAACATCTCCGCGGTAATATTTAACAACATACCTGGCGAGTCGGCATCTACGTCTCCGTGGGCCCTTCATATACATCAATAACAAAAATATAACCTAACCTAAATCAACCTATCATCTCGGCGATAATATTTGACAAGATTCCTGGCGAGTTGGCCTCTACATCTCCGTGGGATCTTTATATACATCAATAACGTAATATAACATAACCTAACCCAATCTAACATCTCGGCGGTAATATTTCACCACATTGCTGGCTTGTTGGCCTCTACGTCTCCGTGGGACCTTTGTATACATCTATAACGTAATATAACCTAACCTAACCCAACCTATCATCTCGGCGGTAATATTTGACAACATTCCTGGCGAGTTGGCCTTTACGTCTCCGTTTGACCTTCATATACATCAATAACGTAATATGACCTAACCTAACCCAACCTAACATCTCGGCGGTAATATTTGACATCATTCCTGGCGAGTTGGCCTCTACGTCTCCGTGGCACCTTCATATACATCAATAACGAAATATAACCTAACCTAACCCAACCTATCATATCGGCGGTAATATTTGACAACATTCCTGGCGAGTTGGCCTCTACGTTACCGTGTAACCCTCGTATACATCAATAACGTAATGTAACGTAACTTAACCCAACCTATCATCTCGGCGGTAATATTTGAAAACATTCCTGGCGAGTTGGCCTCTACGTCTTCGTGGGACTTTTATATACATCAATAACGTAATATAACTTAACCAACCCAACCTAACATCTCCGCGGTAATATTTTACAACATACCTGGCGAGTTGGCCTCTACGTCTCCGTGGGCCCTTCATATACATAAATAACCAAATATAACCTAACCTAAATCAACCTATCATCTCGGCGATAATATTTGACCAGATTCCTGGCGAGTTGGCCTCTACGTCTCCGTGGGACCTTTATATACATCAATAACGTGATATAACATAACCTAACCCAATCTAACATCTCGGCGGTAATATTTGACCACATTCCTGGCTTGTTGGCCTCTACGTCTCCGTGGGTCCTTTATATACATCTATAACGTAATATAACGTAACTTAACCCAACCTATCATCTCGGCGATAATATTTGACAACATTCCTGGCGAGTTGGCCTCTACGTCTCCGTTTGACCTTCATATACATCAATAACGTAATATAACCTAACCTAACCCAATCTAACATCTTGGCGGTAATATTTGACATCATTCCTGGCGAGTTGGCCTCTACGTCTCCGAGGGACCTTCATATACAACAATAACGAAATATAACCTAACCTAACCCAACCTATCATATCGGCGGTAGTATTTGACAACATTCCCGGCGAGTTGGCCTCTACGTTACCGTGGGACCCTCGTATACATCAATAACGTAATATAACGTAACTTAACCCAACCTGTCATCTCGGCGGTAATATTTGAAAACATTCCTGGCGAGTTGGCCTCTACGTCTTCGTGGGACCCTCGTATACATCAATAACGTAATATAACGTAACTTAACCCAACCTATCATCTCGGCGGTAATATTTGAAAACATTCCTGGCGAGTTGGCCTCTACGTCTTCGTGGGACTTTTATATACATCAACAACGAAATATAACCTAACCTAACCTAACCTATCATCTCGGCGGTAACATTTGACAACATTCCCGGCGAGTTGGCCTTTACGTCTCCGTGGGACCTTTATATACATCAGTAACGTAATATAACCTAACCTAACCCAACCTAACATCTCGGCGGTAATATTTGACATCATTCCTGGCATGTTGGCCTCTACGTCTCCGTGTAACCCTCGTATACATCAATAACGTAATATAACGTAACTTAACCCAACCTATCATCTCGGCGGTAATATTTGACAACATTCCTGGCGAGTTGGCCTCTACGTCTTCGTGGGACCTTTATATACATCAATAACGTAATATAACTTAACCTAACACAACCTAACATCTCCGCGGTAATATTTGACAACATACCTGGCGAGTTGGCCTCTACGTCTCCGTGGGATCTTGATATATATCAATAACGTAATATAACCTAACCTAACCCGATCTAGCATCTCGGCGGTAATATTTGACCACATTCCTGGCGAGTTGGCCTCTAAGTCTCCGTTGGACCTTTATACACATCTATAACGTAATATAACATAACCTAACCCAATCTGACATCTCGGCGGTAATATTTGACAACATTCCTGGCGAGTAGGCCTCTACGTCTCCGTGGGACCTTTATATACATCAATAACGTAATATAAGCTAGCCTAACCCAATCTAAGATCTCGGCGGTAATAATTGACCACATTCCTGGCGAGATGGCCTCTACGTCTTCGTGGGACCTTTATATACATCCATAACGTAATATAACCTAACCTAACCCAACCTAACATCTCGGCGGTAATATTTGAAAACATTCCTGGCGAGTTGGCATCTACGCCTCCGTGGGACCTTTATATACATCAATAACGTAATATAACCTAACCTAACCCAACCTAACATCTCGGCGGTAATATTTGACATCATTCCTGGCGAGTTGGACTCTACGTCTCCGTGGCACCTTCACATACATCAATAACGAAATATAACCTAACCTAACCCAACCTATCATATCGGCGGTAATATTTGACAACATTCCTGGCGAGTTGGCCTCTACGTTACCGTGGGACCCTCGTATACATCAATAACGTAATATAACGTAACTTAACCCAACCTGTCATCTCGGCGGTAATATTTGAAAACATTTCTGGCGAGTTGGCCTCTACATCTCCGTGTAACCCTCGTCTACATCAATAACGTAATATAACGTAACTTAACCCAACCTATCATCTCGGCGGTAATATTTGACATCATTCCTGGCGAGTTGGCCTCTACGTCTCCGTGGGACCTTTATATACATCAATAACATAGTATAAGCTAGCCTAACCCAATCTAACATCTCGGCGGTAATATTTGACCACATTCCTGGCGAGTTGGCCTCTACGTCTCCGTGGCACCTTCATATACATCAATAACGAAATATAACCTAACCTAACCCAACCTATCATATCGGCGGTAATATTTGACAACATTCCTGGCGAGTTGGCCTCTACGTTACCGTGTAACCCTCGTATACATCAATAACGTAATGTAACGTAACTTAACCCAACCTATCATCTCGGCGGTAATATTTGAAAACATTCCTGGCGAGTTGGCCTCTACGTCTTCGTGGGACTTTTATATACATCAATAACGTAATATAACTTAACCAACCCAACCTAACATCTCCGCGGTAATATTTTACAACATACCTGGCGAGTTGGACTCTACGTCTCCGTGGGCCCTTCATATACATAAATAACCAAATATAACCTAACCTAAATCAACCTATCATCTCGGCGATAATATTTGACCAGATTCCTGGCGAGTTGGCCTCTACGTCTCCGTGGGACCTTCATATACATCAATAACGTAATATAACCTAACCTAACCCAACCTAACATCTCGGCGGTAATATTTGACCACATTCCTGTCTTGTTGGCCTCTACGTCACCGAGAGACCTTCATATACATCAATAACGTAATATAACCTAACCTAACCCAATCTAGCATCTCGGCGGTAATATTTGACATCATTCCTGGCGAGTTGGCCTCTACGTCTCCGTGGCACCTTCATATACATCAATAACGAAATATAACCTAACCTAACCCAACCTATCATACCGGCGGTAATATTTGAAAACATTCCTGGCGAGTTGGCCTCTACGTCTTCGTGGGACCCTCGTATACATCAATAACGTAATATAACGTAACTTAACCCAACCTATCATCTCGGCGGTAATATTTGACAACATTCCCGGCGAGTTGGCATTTACGTCTCCGTGGGACCTTTATATACATCAGTACCGTAATATAACCTAACCTAACCCAACCTAACATCTCGGCGGTAATATTTGACATCATTCCTGGCGTGTTGGCCTCTACGTCTCCGTGTAACCCTCGTATACATCAATAACGTAATATAACGTAACTTAACCCAACCTATCATCTCTGCGGTAATATTTGACAACATTCCTGGCGAGTTGGCCTCTACGTCTCCCTGGGTCCTTTATATACATCAATAACGTAATATAACTTAACCTAACCCAACCTAACATCTCCGCGGTAATATTTGACAACATACCTGGCGAGTTGGCCTCTACGTCTCCGTGGGATCTTGATATATATCAATAACGTAATATAACCTAACCTAACCCGATCTAGCATCTCGGCGGTAATATTTGACCACATTCCTGGATTGTTGGCCTCTACGTCTCTGTGAGACCTTTATATACATCTATAACGTAATATAACCTAACCTAACCCAACCTAACATCTCGGCGGTAATATTTGATAACATTCCTGGCGAGTTGGCATCTACGTCTCCGTGGGACCGTTATATACATCAATAACGTAATATAACCTAACCTAACCCAACCTAACATCTCGGCGGTAATATTTGACAACATTCCTGGCGAGTTGGCCTCTACGTTACCGTGTAACCCTCGTATACATCAATAACGTAATGTAACGTAACTTAACCCAACCTATCATCTCGGCGGTAATATTTGAAAACATTCCTGGCGAGTTGGCCTCTACGTCTTCGTGGGACCTTCATATACATCAATAACGTAATATAACCTAACCTAACCCAACCTAACATCTCGGCGGTAATATTTGACCACATTCCTGTCTTGTTGGCCTCTACGTCACCGAGAGACCTTCATATACATCAATAACGTAATATAACCTAACCTAACCCAATCTAGCATCTCGGCGGTAATATTTGGCATCATTCCTGGCGAGTTGGCCTCTACGTCTCCGTGGCACCTTCATATACATCAATAACGAAATATAACCTAACCTAACCCAACCTATCATATCGGCGGTAATATTTGACAACATTCCTGACGAGTTGGCCTCTACGTTACCGTGGGACCTTCATATAGATCTATAACGTAATATAACCTAACCTAACCCAACGTAACATCTCGGCGGTAATATTTGAAAACATTCCTGGCGAGTTGGCATCTACGTCTCCGTGGGACCTTTATATACATCAATAACGTAATATAACCTAACCTAACCCAACCTAACATCTCGGCGGTAATATTTGACATCATTCCTGGCGAGTTGGCCTATACGTCTCCGTGGCACCTTCATATACATCAATAACGAAATATAACCTAACCTAACCCAGCCTATCATATCGGCGGTAATATTTGACAACATTCCTGGCGAGTTGGCCTCTACGTTACCGTGGGAACCTCGTATACATCAATAACGTAATATAACGTAACTTAACCCAACCTGTCATCTCGGCGGTAATATTTGAAAACATTCCTGGCGAGTTGGCCTCTACGTCTTCGTGGGACCCTCGTATACATCAATAACGTAATATAACGTAACTTAACCCAACCTATCATCTCGGCGGTAATATTTGACATCATTCCCGGCGAGTTGGCCTTTACGTCTCCGTGGGACCTTTATATACATCAGTAACGTAATATAACCTAACCTAACCCAACCTAACATCTCGGCGGTAATATTTGACATCATTCCTGGCGTGTTGGCCTCTACGTCTCCGTGTAACCCTCGTATACATCAATAACGTAATATAACGTAACTTAACCCAACCTATCATCTCTGCGGTAATATTTGACAACATTCCTGGCGAGTTGGCCTCTACGTCTCCCTGGGTCCTTTATATACATCAATAACGTAATATAACTTAACCTAACCCAACCTAACATCTCCGCGGTAATATTTGACAACATACCTGGCGAGTTGGCCTCTACGTCTCCGTGGGATCTTGATATATATCAATAACGTAATATAACCTAACCTAACCCGATCTAGCATCTCGGCGGTAATATTTGACCACATTCCTGGATTGTTGGCCTCTACGTCTCTGTGAGACCTTTATATACATCTATAACGTAATATACCCTAACCTAACCCAACCTAACATCTCGGCGGTAATATTTGAAAACATTCCTGGCGAGTTGGCATCTACGTCTCCGTGGGATCTTGATATATATCAATAACGTAATATAACCTAACCTAACCCGATCTAGCATCTCGGCGGTAATATTTGACCACATTCCTGGATTGTTGGCCTCTACGTCTCTGTGAGACCTTTATATACATCTATAACGTAATATAACCTAACCTAACCCAACCTAACATCTCGGCGGTAATATTTGATAACATTCCTGGCGAGTTGGCATCTACGTCTCCGTGGGACCGTTATATACATCAATAACGTAATATAACCTAACCTAACCCAACCTAACATCTCGGCGGTAATATTTGACAACATTCCTGGCGAGTTGGCCTCTACGTTACCGTGTAACCCTCGTATACATCAATAACGTAATGTAACGTAACTTAACCCAACCTATCATCTCGGCGGTAATATTTGAAAACATTCCTGGCGAGTTGGCCTCTACGTCTTCGTGGGACCTTCATATACATCAATAACGTAATATAACCTAACCTAACCCAACCTAACATCTCGGCGGTAATATTTGACCACATTCCTGTCTTGTTGGCCTCTACGTCACCGAGAGACCTTCATATACATCAATAACGTAATATAACCTAACCTAACCCAATCTAGCATCTCGGCGGTAATATTTGGCATCATTCCTGGCGAGTTGGCCTCTACGTCTCCGTGGCACCTTCATATACATCAATAACGAAATATAACCTAACCTAACCCAACCTATCATATCGGCGGTAATATTTGACAACATTCCTGACGAGTTGGCCTCTACGTTACCGTGGGACCTTCATATAGATCTATAACGTAATATAACCTAACCTAACCCAACGTAACATCTCGGCGGTAATATTTGAAAACATTCCTGGCGAGTTGGCATCTACGTCTCCGTGGGACCTTTATATACATCAATAACGTAATATAACCTAACCTAACCCAACCTAACATCTCGGCGGTAATATTTGACATCATTCCTGGCGAGTTGGCCTATACGTCTCCGTGGCACCTTCATATACATCAATAACGAAATATAACCTAACCTAACCCAACCTATCATATCGGCGGTAATATTTGACAACATTCCTGGCGAGTTGGCCTCTACGTTACCGTGGGAACCTCGTATACATCAATAACGTAATATAACGTAACTTAACCCAACCTGTCATCTCGGCGGTAATATTTGAAAACATTCCTGGCGAGTTGGCCTCTACGTCTTCGTGGGACCCTCGTATACATCAATAACGTAATATAACGTAACTTAACCCAACCTATCATCTCGGCGGTAATATTTGACATCATTCCCGGCGAGTTGGCCTTTACGTCTCCGTGGGACCTTTATATACATCAGTAACGTAATATAACCTAACCTAACCCAACCTAACATCTCGGCGGTAATATTTGACATCATTCCTGGCGTGTTGGCCTCTACGTCTCCGTGTAACCCTCGTATACATCAATAACGTAATATAACGTAACTTAACCCAACCTATCATCTCTGCGGTAATATTTGACAACATTCCTGGCGAGTTGGCCTCTACGTCTCCCTGGGTCCTTTATATACATCAATAACGTAATATAACTTAACCTAACCCAACCTAACATCTCCGCGATAATATTTGACAACATACCTGGCGAGTTGGCCTCTACGTCTCCGTGGGATCTTGATATATATCAATAACGTAATATAACCTAACCTAACCCGATCTAGCATCTCGGCGGTAATATTTGACCACATTCCTGGATTGTTGGCCTCTACGTCTCTGTGAGACCTTTATATACATCTATAACGTAATATAACCTAACCTAACCCAACCTAACATCTCGGCGGTAATATTTGAAAACATTCCTGGCGAGTTGGCATCTACGTCTCCGTGGGACCGTTATATACATCAATAACGTAATATAACCTAACCTAACCCAACCTAACATCTCGGCGGTAATATTTGACAACATTCCTGGCGAGTTGGCCTCTACGTCTCCGTGCGACCTTTATATACATCAATAACGTAATATAACCTAACCCAACGCAACCTAACATCTCGGCGTTAATATTTGACATCATTCCTGGCGAGTTGGCCTCTACGTCTCCGTGTAACCCTCGTATACATCAATAACGTAATATAACGTAACTTAACCCTACCTATCATCTCGGCGGTAATATTTGACATCATTCCTGGCGAGTTGGCCTCTACGTCTTCGTGGGACTTTTATATACATCAACAACGAAATATAACCTAACCTAACCTAACCTATCATCTCGGCGGTAATATTTGACAACATTCCTGGCGAGTTGGCTTCTATGTCTCCGTGGTACCTTTATATACATCAATAAAGAAATATAACCTAACCTAAATCAACCTATCATCTCGGCGATAATATTTGACAACATTCCTGGCTAGTTGGCCTCTACGTCTCCGTTTGACCTTCATATACATCAATAACGTAATATAACCTAACCAAACCCATCCTAACATCTCGGCGGTAATATTTGACATCATTCCTGGCGAGTTGGCCTCTACGTCTCCGTGGGACCTTTATACACATCAGTAACGTAATATAACCTAACCTAACCCAACCTAACATCTCGGCGGTAATATTTGAAAACATTCCTGGCGAGTTGGCCTCTACGTCACCGAGAGACCTTCATATACATCAATAACGTAATATAACCTAACCTAACCCAATCTAGCATCTCGGCGGTAATATTTGACATCATTCCTGGCGAGTTGGCCTCTACGTCTCCGTGGCACCTTCATATACATCAATAACGAAATATAACCTAACCTAACCCGACCTATCATATCGGCGGTAATATTTGACAACATTCCTGACGAGTTGGCCTCTACGTTACCGTCGGACCCTCGTATACATCAATAACGTAATATAACGTAACTTAACCCAACCTATCGTCTCGGCGGTAATATTTGAAAACATTCCTGGCGAGTTGGCCTCTACGTCTTCGTGGGACTTTTATATACATCAATAACGAAATATAACCTAACCTAACCCGATCTAGCATCTCGGCGGTAATATTTGACCACATTCCTGGCTTGTTGGCCTCTACGTCTCTGTGGGCCCTTCATATACATCAATAACGAAATATAACCTAACCTAACCCAACCTATCATCTCGGCGGTAATATTTGACAAAATTCCTGGCGAGTTGGCTTCTCCGTTTCCGTGGGACCTTTATATACATCAATAACGTAATATAACCTAACCTAACCCAACCTAACATTTCGGCGGTAATATTTGACCACGTTCCTGGCTTATTGGACTCTGCGTCTCCGTGGGACCTTCATATAGATCTATAACGTAATATAACCTAACCTAACCCAACGTAACATCTCGGCGGTAATATTTGAAAACATTCCTGGCGAGTTGGCATCTACGTCTCCGTGGGACCTTTATATATATCAATAACGTAATATAACCTAACCTAACCCAACCTAACATCTCGGCGGTAAAATTTGACATCATTCCTGGCGAGTTGGCCTATACGTCTCCGTGGCACCTTCATATACATCAATAACGAAATATAACCTAACCTAACCCAACCTATCATATCGGCGGTAATATTTGACAACATTCCTGGCGAGTTGGCCTCTACGTTACCGTGGGACCCTCGTATACATCAATAACGTAATATAACGTAACTTAACCCAACCTGTCATCTCGGCGGTAATATTTGAAAACATTCCTGGCGAGTTGGCCTCTACGTCTTCGTGGGACCCTCGTATACATCAATAACGTAATATAACGTAACTTAACCCAATCTATCGTCTCGGCGGTAATATTTGAAAACATTCCTGGCGAGTTGGCCTCTACGTCTTCGTGGGACTTTTATATACATCAATAACGAAATATAACCTAACCTAACATAACCTATCATCTCGGCGGTAACATTTGACCACATTCCTGGCGAGTTGGCCTCTACGTCTTCGTGGGACCTTTATATACATCAATAACGTAATATAACTTAACCTGAACCAACCTAACATCTCCGCGGTACTCCGCGGTAATATTTGACAACATACCTGGCGAGTTGGCCTCTACGTCTCCGTGGGCCCTTCATATACATCAATAACGAAATATAACCTAACCTAACCCAACCTATCATCTCGGCGGTAATATTTGACAAAATTCCTGGCGAGTTGGCTTCTCCGTTTCCGTGGGACCTTTATATACATCAATAACGTAATATAACCTAACCTAACCCAACCTAACATTTCGGCGGTAATATTTGACCACGTTCCTGGCTTATTGGACTCTACGTCTCCGTGGGACCTTCATATAGATCTATAACGTAATATAATCTAACCTAACCCAACGTAACATCTCGGCGGTAATATTTGACATCATTCCTGTCGTGTTGGCCTCTACGTCTCCTTGTAACCCTCGTATACATCAATAACGTAATATAACGTAACTTAACCCAACCTATCATCTCAGCGGTAATATTTGACAACATTCCTGGCGAGTTGGACTCTACGTCTCCCTGGGTCCTTTATATACATCAATAACGTAATATAACTTAACCTAACCCAACCTAACATCTCCGCGGTAATATTTGACAACATACCTGGCGAGTTGGCCTCTACGTCTCCGTGGGATCTTGATATATATCAATAACGTAATATAACCTAACCTAACCCGATCTAGCATCTCGGCGGTAATATTTGACCACGTTCCTGGCTTATTGGACTCTACGTCTCCGTGGGACCTTCATATAGATCTATAACGTAATATAACCTAACCTAACCCAACCTAACATCTCGGCGGTAATATTTGAAAACATTCCTGGCGAGTTGGCCTCTACGTCTCAGTGGGACCTTTATATACATCAATAGCGTAATATAACCTAATCTAACCCAACCTAACATCTCGGCGGTAATATTTGACAACATTCCTGGCGAGTTGGCCTCTACGTCTCCGTGGGACCTTCATATACATCAATAACGTAATATAACCTAACCTAAGCCAACCTAACATCTCGGCGGTAATATTTGACCACATTCTCGTCTTGTTGGCCTCTACGTCTCCGTGGGACCTTTATACACATCAGTAACGTAATATAACCTAACCTAACCCAACCTAACATCTCGGCGGTAATATCTGAAAACATTCCTGGCGAGTTGGCCTCTACGTCACCGAGAGACCTTCATATACATCAATAACGTAATATAACCTAACCTAACCCAATCTAGCATCTCGGCGGTAATATTTGACCATATTCCTGGCTTGTTGGCCTCTACGTCTCTATGAGACCTTTATATACATCTATAACGTAATATAACCTAACCTAACCCAACCTAACATCTCGGCGGTAATATTTGAAAACATTCCTGGCGATTTGGCATCTACGTCTCCGTGGGACCGTTATATACATCAATAACGTAATATAACCTAACCTTACCCAACCTAACGTCCCGGCGGTAATATTTGACATCATTCCTGGCGAGTTGGCCTCTACGTCTCCGTGGCACCTTCATATACATCAATAACGAAATATAACCTAACCTAACCCAACCTATCATATCGGCGGTAATATTTGACAACATTCCTGACGAGTTGGCCTCTACGTTACCGTGGGACCCTCGTATACATCAATAACGTAATATAACGTAACTTAACCCAACCTATCATCTCGGCGGTAATATTTGAAAACATTCCTGGCGAGTTGGTCTCTACGTCTTCGTGGGACTATTATATACATCAATAACGAAATATAACCTAACCTAACCTAAATTATCATCTCGGCGGTAACATTTGACCACATTCCTGGCGAGTTGGCCTCTACGTCTTCGTAGGGACCTTTATATACATCAATAACGTAATATAACTTAACCTGAACCAATCTAACATCTCCGCGGTACTCCGCGGTAATATTTGACAACATACCTGGCGAGTTGGCCTCTACGTCTTCGTAGGGACCTTTATATACATCAATAACGTAATATAACTTAACCTGAACCAACCTAACATCTCCGCGGTACTCCGCGGTAATATTTGACAACATACCTGGCGAGTTGGCCTCTACGTCTCCGTGGGCCCTTCATATACATCAATAACGAAATATAACCTAACCTAACCCAACCTATCATCTCGGCGGTAATATTTGACAAAATTCCTGGCGAGTTGGCTTCTCCGTTTCCGTGGGACCTTTATATACATCAATAACGTAATATAACCTAACCTAACCCAACCTAACATTTCGGCGGTAATATTTGACCACGTTCCTGGCTTATTGGACTCTACGTCTCCGTGGGACCTTCATATAGATCTATAACGTAATATAACCTAACCTAACCCAACGTAACATCTCGGCGGTAATATTTGAAAACATTCCTGGCGAGTTGGCATCTACGTCTCCGTGGGACCTTTATATATATATCAATAACGTAATATAACCTAACCTAACCCAACCTAACATCTCGGCGGTAAAATTTGACATCATTCCTGGCGAGTTGGCCTCTACGTCTCCGTGGCACCTTCATATACATCAATAACGAAATATAACCTAACCTAACCCAACCTATCATATCGGCGGTAATATTTGACAACATTCCTGGCGAGTTGGCCTCTACGTTACCGTGGGACCCTCGTATACATCAATAACGTAATATAACGTAACTTAACCCAACCTGTCATCTCGGCGGTAATATTTGAAAACATTCCTGGCGAGTTGGCCTCTACGTTACCGTCGGGACCCTCGTATACATCAATAACGTAATATAACGTAACTTAACCCAACCTATCATCTCGGCGGTAATATTTGAAAACATTCCTGGCGAGTTGGCCTCTACGTCTTCGTGGGACTTTTATATACATCAACAACGAAATATAACCTACCCTAACCCAACCTAACACCTCGGCGGTAATATTTGACAACATTCCTGGCGAGTTGGCCTCTACGTCTCCGTGGGACCTTCATATACATCAATAACGTAATATAACCTAACCTAACCCAACCTAACATCTCGTCGGTAATATTTGACCACATTCCTGTCTTGTTGACCTCTACGTCTCCGTGGGACCTTTATACACATCAGTAACGTAATATAACCTAACCTAACCCAACCTAACATCTCGGCGGTAATATTTGAAAACATTCCTGGCGAGTTGGCCTCTACGTCACCGAGAGACCTTCATATACATCAATAACGTAATATAACCTAACCTAACCCAATCCAGCATCTCGGCGGTAATATTTGACCACATTCCCGGCTTGTTGGCCTCTACGTCTCTGTGAGACCTTTATATACATCTATAACGTAATATAACCTAACCTAACCCAACCTAACATCTCGTCGGTAATATTTGAAATCATTCCTGGCGAGTTGGCATCTACGTCTCCGTGGGACCGTTGTATACATCAATAACGTAATATAACCTAACCTAACCCAACCTAACATCTCGGCGGTAATATTTGACAACATACATGGCGAGTTGGCCTCTACGTCTCCGTGGGATCTTTATATACATCTGTAACGTAATATAACCTAACCTAACCCAACCTAACACCTCGGCGGTAATATTTGACAACATTCCTGGCGAGTTGGCCTCTACGTCTCCGTGGGACCTTCATATACATCAATAACGTAATATAACCTAACCTAACCCAACCTAACATCTCGGCGGTAATATTTGACCACATTCCTGTCTTGTTGGCCTCTACGTCACCGAGAGACCTTCATATACATCAATAACGTAATATAACCTAACCTAACCCAATCTAGCATCTCGGCGGTAATATTTGACATCATTCCTGGCGAGTTGGCCTCTACGTCTCCGTGGCACCTTCATATACATCAATAACGAAATATAACCTAACCTAACCCAACCTATCATATCGGCGGTAATATTTGACAACATTCCTGACGAGTTGGCCTCTACGTTACCGTCGGTCCCTCGTATACATCAATAACGTAATATAACGTAACTTAACCCAATCTATCGTCTCGGCGGTAATATTTGAAAACATTCCTGGCGAGTTGGCCTCTACGTCTTCGTGGGACTTTTATATACATCAATAACGAAATATAACCTAACCTAACATAACCTATCATCTCGGCGGTAACATTTGACCACATTCCTGGCGAGTTGGCCTCTACGTCTTCGTGGGACCTTTATATACATCAATAACGTAATATAACTTAACCTGAACCAACCTAACATCTCCGCGGTACTCCGCGGTAATATTTGACAACATACCTGGCGAGTTGGCCTCTACGTCTCCGTGGGCCCTTCATATACATCAATAACGAAATATAACCTAACCTAACCCAACCTATCATCTCGGCGGTAATATTTGACAAAATTCCTGGCGAGTTGGCTTCTCCGTTTCCGTGGGACCTTTATATACATCAATAACGTAATATAACCTAACCTAACCCAACCTAACATTTCGGCGGTAATATTTGACCACGTTCCTGCCTTATTGGACTCTACGTCTCCGTGGGACCTTCATATAGATCTATAACGTAATATAACCTAACCTAACCCAACGTAACATCTCGGCGGTAATATTTGACATCATTCCTGTCGTGTTGGCCTCTACGTCTCCTTGTAACCCTCGTATACATCAATAACGTAATATAACGTAACTTAACCCAACCTATCATCTCAGCGGTAATATTTGACAACATTCCTGGCGAGTTGGACTCTACGTCTCCCTGGGTCCTTTATATACATCAATAACGTAATATAACTTAACCTAACCCAACCTAACATCTCCGCGGTAATATTTGACAACATACCTGGCGAGTTGGCCTCTACGTCTCCGTGGGATCTTGATATATATCAATAACGTAATATAACCTAACCTAACCCGATCTAGCATCTCGGCGGTAATATTTGACCACGTTCCTGGCTTATTGGACTCTACGTCTCCGTGGGACCTTCATATAGATCTATAACGTAATATAACCTAACCTAACCCAACCTAACATCTCGGCGGTAATATTTGAAAACATTCCTGGCGAGTTGGCCTCTACGTCTCAGTGGGACCTTTATATACATCAATAGCGTAATATAACCTAACCTAACCCAACCTAACATCTCGGCGGTAATATTTGACAACATACATGGCGAGTTGGCATCTACGTCTCCGTGGGATCTTTATATACATCAATAACGTAATATAACATAACCTAACCCAACCTAACATCTCGGCGGTAATATTTGACAACATTCCTGGCGAGTTGGCTTCTATGTCTCCGTGGTGCCTTTATATACATCAATAAAGAAATATAACCTAACCTAAATCAACCTATCATCTCGGCGATAATATTTGACAACATTCCTGGCTAGTTGGCCTCTACGTCTCCGTGGGATGTTTATATACATCAATAACGTAATATAACATAACCTAACCCAATCTAACATCTCGGCGGTAATATTTGACCACATTCCTGTCTTGTTGGCCTGTACGTCTCCGTGGGACCTTTATATACATCTATAACGTAATATAACCTAACCTAACCCAAC
This sequence comes from Xylocopa violacea, assembly GCA_963969225.1. Lineage (NCBI taxonomy): Eukaryota > Metazoa > Arthropoda > Insecta > Hymenoptera > Apidae > Xylocopa > Xylocopa violacea. The sequence goes on along the minus strand of CAXAJV010000741.1, from coordinate 1,933,075 downwards.
CTAACATCTCGGCGGTAATACTTGAAAACATTCCTGGCGAGTTGGCATCTACGTCTCCGTGGGACCGTTATATACATCAATAACGTAATATAACCTAACCTTACCCAACCTAACGTCCCGGCGGTAATATTTGACATCATTCCTGGCGAGTTGGCCTCTACGTCTCCGTGGCACCTTCATATACATCAATAACGAAATATAACCTAACCTAACCCAACCTATCATATCGGCGGTAATATTTGACAACATTCCTGACGAGTTGGCCTCTACGTTACCGTGGGACCCTCGTATACATCAATAACGTAATATAACGTAACTTAACCCAACCTATCATCTCGGCGGTAATATTTGAAAACATTCCTGGCGAGATGGCCTCTACGTCTTCGTGGGACTTTTATATACATCAATAACGAAATATAACCTAACCTAACCTAACCTATCCTCTCGGCGGTAACATTTGACCACATTCCTGGCGAGTTGGCCTCTACGTCTTCGTAGGGACCTTTATATACATCAATAACGTAATATAACTTAACCTGAACCAACCTAACATCTCCGCGGTACTCCGCGGTAATATTTGACAACATACCTGGCGAGTTGGCCTCTACGTCTCCGTGGGCCCTTCATATACATCAATAACGAAATATAACCTAACCTAACCCAACCTATCATCTCGGCGGTAATATTTGACAAAATTCCTGGCGAGTTGGCTTCTCCGTTTCCGTGGGACCTTTATATACATCAATAACGTAATATAACCTAACCTAACCCAACCTAACATTTCGGCGGTAATATTTGACCACGTTCCTGGCTTATTGGACTCTACGTCTCCGTGGGACCTTCATATAGATCTATAACGTAATATAACCTAACCTAACCCAACCTAACATCTCGGCGGTAATATTTGAAAACATTCCTGGCGAGTTGGCCTCTACGTCTCAGTGGGACCTTTATATACATCAATAGCGTAATATAACCTAATCTAACCCAACCTAACATCTCGGCGGTAATATTTGACAACATTCCTGGCGAGTTGGCCTCTACGTCTCCGTGGGACCTTCATATACATCAATAACGTAATATAACCTAACCTAAGCCAACCTAACATCTCGGCGGTAATATTTGACCACATTCCCGTCTTGTTGGCCTCTACGTCTCCGTGGGACCTTTATACACATCAGTAACGTAATATAACCTAACCTAACCCAACCTAACATCTCGGCGGTAATATTTGAAAACATTCCTGGCGAGTTGGCCTCTACGTCACCGAGAGACCTTCATATACATCAATAACGTAATATAACCTAACCTAACCCAATCTAGCATCTCGGCGGTAATATTTCACCACATTCCTGGCTTGTTGGCCTCTACGTCTCTATGAGACCTTTATATACATCTATAACGTAATATAACCTAACCTAACCCAACCTAACATCTCGGCGGTAATATTTGAAAACATTCCTGGCGATTTGGCATCTACGTCTCCGTGGGACCGTTATATACATCAATAACGTAATATAACCTAACCTTACCCAACCTAACGTCCCGGCGGTAATTTTTGACATCATTCCTGGCGAGTTGGCCTCTACGTCTCCGTGGCACCTTCATATACATCAATAACGAAATATAACCTAACCTAACCCAACCTATCATATCGGCGGTAATATTTGACAACATTCCTGACGAGTTGGCCTCTACGTTACCGTGGGACCCTCGTATACATCAATAACGTAATATAACGTAACTTAACCCAACCTATCATCTCGGCGGTAATATTTGAAAACATTCCTGGCGAGTTGGCCTCTACGTCTTCGTGGGACTTTTATATACATCAATAACGAAATATAACCTAACCTAACCTAACCTATCATCTCGGCGGTAACATTTGACCACATTCCTGGCGAGTTGGCCTCTACGTCTTCGTAGGGACCTTTATATACATCAATAACATAATATAACTTAACCTGAACCAACCTAACATCTCCGCGGTACTCCGCGGTAATATTTGACAACATACCTGGCGAGTTGGCCTCTACGTCTCCGTGGGCCCTTCATATACATCAATAACGAAATATAACCTAACCTAACCCAACCTATCATCTCGGCGGTAAGATTTGACAAAATTCCTGGCGAGTTGGCTTCTCCGTTTCCGTGGGACCTTTATATACATCAATAACGTAATATAACCTAACCTAACCCAACCTAACATTTCGGCGGTAATATTTGACCACGTTCCTGGCTTATTGGACTCTACGTCTCCGTGGGACCTTCATATAGATCTATAACGTAATATAACCTAACCTAACCCAACCTAACATCTCGGCGGTAATATTTGAAAACATTCCTGGCGAGTTGGCCTCTACGTCTCAGTGGGACCTTTATATACATCTATAACGTAATATAACCTAACCTAAGCCAACCTATCATCTCGGCGGTAATATTTGACAACATTCCTGGCGAGTTGGCCTCTACGTCTCCGTTTGACCTTCATATACATCAATAACGTAATATAACCTAACCTAACCCAACCTAACATCTCGGCGGTAATATTTGACATCATTCCTGGCGAGTTGGCCTCTACGTCTCCGTGGCACCTTCATATATATCAATAACGAAATATAACCTAACCTAACCCAACCTATCATCTCGGCGGTTATATTTGAAAACATTCCTTGCGAGTTGGCCTCCACGTTTCCGTGGGACCTTTATATACATCTATAACGTAATATAACCTAACCTAACCCAACCTAACACCTCGGCGGTAATATTTGACAACATTCCTGGCGAGTTGGCCTCTACGTCTCCGTGGGACCTTCATATACATCAATAACGTAATATAACCTAACCTAACCCAACCTAACATCTCGGCGGTAATATTTGGCCACATTCCTGTCTTGTTGGCCTCTACATCTCCGTGGGACCTTTATACACATCAGTAACGTAATATAACCTAACCTAACCCAACCTAACATCTCGGCGGTAATATTTGAAAACATTCCTGTCGAGTTGGCCTCTACGTCAGCGAGAGACCTTCATATACATCAATAACAGAATATAACCTAACCTAACCCAATCTAGCATCTAGGCGGTAATATTTGACCACATTCCTGGCTTGTTGGCCTCTACGTCTCTGTGAGACCTTTATATACATCTATAACGTAATATAACCTAACCTAACCCAACCTAACATCCCGGCGGTAATATTTGACATCATTCCTGGCGAGTTGGCCTCTACGTCTCCGTGGCACCTTCATATACATTAATAACGAAATATAACCTAACCTAACCCAACCTATCATATCGGCGGTAATATTTGACAACATTCCTGACGAGTTGGCCTCTACGTTACCGTGGGACCCTCGTATACATCAATAACGTAATATAACGTAACTTAACCCAACCTATCATACCGGCGGTAATATTTGAAAACATTCCTGGCGAGTTGGCCTCTACGTCTTCGTGGGACTTTTATATACATCAATAACGAAATATAACCTAACCTAACCTAACCTATCATCTCGGCGGTAACATTTGACCACATTCCTGGCGAGTTGGCCTCTATGTCTTCGTGGGACCTTTATATACATCAATAACGTAATATAACTTAACCTGAACCAACCTAACATCTCCGCGGTACTCCGCGGTAATATTTGACACCATACCTGGCGAGTTGGCCTCTACGTCTACGTGGGCCCTTCATATACATCAATAACGAAATATAACCTAACCTAACCCAACCTATCATCTCGGCGGTAATATTTGACAAAATTCCTGGCGAGTTGGCTTCTCCGTTTCCGTGGGACCTTTATATACATCAATAACGTAATATAACCTAACCTAACCCAACCTAACATTTCGGCGGTAATATTTGACCACGTTCCTGGCTTATTGGACTCTACGTCTCCGTGGGACCTTCATATAGATCTATAACGTAATATAACCTAACCTAACCCAACCTAACATCTCGGCGGTAATATTTGAAAACATTCCTGGCGAGTTGGCCTCCACCTTTCCGTGGGACCTTTATATACATCTATAACGTAATATAACCTAACCTAACCCAACCTAACACCTCGGCGGTAGTATTTGACAACATTCCTGGCGAGTTGGCCTCTACGTCTCCGTGGGACCTTCATATACATCTATAACGTAATATAACCTAACCTAACCCAACCTAACATCTCGGCGGTAATATTTGACATCATTCCTGGCGAGTTGGCCTCTACGTCTCCGTGGCACCTTCATATATATCAATAACGAAATATAACCTAACCTAACCCAACCTATCATCTCGGCGGTTATATTTGAAAACATTCCTGGCGAGTTGGCCTCCACCTTTCCGTGGGACCTTTATATACATCTATAACGTAATATAACCTAACCTAACCCAACCTAACACCTCGGCGGTAGTATTTGACAACATTCCTGGCGAGTTGGCCTCTACGTCTCCGTGGGACGTTCATATACATCAATAACGTAATATAACCTAACCTAACCCAACCTAACATCTCGGCGGTAATATTTGAAAACATTCCTGGCGAGTTGGCATCTACGTCTCCGTGGGACCGTTATATACATCAATAACGTAATATAACCTAACCTAACCCAACCTAACATCCCGGCGGTAATATTTGACATCATTCCTGGCGAGTTGGCCTCTACGTCTCCGTGGCACCTACATATACATCAATAACGAAATATAACCTAACCTAACCCAACCTATCATATCGGCGGTAATATTTGACAACATTCCTGACGAGTTGGCCTCTACGTTACCGTGGGACCCTCGTATACATCAATAACGTAATATAACGTAACTTAACCCAACCTATCATCTCGGCGGTAATATTTGAAAACATTCCTGGCGAGTTGGCCTCTACGTCTTCGTGGGACTTTTATATACATCAATAACGAAATATAACCTAACCTAACCTAACCTATCATCTCGGCGGTTACATTTGACCACATTCCTGGCGAGTTGGCCTCTACGTCTTCGTGGGACCTCTATATACATCAATAACGTAATATAACTTAACCTGAACCAACCTAACATCTCCGCGGTACTCCGCGGTAATATTTGACACCATACCTGGCGAGTTGGCCTCTACGTCTCCGTGGGCCCTTCATATACATCAATAACGAAATATAACCTAACCTAACCCAACCTATCATCTCGGCGGTAATATTTGACAAAATTCCTGGCGAGTTGGCTTCTCCGTTTCCGTGGGACCTTTATATACATCAATAACGTAATATAACCTAACCTAACCCAACCTAACATTTCGGCGGTAATATTTGACCACGTTCCTGGCTTATTGGACTCTACGTCTCCGTGGGACCTTCATATAGATCTATAACGTAATATAACCTAACCTAACCCAACCTAACATCTCGGCGGTAATATTTGAAAACATTCCTGGCGAGTTGGCCTCCACCTTTCCGTGGGACCTTTATATACATCTATAACGTAATATAACCTAACCTAACCCAACCTAACACCTCGGCGGTAGTATTTGACAACATTCCTGGCGAGTTGGCCTCTACGTCTCCGTGGGACCTTCATATACATCTATAACGTAATATAACCTAACCTAACCCAACCTAACATCTCGGCGGTAATATTTGACATCATTCCTGGCGAGTTGGCCTCTACGTCTCCGTGGCACCTTCATATATATCAATAACGAAATATAACCTAACCTAACCCAACCTATCATCTCGGCGGTTATATTTGAAAACATTCCTGGCGAGTTGGCCTCCACCTTTCCGTGGGACCTTTATATACATCTATAACGTAATATAACCTAACCTAACCCAACCTAACACCTCGGCGGTAGTATTTGACAACATTCCTGGCGAGTTGGCCTCTACGTCTCCGTGGGACCTTCATATACATCAATAACGTAATATAACCTAACCTAACCCAACCTAACATCTCGGCGGTAATATTTGAAAACATTCCTGGCGAGTTGGCATCTACGTCTCCGTGGGACCGTTATATACATCAATAACGTAATATAACCTAACCTAACCCAACCTAACATCCCGGCGGTAATATTTGACATCATTCCTGGCGAGTTGGCCTCTACGTCTCCGTGGCACCTACATATACATCAATAACGAAATATAACCTAACCTAACCCAACCTATCATATCGGCGGTAATATTTGACAACATTCCTGACGAGTTGGCCTCTACGTTACCGTGGGACCCTCGTATACATCAATAACGTAATATAACGTAACTTAACCCAACCTATCATCTCGGCGGTAATATTTGAAAACATTCCTGGCGAGTTGGCCTCTACGTCTTCGTGGGACTTTTATATACATCAATAACGAAATATAACCTAACCTAACCTAACCTATCATCTCGGCGGTTACATTTGACCACATTCCTGGCGAGTTGGCCTCTACGTCTTCGTGGGACCTCTATATACATCAATAACGTAATATAACTTAACCTGAACCAACCTAACATCTCCGCGGTACTCCGCGGTAATATTTGACACCATACCTGGCGAGTTGGCCTCTACGTCTCCGTGGGCCCTTCATATACATCAATAACGAAATATAACCTAACCTAACCCAACCTATCATCTCGGCGGTAATATTTGACAAAATTCCTGGCGAGTTGGCTTCTCCGTTTCCGTGGGACCTTTATATAAATCAATAACGTAATATAACCTAACCTAACCCAACCTAACATTTCGGCGGTAATATTTGACCACGTTCCTGGCTTATTGGACTCTACGTCTCCGTGGGACCTTCATATAGATCTATAACGTAATATAACCTAACCAAACCCAACCTAACATCTCGGCGGTAATATTTGAAAACATTCCTGGCGAGTTGGCCTCTACGTCTCAGTGGGACCTTTATATACATCAATAGCGTAATATAACCTAACCTAACCCAACCTAACATCTCGGCGGTAATATTTGACAACATACATGGCGAGTTGGCATCTACGTCTCCGTGGGATCTTTATATACATCAATAACGTAATATAACATAACCTAACCCAACCTAACATCTCGGCGGTAATATTTGACAACATTCCTGGCGAGTTGGCTTCTATGTCTCCGTGGTACCTTTATATACATCAATAAAGAAATATAACCTAACCTAAATCAACCTATCATCTCGGCGATAATATTTGACAACATGCCTGGCTAGTTGGCCTCTACGTCTCCGTGGGATCTTTATATACATCAATAACGTAATATAACATAACCTAACCCAATCTAACATCTCGGCGGTAATATTTGACCATATTCCTGTCTTGTTGGCCTCTACGTCTCCGTGGGACCTTTATATACATCTATAACGTAATATAACCTAACCTAACCCAACCTAACATCTCGGCGGTAATACTTGAAAACATTCCTGGCGAGTTGGCATCTACGTCTCTGTGGGACCTTTATATACATCAATAGCGTAATATAACCTAACCTAACCCAACCTAACATCTCGGCGGTAATATTTGACAACATACATGGCGTGTTGGCATCTACGTCTCCGTGGGATCTTTATATACATCAATAACGTAGTATAACATAACCTAACCCAACCTAACATCTCGGCGGTAATATTTGACAACATTCCTGGCGAGTTGGCTTCTATGTCTCCGTGGTACCTTTATATACATCAATAAAGAAATATAACCTAACCTAAATCAACCTAACATCCCGGCGGTAATATTTGACATCATTCCTGGCAAGTTGGCCTCTACGTCTCCGTGGCACCTTCATATACATCAATAACGAAATATAACCTAACCTAACCCAACCTATCATATCGGCGGTAATATTTGACAACATTCCTGACGAGTTGGCCTCTACGTTACCGTGGGACCCTCGTATACATCAATAACGTAATATAACGTAACTTAACCCAACCTATCATCTCCGCGGTACTCCGCGGTAATATTTGACACCATACCTGGCGAGTTGGCCTCTACGTCTACGTGGGCCCTTCATATACATCAATAACGAAATATAACCTAACCTAACCCAACCTATCATCTCGGCGGTAATATTTGACATCATTCCTGGCGAGTTGGCCTCTACGTCTCCGTGGCACCTTCATATACATTAATAACGAAATATAACCTAACCTAACCCAACCTATCATATCGGCGGTAATATTTGACAACATTGCTGACGAGTTGGCCCCTACGTTACCGTGGGACCCTCGTATACATCAATAACGTAATATAACGTAACTTAACCCAACCTATCATACCGGCGGTAATATTTGAAAACATTCCTGGCGAGTTGGCCTCTACGTCTTCGTGGGACTTTTATATACATCAATAACGAAATATAACCTAACCTAACCTAACCTATCATCTCGGCGGTAACATTTGACCACATTCCTGGCGAGTTGGCCTCTATGTCTTCGTGGGACCTTTATATACATCAATAACGTAATATAACTTAACCTAACCCAACCTAACATCTCGGCGGTAATATTTGACAACATTCCTGGCGAGTTGGCTTCTATGTCTCCGTGGTACCTTTATATACATCAATAAAGAAATATAACCTAACCTAAATCAACCTATCATCTCGGCGATAATATTTGACAACATGCCTGGCTAGTTGGCCTCTACGTCTCCGTGGGATCTTTATATACATCAATAACGTAATATAACATAACCTAACCCAATCTAACATCTCGGCGGTAATATTTGACCACATTCCTGTCTTGTTGGCCTCTACGTCTCCGTGGGACCTTTATATACATCTATAACGTAATATAACCTAACCTAACCCAACCTAACATCTCGGCGGTAATACTTGAAAACATTCCTGGCGAGTTGGCATCTACGTCTCTGTGGGACCGTTATATACATCAATAACGTAATATAACCTAACCTTACCCAACCTAACGTCCCGGCGGTAATATTTGACATCATTCCTGGCGAGTTGGCCTCTACGTCTCCGTGGCACCTTCATATACATCAATAACGAAATATAACCTAACCTAACCCAACCTATCATATCGGCGGTAATATTTGACAACATTCCTGACGAGTTGGCCTCTACGTTACCGTGGGACCCTCGTATACATCAATAACGTAATATAACGTAACTTAACCCAACCTATCATCTCGGCGGTAATATTTGAAAACATTCCTGGCGAGTTGGCCTCTACGTCTTCGTAGGGACCTTTATATACATCAATAACGTAATATAACTTAACCTGAACCAACCTAACATCTCCGCGGTACTCCGCGGTAATATTTGACAACATACCTGGCGAGTTGGCCTCTACGTCTCCGTGGGCCCTTCATATACATCAATAACGAAATATAACCTAACCTAACCCAACCTATCATCTCGGCGGTAATATTTGACAAAATTCCTGGCGAGTTGGCTTCTCCGTTTCCGTGGGACCTTTATATACATCAATAACGTAATATAACCTAACCTAACCCAACCTAACATTTCGGCGGTAATATTTGACCACGTTCCTGGCTTATTGGACTCTACGTCTCCGTGGGACCTTCATATAGATCTATAACGTAATATAACCTAACCTAACCCAACCTAACATCTCGGCGGTAATATTTGAAAACATTCCTGGCGAGTTGGCCTCTACGTCTCAGCGGGACCTTTATATACATCAATAGCGTAATATAACCTAACCTAACCCAACCTAACATCTCGGCGGTAATATTTGACAACATACATGGCGAGTTGGCATCTACGTCTCCGTGGGATCTTTATATACATCAATAACGTAGTATAACATAACCTAACCCAACCTAACATCTCGGCGGTAATATTTGACAACATTCCTGGCGAGTTGGCTTCTATGTCTCCGTGGTACCTTTATATACATCAATAAAGAAATATAACCTAACCTAAATCAACCTAACATCCCGGCGGTAATATTTGACATCATTCCTGGCAAGTTGGCCTCTACGTCTCCGTGGCACCTTCATATACATCAATAACGAAATATAACCTAACCTAACCCAACCTATCATATCGGCGGTAATATTTGACAACATTCCTGTCGAGTTGGCCTCTACGTTACCGTGGGACCCTCGTATACATCAATAACGTAATATAACGTAACTTAACCCAACCTATCATCTCCGCGGTACTCCGCGGTAATATTTGACACCATACCTGGCGAGTTGGCCTCTACGTCTACGTGGGCCCTTCATATACATCAATAACGAAATATAACCTAACCTAACCCAACCTATCATCTCGGCGGTAATATTTGACAAAATTCCTGGCGAGTTGGCTTCTCCGTTTCCGTGGGACCTTTATATACATCAATAACGTAATATAACCTAACCTAACCCAACCTAACATTTCGGCGGTAATATTTGACCACGTTCCTGGCTTATTGGACTCTACGTCTCCGTGGGACCTTCATATAGATCTATAACGTAATATAACCTAACCTAACCCAACCTAACATCTCGGCGGTAATATTTGAAAACATTCCTGGCGAGTGGGCATCTACGTCTCCGTGGGACATTTATATACATCAATAACGTAATATAACCTAACCTAACCCAACCTAACATCTCGGCGGTAATATTTGACATCATTCCTGGCGAGTTGGCCTCTACGTCTCCGTGGCACCTTCATATATATCAATAACGAAATATAACCTAACCTAACCCAACCTATCATCTCGGCGGTTATATTTGAAAACATTCCTGGCGAGTTGGCCTCCACGTTTCCGTGGGACCTTTATATACATCTATAACGTAATATAACCTAACCTAACCCAACCTAACACCTCGGCGGTAGTATTTGACAACATTCCTGGCGAGTTGGCCTCTACGTCTCCGTGGGACCTTCATATACATCAATAACGTAATATAACCTAACCTAACCCAACCTAACATCTCGGCGGTAATATTTGACCACATTCCTGTCTTGTTGGCCTCTACGTCTCCGTGGGACCTTTATACACATCAGTAACGTAATATAACCTAACCTAACCCAACCTAACATCTCGGCGGTAATATTTGAAAACATTCCTGTCGAGTTGGCCTCTACGTCAGCGAGAGACCTTCATATACATCAATAACGTAATATAACCTAACCTAACCCAATCTAGCATCTAGGCGGTAATATTTGACCACATTTCTGGCTTGTTGGCCTCTACGTCTCTGTGAGACCTTTATATACATCTATAACGTAATATATCCTAACCTATCCCAACCTAACATCTCGGCGGTAATATTTGAAAACATTCCTGGCGAGTTGGCATCTACGTCTCCGTGGGACCGTTATATACATCAATAACGTAATATAACCTAACCTAACCCAGCCTAACATCCCGGCGGTAATATTTGACATCATTCCTGGCGAGTTGGCCTCTACGTCTCCGTGGCACCTTCATATACATCAATAACGAAATATAAGCTAACCTAACCCAACCTATCATATCGGCGGTAATATTTGACAACATTCCTGACGAGTTGGCCTCTACGTTACCGTGGGACCCTCGTATACATCAATAACGTAATATAACGTAACTTAACCCAACCTATCATACCGGCGGTAATATTTGAAAACATTCCTGGCGAGTTGGCCTCTACGTCTTCGTGGGACTTTTATATACATCAATAACGAAATATAACCTAACCTAACCTATCATCTCGGCGGTAACATTTGACCACATTCCTGGCGAGTTGGCCTCTACGTCTTCGTGGGACCTTTATATACATTAATAACGTAATATAACTTAACCTGAACCAACCTAACATCTCCGCGGTACTCCGCTGTAATATTTGACACCATACCTGGCGAGTTGGCTTCTATGTCTCCGTGGGACCTTTATATACATCAATAAAGAAATATAACCTAACCTAAATCAACCTATCATCTCGGCGATAATATTTGACAACATTCCTGGCTAGTTGGCCTCTACGTCTCCGTGGGATCTTTATATACATCAATAACGTAATATAACATAACCTAACCCAATCTAACATCTCGGCGGTAATATTTGACCACATTCCTGGCTTGTTGGCCTCTACGTCTCCGTGGGACCTTTATATACGTCTATAACGTAATGTAACCTAACCTAACCGAACCTAACATCTCGGCGGTAATATTTGAAAACATTCCTGGCGAGTTGGCCTCTACGTCTCCGTGGGACCTTTATACACATCAGTAACGTAATATAACCTAACCTAACCCAACCTAACATCTCGGCGGTAATATTTGAAAACATTCCTGTCGAGTTGGCCTCTACGTCAGCGAGAGACCTTCATATACATCAATAACGTAATATAACCTAACCTAACCCAATCTAGCATCTAGGCGGTAATATTTGACCACATTCCTGGCTTGTTGGCCTCTACGTCTCTGTGAGACCTTTATATACATCTATAACGTAATATAACCTAACCTAACCCAACCTAACACCTCGGCGGTAGTATTTGACAACATTCCTGGCGAGTTGGCCTCTACGTCTCCGTGGGACCTTCATATACATCAATAACGTAATATAACCTAACCTAACCCAACCTAACATCTCGGCGGTAATATTTGACCACATTCCTGTCTTGTTGGCCTCTACGTCTCCGTGGGGCCTTTATACACATCAGTAACGTAATATAACCTAACCTAACCCAACCTAACATCTCGGCGGTAATATTTGAAAACATTCCTGTCGAGTTGGCCTCTACGTCAGCGAGAGACCTTCATATACATCAATAACGTAATATAACCTAACCTAACCCAATCTAGCATCTAGGCGGTAATATTTGACCACATTTCTGGCTTGTTGGCCTCTACGTCTCTGTGAGACCTTTATATACATCTATAACGTAATATATCCTAACCTATCCCAACCTAACATCTCGGCGGTAATATTTGAAAACATTCCTGGCGAGTTGGCATCTACGTCTCCGTGGGACCGTTATATACATCAATAACGTAATATAACCTAACCTAACCCAGCCTAACATCCCGGCGGTAATATTTGACATCATTCCTGGCGAGTTGGCCTCTACGTCTCCGTGGCACCTTCATATACATCAATAACGAAATATAACCTAACCTAACCCAACCTATCATATCGGCGGTAATATTTGACAACATTCCTGACGAGTTGGCATCTACGTTACCGTGGGACCCTCGTATACATCAATAACGTAATATAACGTAACTTAACCCAACCTATCATACCGGCGGTAATATTTGAAAACGTTCCTGGCGAGTTGGCCTCTACGTCTTCGTGGGACTTTTATATACATCAATAACGAAATATAACCTAACCTAACCTAACCTATCATCTCGGCGGTAACATTTGACCACATTCCTGGCGAGTTGGCCTCTACGTCTTCGTGGGACCTTTATATACATTAATAACGTAATATAACTTAACCTGAACCAACCTAACATCTCCGCGGTACTCCGCTGTAATATTTGACACCATACCTGGCGAGTTGGCTTCTATGTCTCCGTGGGACCTTTATATACATCAATAAAGAAATATAACCTAACCTAAATCAACCTATCATCTCGGCGATAATATTTGACAACATTCCTGGCTAGTTGGCCTCTACGTCTCCGTGGGATCTTTATATACATCAATAACGTAATATAACATAACCTAACCCAATCTAACATCTCGGCGGTAATATTTGACCACATTCCTGGCTTGTTGGCCTCTACGTCTCCGTGGGACCTTTATATACGTCTATAACGTAATGTAACCTAACCTAACCGAACCTAACATCTCGGCGGTAATATTTGAAAACATTCCTGGCGAGTTGGCCTCTGCGTCTCCGTGGGACCTTTATACACATCAGTAACGTAATATAACCTAACCTAACCCAACCTAACATCTCGGCGGTAATATTTGAAAACATTCCTGTCGAGTTGGCCTCTACGTCAGCGAGAGACCTTCATATACATCAATAACGTAATATAACCTAACCTAACCCAATCTAGCATCTAGGCGGTAATATTTGACCACATTCCTGGCTTGTTGGCCTCTACGTCTCTGTGAGACCTTTATATACATCTATAACGTAATATAACCTAACCTAACCCAACCTAACATCTCGGCGGTAATATTTGAAAACATTCCTGGCGAGTTGGCATCTACGTCTCCGTGGGACCGTTATATACATCAATAACGTAATATAACCTAACCTAACCCAACCTAACATCCCGGCGGTAATATTTGACATCATTCCTGGCGAGTTGGCCTCTACGTCTCCGTGGCACCTTCATATACATCAATAACGAAATATAACCTAACCTAACCCAACCTATCATATCGGCGGTAATATTTGACAACATTCCTGACGAGTTGGCCTCTACGTTACCGTGGGACCCTCGTATACATCAATAACGTAATATATCGTAACTTAACCCAACCTATCATACCGGCGGTAATATTTGAAAACATTCCTGGCGAGTTGGCCTCTACGTCTTCGTGGGACTTTTATATACATCAATAACGAAATATAACCTAACCTAACCTAACCTATCATCTCGGCGGTAACATTTGACCACATTCCTGGCGAGTTGGCCTCTACGTCTTCGTGGGACCTTTATATACATTAATAACGTAATATAACTTAACCTGAACCAACCTAACATCTCCGCGGTACTCCGCTGTAATATTTGACACCATACCTGGCGAGTTGGCTTCTATGTCTCCGTGGGACCTTTATATACATCAATAAAGAAATATAACCTAACCTAAATCAACCTATCATCTCGGCGATAATATTTGACAACATTCCTGGCTAGTTGGCCTCTACGTCTCCGTGGGATCTTTATATACATCAATAACGTAATATAACATAACCTAACCCAATCTAACATCTCGGCGGTAATATTTGACCACATTCCTGGCTTGTTGGCCTCTACGTCTCCGTGGGACCTTTATATACGTCTATAACGTAATGTAACCTAACCTAACCGAACCTAACATCTCGGCGGTAATATTTGAAAACATTCCTGGCGAGTTGGCCTCTACGTCCCCGTGGGACCTTCATATACATCAATAACGTAATATAACCTAACCTAACCCAACCTATCATCTCGGCGGTTATATTTGACAACATTCCTGGCGATTTGGCTTTTTCGTCTCCGTGGGACCTTTATATACATCAATAACGAAATATAACGTAACCTAACCCAACCTAACATCTCGGCGGTAATATTTGAAAACATTCCTGGCGAGTTGGCCTCTACGTCTTCGTGGGACTTTTATATATATCAATAACGAAATATAAGCTAACCTAACCTAACCTATCATCTCGGCGGTAACATTTGACCACATTCCTGGCGAGTTGGCCTCTACGTCTTCGTGGGGCCTTTATATACATCAATAACGTAATATAACTTAACCTGAACCAACCTAACATCTCCGCGGTACTCCGCGATAATATTTGACAACATACCTTGCGAGTTGGACTCTACGTCTCCGTGGGACCTTCATATAGATCTATAACGTAATATAACCTAACCTAACCCAACCTAACATCTCGGCGGTAATATTTGAAAACATGCCTGGCGAGTTGGCATCTACGTCTCCGTGGGACCTTTATATACATCAATAACGTAATATAACCTAACCTAACCCAACCTAACATCTCGGCGGTAATATTTGACAACATACATGGCGAGTTGGCCTCTACGTCTCCGTGGGATCTTTATATACATCAATAACGTAATATAACATAACCTAACCCAACCTAACATCTCGGCGGTAATATTTGACAACATTCCTGGCGAGTTGGATTCTATGTCTTCGTGGTACCTTTATATACATCAATAAAGATATATAACCTAACCTAAATCAACCTATCATCTCGGCGATAATATTTGACAACATCTAATGACAACACCTAACCTAACCGAACCTAACACCTCGGCGGTAATATTTGAAAACATTCCTGGCGAGTTGGCCTCTACGTCTCCGTGGGACCTTCATATACATCAATAACGTAATATAACCTAACCTAAACCAACCTATCGTGTCGGCGGGTATATTTGACAACATTCCTGGCGATTTGGCTTCTTCGTCTCCGTGGGACCTTTATATGCATCAATAACGTAATATAACGTAACCTAACCCAACCTATCATCTCGGCGGTTATATTTGAAAACATTGCTGGCGAGTTGGCCTCCACGTTTCCGTGGGACCTTTATATACATCTATAACGTAATATAACCTAACCTAACCCAACCTAACATCTCGGCGGTAATATTTGACCACATTCCTGTCTTGTTGGCCTCTACGTCACCGTGGGACCTTTATACACATCAGTAACGTAATATAACGTAACCTAGCCCAACCTAACATCTCGGCGGTAATATTTGAAAACATTCCTGGCGAGTTGGCCTCTATGTCACCGAGAGACCTTCATATACATCAATAATGAAATATAACCTAACCTAACCCAACCTAGCATCTCGGCGGTAATATTTGACCACATTCCTCGCTTGTTGGCCTCTACGTCTCTGTGAGACCTTTATATACATCTATAACGTAATATAACCTAACCTAACCCAACCTATCATATCGGCGGTGATATTTGACAACATTCCTGACGAGTTGGCCTCTACGTTACCGTGGGACCCTCGTATACATCAATAACGTAATATAACGTAACTTAACCCAACCTATCATCTCGGCGGTAATATTTGAAAACATTCCTGGCGAGTTGGCCTCTACGTCTTCGTGGGACTTTTATATACATCAATAACGAAGTATAACCTAACCTAACCTAACCTATCATCTCGGCGGTAACATTTGACCACATTCCTGGCGAGTTGGCCTCTACGTCCTCGTGGGACCTTTATATACATCAGTAACGTAATATAACTTAACCTGAACCAACCTAACATCTCCGCGGTACTCCGCGGTAATATTTGACAACATACATGGCGAGTTGGCCTCTACGTCTCCGTGGGATCTTTATATACATCAATAACGTAATATAACATAACCTAACCCAACCTAACATCTCGGCGGTAATATTTGACAACATTCCTGGCGAGTTGGCTTCTATGTCTCCGTGGGACCTTTATACACATCAGTAACGTAATATAACCTAACCTAACCGAACCTAACATCTCGGCGGTAATATTTGAAAACATTCCTGGCGAGTTGGCCTCTATGTCACCGAGAGACCTTCATATACATCAATAACGAAATATAACCTAACCTAACCCAACCTAGCATCTCGGCGGTAATATTTGACCACATTCCTGGCTTGTTGGCCTCTAAGTCTCCGTGGGACCTTTATATACATCTATAACGTAATATAACATAACCTAACCCAATCTAACATCTCGGCGGTAATATTTGACAACATTCCTGGCGAGTTGGCCTCTACGTCTCCGTGCGACCTTTATATACATCAGTAACGTAATATAACTTAACCTGAACCAACCTAACATCTCCGCGGTACTCCGCGGTAATATTTGACAACATACCTGGCGAGTTGGCCTCTACGTCTCCGTGGCACCTTCATATACATCAATAACGAAATATAACCTAACCTAACCCAACCTATCATATCGGCGGTAATATTTGACAACATTCCTGACGAGTTGGCCTCTACGTTACCGTGGGACCCTCGTATACATCAATAAGGTAATATAACGTAACTTAACCCAACCTATCATCTCGGCGGTAATATTTGAAAACATTCCTGGCGAGTTGGCCTCTACGTCTTCGTGGGACTTTTATATACATCAATAACGAAATATAACCTAACCTAACCTAACCTATCATCTCGGCGGTAACATTTGACCACATTCCTGGCGAGTTGGCCTCTACGTCCTCGTGGGACCTTTATATACATCAGTAACGTAATATAACTTAACCTGAACCAACCTAACATCTCAGCGGTAATATTTGAAAACATTCCTGGCGAGTTGGCCTCTACGTCTCAGTGGGACCTTTATATACATCAATAGCGTAATATAACCTAACCTAACCCAACCTAACATCTCGGCGGTAATATTTGACCACATTCCTGGCGAGTTGGCCTCTACGTCTTCGTGGGACTTTTATATACATCAATAACGAAATATAACCTAACCTAACCTAACCTATCATCTCGGCGGTAACATTTGACCACATTCCTGGCGAGTTGGCCTCTACGTCCTCGTGGGACCTTTATATACATCAGTAACGTAATATAACTTAACCTGAACCAACCTAACATCTCCGCGGTACTCCGCGGTAATATTTGACAACATACATGGCGAGTTGGCCTCTACGTCTCCGTGGGATCTCTATATACATCAATAACGTAATATAACATAACCTAACCCAACCTAACATCTCGGCGGTAATATTTGACAACATTCCTGGCGAGTTGGCTTCTATGTCTCCGTGGGACCTTTATACACATCAGTAACGTAATATAACCTAACCTAACCCAACCTAACATCTCGGCGGTAATATTTGAAAACATTCCTGGCGAGTTGGCCTCTATGTCACCTAGAGACCTTCATATGCATCAATAACGAAATATAACC
Source organism: Xylocopa violacea (assembly GCA_963969225.1). Classification (NCBI taxonomy): domain Eukaryota; kingdom Metazoa; phylum Arthropoda; class Insecta; order Hymenoptera; family Apidae; genus Xylocopa; species Xylocopa violacea. The sequence continues at coordinate 1,914,570 of CAXAJV010000741.1, read as the reverse complement.
TAACCTAACCCAACCTAGCATCTCGGCGGTAATATTTGACCACATTCCTCGCTTGTTGGCCTCTACGTCTCTGTGAGACCTTTATATACATCTATAACGTAATATAACCTAACCTAACCCAACCTAACATCTCGGCGGTAATATTTGAAAACATTCCTGGCGAGTTGGCATCTACGTCTCCGTGGGACCGTTATATACATCAATAACGTAATATAACCTAACCTAACCCAACCTAACATCTCGGCGGTAATATTTGACAACATTCCTGGCGAGTTGGCCTCTACGTAACCGAGAGACCTTCATATACATCAATAACGTAATATAACATAACCTAACCCAATCTAGCATCTCGGCGGTAATATTTGACCACATTCCTGGCTTGTTGGCCTCTAAGTCTCCGTGGGACCTTTATATACATCTATAACGTAATATAACATAACCTAACCCAATCTAACATCTCGGCGGTAATATTTGACAACATTCCTGGCGAGTTGGCCTCTACGTCTCCGTGGGACCTTTATATACATCAATAACATAATATAAGCTAGCCTAACCCAATCTAACATCTCGGCGGTAATATTTGACAACATTCCTGGCGAGTTGGCCTCTACGTCTCCGTGCGACCTTTATATACATCAATAACGTAATATAACCTAACCTAACCCAACCTAACATCTCGGCGGTAATATTTGACAACATTCCTGGCGAGTTGGCCTCTACGTAACCGAGAGACCTTCATATACATCAATAACGTAATATAACCTAACCTAACCCAATCTAGCATCTCGGCGGTAATATTTGACCACATTCCTGGCTTGTTGGCCTCTACGACTCCCTGGGTCCTTTATATACATCAATAACGTAATATAACTTAACCTAACCCAACCTAACATCTCCGCGGTAATATTTGACAACATACCTGGCGAGTTGGCCTCTACGTCTCCGTGGGATCTTGATATACATCAATAACGTAATATAACTTAACCTAACCCAATCTAGCATCTCGGCGGTAATATTTGACCACATTCCTGGCTTGTTGGCCTCTAAGTCTCCGTGGGACCTTTATATACATCTATAACGTAATGTAACATAACCTAACCCAATCTAACATCTCGGCGGTAATATTTGACAACATTCCTGGCGAGTTGGCCTCTACGTCTCCGTGGGATCTTTATATACATCAATAACGTAATATAACATAACCTAACCCAATCTAACATCTCGGCGGTAATATTTGACCACGTTCCTGGCTTGTTGGGCTCTACGTTTCCGTGGGACCTTCATATAGATCTGTAACGTAATATAACCTAACCTAACACAACCTATTATCTCGGCGGTTATATTTGACAACATTTCCGGCGAGTTGGCTTCTCCGTCTCCGTGGGACCTTTATATACATCAATAACGTAATATAACCTAACCTAACGCAACCTAACATCTCGGCGGTAATATTTGACATCATTCCTGGCGAGTTGGCCTCTACGTCTCCGTGGGAACTTTATATACATCAATAACATAATATAAGCTAGCCTAACCCAATCTAACATCTCGGCGGTAATATTTGACAACATTCCTGGCGAGTTGGCCTCTACGTCTCCGTGCGACCTTTATATACATCAGTAACGTAATATAACTTAACCTGAACCAACCTAACATCTCCGCGGTACTCCGCGGTAATATTTGACAACATACCTGGCGAGTTGGCCTCTACGTCTCCGTGGCACCTTCATATACATCAATAACGAAATATAACCTAACCTAACCCAACCTATCATATCGGCGGTAATATTTGACAACATTCCTGACGAGTTGGCCTCTACGTTACCGTGGGACCCTCGTATACATCAATAACGTAATATAACGTAACTTAACCCAACCTATCATCTCGGCGGTAATATTTGAAAACATTCCTGGCGAGTTGGCCTCTACGTCTTCGTGGGACTTTTATATACATCAATAACGAAATATAACCTAACCTAACCTAACCTATCATCTCGGCGGTAACATTTGACCACATTCCTGACGAGTTGGCCTCTACGTTACCGTGGGACCCTCGTATACATCAATAACGTAATATAACGTAACTTAACCCAACCTATCATCTCGGCGATAATATGTGACAACATTCCTCGCTAGTTGGCCTCTACGTCTCCGTGGGATCTTTATATACATCAATAACGTAATATAACATAACCTAACCCAATCTAACATCTCGGCGGTAATATTTGACCACATTCCTGGCGAGTTGGCATCTACGTCTCCGTGGCACCTTTATATACATCAATACGGTAATATAACCTAACCTAACCCAACATAACATCTCGTCGGTAATATTTGAAATCATTCCTGGCGAGTTGGCCTCTACGTCTCCGTGGGACCTTTATATACATCAATAACGTAATATAAGCTAGCCTAACCCAATCTAACATCTCGGCGGTAATATTTGACCACATTCCTGGCGAGTTGGCCTCTACGTCTCCGTGGGACCTTCATATACATCAATAACGTAATATAACCTAACCTAACCCAACCTATCATCTCGGCGGTTATATTTGACAACATTCCTGGCGACTTGGCTTCTTCGTCCCCGTGGGACCTTTATATACATCAATAACTTAATATAACGTAACCTAATCCAACCTATCATCTCGGCGGTTATATTTGAAAACATTCCTGGCGAGTTGGCCTCTACGTCTCCGTTTAAACTTCATATACATCAATAACGTAATCTAACCTAACATAACCCAACCTATCTTCTCGGCGGTAATATTTGACAACATTCCTGGCGAGCTGGCCTCTACGTCTCCGTGGGACCTTTATATACATCAATAACGAAATATAACCTAACCTAAATCAACCTATCATCTCGGCGATAATATTTGACAACATTCCTGGCGAGTTGGCCTCTACGTCTCCGTGGGATCTTGATATACATCAATAACGTAATATAACCTAACCTAACCCAATCTAGCATCTCGGCGGTAATATTTGACCACATTCCTGGCTTGTTGGCCTCTAAATCTAAGTGGGACCTTTATATACATCTATAACGAAATGTAACCTAACCTAACCGAACCTAACATCTCGGCGGTAATATTTGACCACATTCCTGGCTTGTTGGTCTCTAAGTCTCCGTGGGACCTTTATATACATCTATAACGTAATGTAACCTAACCTAACCCAACCTAACATCTCGGCGGTAATATTTGAAAACATTCCTGGCGAGTTGGCCTCTACGTCTCCGCGGGACCTTCATATACATCAATAACGTAATATAACCTAACCTAACCGAACCTATCATCTCGGCGGTTATATTTGACAACATTCCCGGCGAGTTGGCTTCTCCGTCTCCGTGGGACCTTTATATACATCAATAACGTAATATAACCTAACCTAACCCAACCTATATTCTCGGCGGTAATATTTGACAATATTCCTGGCGAGTTGGCCTCTACGTCTCCGTGGGATCTTTATAAACATCAATAACGTAATATAACATAACCTAACCCAACCTAACATCTCGGCGGTAATATTTGACAACATTCCTGACGAGTTGGCCTCTACGTTACCGTGGGACCCTCGTATACATCAATAACGTAATATAACGTAACTTAACCCAACCTATCATCTCGGCGGTAATATTTGAAAACATTCCTGGCGAGTTGGCCTCTACGTCTTCGTGGGACTTTTATATACATCAATAACGAAATATAACCTAACCTAACCTAACCTATCATCTCGGCGGTAACATTTGACCACATTCCTGGCGAGTTGGCCTCTACGTCCTCGTGGGACCTTTATATACATCAGTAACGTAATATAACTTAACCTGAACCAACCTAACATCTCAGCGGTAATATTTGAAAACATTCCTGGCGAGTTGGCCTCTACGTCTCAGTGGGACCTTTATATACATCAATAGCGTAATATAACCTAACCTAACCCAACCTAACATCTCGGCGGTAATATTTGACCACATTCCTGGCGAGTTGGCCTCTACGTCTTCGTGGGACTTTTATATACATCAATAACGAAATATAACCTAACCTAACCTAACCTATCATCTCGGCGGTAACATTTGACCACATTCCTGGCGAGTTGGCCTCTACGTCCTCGTGGGACCTTTATATACATCAGTAACGTAATATAACTTAACCTGAACCAACCTAACATCTCCGCGGTACTCCGCGGTAATATTTGACAACATACATGGCGAGTTGGCCTCTACGTCTCCGTGGGATCTCTATATACATCAATAACGTAATATAACATAACCTAACCCAACCTAACATCTCGGCGGTAATATTTGACAACATTCCTGGCGAGTTGGCTTCTATGTCTCCGTGGGACCTTTATACACATCAGTAACGTAATATAACCTAACCTAACCCAACCTAACATCTCGGCGGTAATATTTGAAAACATTCCTGGCGAGTTGGCCTCTATGTCACCTAGAGACCTTCATATGCATCAATAACGAAATATAACCTAACCTAACCCAACCTAGCATCTCGGCGGTAATATTTGACCACATTCCTCGCTTGTTGGCCTCTACGTCTCTGTGAGACCTTTATATACATCTATAACGTAATATAACCTAACCTAACCCAACCTAACATCTCGGCGGTAATATTTGAAAACATTCCTGGCGAGTTGGCATCTACGCCTCCGTGGGACCGTTATATACATCAATAACGTAATATAACCTAACCTAACCCAACCTAACATCTCGGCGGTAATATTTGACAACATTCCTGGCGAGTTGGCCTCTACGTAACCGAGAGACCTTCATATACATCAATAACGTAATATAACATAACCTAACCCAATCTAGCATCTCGGCGGTAATATTTGACCACATTCCTGGCTTGTTGGCCTCTAAGTCTCCGTGGGACCTTTATATACATCTATAACGTAATATAACATAACCTAACCCAATCTAACATCTCGGCGGTAATATTTGACAACATTCCTGGCGAGTTGGCCTCTACGTCTCCGTGGGACCTTTATATACATCAATAACATAATATAAGCTAGCCTAACCCAATCTAACATCTCGGCGGTAATATTTGACAACATTCCTGGCGAGTTGGCCTCTACGTCTCCGTGCGACCTTTATATACATCAATAACGTAATATAACCTAACCTAACGCAACCTAACATCTCGGCGGTAATATTTGACCACATTCCTGGCGAGTTGGCCTCTACGTCTTCATGGGACCTTTATATACATCAATAACGTAATATAACTTAACCTGAACCAACCTAACATCTCCGCGGTACTCCGCGGTAATATTTGAAAACATTCCTGGCGAGTTGGCCTCTACGTCTCAGTGGGACTTTTATATACATCAATAGCGTAATATAACCTAACCTAACCCAACCTAACATCTCGGCGGTAATATTTGACAACATACATGGCGAGTTGGCCTCTACGTCTCCGTGGGATCTTTATATACATCAATAACGTAATATAACATAACCTAACCCAACCTAACATCTCGGCGGTAATATTTGACAACATTCCTGGCGAGTTGGCCTCTACGTAACCGAGAGACCTTCATATACATCAATAACGTAATATAACCTAACCTAACCCAATCTAGCATCTCGGCGGTAATATTTGACCACATTCCTGGCTTGTTGGCCTCTACGACTCCCTGGGTCCTTTATATACATCAATAACGTAATATAACTTAACCTAACCCAACCTAACATCTCCGCGGTAATATTTGACAACATACCTGGCGAGTTGGCCTCTACGTCTCCGTGGGATCTTGATATACATCAATAACGTAATATAACTTAACCTAACCCAATCTAGCATCTCGGCGGTAATATTTGACCACATTCCTGGCTTGTTGGCCTCTAAGTCTCCGTGGGACCTTTATATACATCTATAACGTAATGTAACATAACCTAACCCAATCTAACATCTCGGCGGTAATATTTGACAACATTCCTGGCGAGTTGGCCTCTACGTCTCCGTGGGATCTTTATATACATCAATAACGTAATATAACATAACCTAACCCAATCTAACATCTCGGCGGTAATATTTGACCACGTTCCTGGCTTGTTGGGCTCTACGTTTCCGTGGGACCTTCATATAGATCTGTAACGTAATATAACCTAACCTAACACAACCTATTATCTCGGCGGTTATATTTGACAACATTTCCGGCGAGTTGGCTTCTCCGTCTCCGTGGGACCTTTATATACATCAATAACGTAATATAACCTAACCTAACGCAACCTAACATCTCGGCGGTAATATTTGACATCATTCCTGGCGAGTTGGCCTCTACGTCTCCGTGTAACCCTCGTATACATCAATAACGTAATATAACGTAACTTAACCCAACCTATCATCTCGGCGGTAATATTTGACAACATTCCTGGCGAGTTGGCCTCTACGTCTCCGTGGGACCTTTATATACATCAATAACGTAATATAAGCTAGCCTAACCCAATCTATCATCTCGGCGGTAATATTTGACCACATTCCTGGCGAGTTGGCCTCTACGTCTTCGTGGGACCTTTATATACATCAATAACGTAATATAACTTAACCTGAACCAACCTAACATCTCCGCGGTAATATTTGACAACATACCTGGCGAGTTGGCCTCTACGTCCCCGTGGGCCCTTCATATACATCAATAACGAAATATAACCTAACCTAACCCAACCTATCATCTCGGCGGTAATATTTGACAAAATTCCTGGCGAGTTGGCTTCTCCGTTTCCGTGGGACCTTTATATACATCAATAACGTAATATAACCTAACCTAACCCAACCTAACATCTCGGCGGTAATATTTGACCACGTTCCTGGCTTGTTGGACTCTACGTCTCCGTGGGACCTTCATATAGATCTATAACGTAATATAACTTAACCTAACCCAACCTAACATCTCAGCGGTAATATTTGAAAACATTCCTGGCGAGTTGGCCTCTACGTCTCAGTGGGACCTTTATATACATCTATAACGTAATGTAACCTAACCTAACCGAACATAACATCTCGGCGGTAATATTTGAAAACATTCCTGGCGAGTTGGCCTCTACGTCTCCGTGTAACCCTCGTATACATCAATAACGTAATATAACGTAACTTAACCCAACCTATCATCTCGTCGGTAATATTTGACATCATTCCTGGCGAGTTGGCCTCTACGTCTCCGTGGGACCTTTATATACATCAATAACGTAATATAAGCTAGCCTAACCCAATCTAACATCTCGGCGGTAATATTTGACCACATTCCTGGCGAGTTGGCCTCTACGTCTCCGTGGGACCTTCATATACATCAATAACGTAATATAACCTAACCTAACCCAACCTATCATCTCGGCGGTTATATTTGAAAACATTCCTGGCGAGTTGGCCTCTACGTCTCCGTTTAAACTTCATATACATCAATAACGTAATCTAACCTAACATAACCCAACCTATCTTCTCGGCGGTAATATTTGACAACATTCCTGGCGAGCTGGCCTCTACGTCTCCGTGGGATCTTGATATACATCAATAACGTAATATAACCTAACCTAACCCAATCTAGCATCTCGGCGGTAATATTTGACCACATTCCTGGCTTGTTGGCCTCTAAATCTAAGTGGGACCTTTATATACATCTATAACGAAATGTAACCTAACCTAACCGAACCTAACATCTCGGCGGTAATATTTGAAAACATTCCTGGCGAGTTGGCCTCTACGTAACCGAGAGACCTTCATATACATCAATAACGTAATATAACCTAACCTAACCCAATCTAGCATCTCGGCGGTAATATTTGACCACATTCCTGGCTTGTTGGCCTCTACGTCTCCCTGGGTCCTTTATATACATCAATAACGTAATATAACTTAACCTTACCCAACCTAACATCTCCGCGGTAATATTTGACAACATACCTGGCGAGTTGGCCTCTACGTCTCCGTGGGATCTTGATATACATCAATAACGTAATATAACTTAACCTAACCCAATCTAGCATCTCGGCGGTAATATTTGACCACATTCCTGGCTTGTTGGCCTCTAAGTCTCCGTGGGACCTTTATATACATCTATAACGTAATATAACATAACCTAACCCAATCTAACATCTCGGCGGTAATATTTGACAACATTCCTGGCGAGTTGGCCTCTACGTCTCCGTGGGAACTTTATATACATCAATAACATAATATAAGCTAGCCTAACCCAATCTAACATCTCGGCGGTAATATTTGACAACATTCCTGGCGAGTTGGCCTCTACGTCTCCGTGCGACCTTTATATACATCAGTAACGTAATATAACTTAACCTGAACCAACCTAACATCTCCGCGGTACTCCGCGGTAATATTTGACAACATACCTGGCGAGTTGGCCTCTACGTCTCCGTGGCACCTTCATATACATCAATAACGAAATATAACCTAACCTAACCCAACCTATCATATCGGCGGTAATATTTGACAACATTCCTGACGAGTTGGCCTCTACGTTACCGTGGGACCCTCGTATACATCAATAACGTAATATAACGTAACTTAACCCAACCTATCATCTCGGCGGTAATATTTGAAAACATTCCTGGCGAGTTGGCCTCTACGTCTTCGTGGGACTTTTATATACATCAATAACGAAATATAACCTAACCTAACCTAACCTATCATCTCGGCGGTAACATTTGACCACATTCCTGGCGAGTTGGCCTCTACGTCCTCGTGGGACCTTTATATACATCAGTAACGTAATATAACTTAACCTGAACCAACCTAACATCTCCGCGGTAATCCGCGGTAATATTTGACAACATACCTGGCGAGTTGGCCTCTACGTCTCCGTGGGATCTTTATATACATCAATAACGTAATATAACATAACCTAACCCAACCTAACATCTCGGCGGTAATATTTGACAACATTCCTGGCGAGTTGGCTTCTATGTCTCCGTGGTACCTTTATATACATCAATAAAGAAATATAACCTAACCTAAATCAACCTATCATCTCGGCGATAATATGTGACAACATTCCTCGCTAGTTGGCCTCTACGTCTCCGTGGGATCTTTATATACATCAATAACGTAATATAACATAACCTAACCCAATCTAACATCTCGGCGGTAATATTTGACCACATTCCTGGCGAGTTGGCATCTACGTCTCCGTGGCACCTTTATATACATCAATACGGTAATATAACCTAACCTAACCCAACATAACATCTCGTCGGTAATATTTGAAATCATTCCTGGCGAGTTGGCCTCTACGTCTCCGTGGGACCTTTATATACATCAATAACGTAATATAAGCTAGCCTAACCCAATCTAACATCTCGGCGGTAATATTTGACCACATTCCTGGCGAGTTGGCCTCTACGTCTCCGTGGGACCTTCATATACATCAATAACGTAATATAACCTAACCTAACCCAACCTATCATCTCGGCGGTTATATTTGACAACATTCCTGGCGACTTGGCTTCTTCGTCCCCGTGGGACCTTTATATACATCAATAACTTAATATAACGTAACCTAATCCAACCTATCATCTCGGCGGTTATATTTGAAAACATTCCTGGCGAGTTGGCCTCTACGTCTCCGTTTAAACTTCATATACATCAATAACGTAATCTAACCTAACATAACCCAACCTATCTTCTCGGCGGTAATATTTGACAACATTCCTGGCGAGCTGGCCTCTACGTCTCCGTGGGACCTTTATATACATCAATAACGAAATATAACCTAACCTAAATCAACCTATCATCTCGGCGATAATATTTGACAACATTCCTGGCGAGTTGGCCTCTACGTCTCCGTGGGATCTTGATATACATCAATAACGTAATATAACCTAACCTAACCCAATCTAGCATCTCGGCGGTAATATTTGACCACATTCCTGGCTTGTTGGCCTCTAAATCTAAGTGGGACCTTTATATACATCTATAACGAAATGTAACCTAACCTAACCGAACCTAACATCTCGGCGGTAATATTTGAAAACATTCCTGGCGAGTTGGCCTCTACGTCTCCGTGGGACCTTCATATACATCAATAACGTAATATAACCTAACCTAACCCAACCTATCATCTCGGCGGTTATATTTGACAACATTCCCGGCGAGTTGGCTTCTCCGTCTCCGTGGGACCTTTATATACATCAATAACGTAATATAACCTAACCTAACCCAACCTAACATCTCGGCGGTAATATTTGACCACATTCCTGGCTTGTTGGTCTCTAAGTCTCCGTGGGACCTTTATATACATCTATAACGTAATGTAACCTAACCTAACCCAACCTAACATCTCGGCGGTAATATTTGAAAACATTCCTGGCGAGTTGGCCTCTACGTCTCCGCGGGACCTTCATATACATCAATAACGTAATATAACCTAACCTAACCGAACCTATCATCTCGGCGGTTATATTTGACAACATTCCCGGCGAGTTGGCTTCTCCGTCTCCGTGGGACCTTTATATACATCAATAACGTAATATAACCTAACCTAACCCAACCTATATTCTCGGCGGTAATATTTGACAATATTCCTGGCGAGTTGGCCTCTACGTCTCCGTGGGATCTTTATATACATCAATAACGTAATATAACATAACCTAACCCAATCTAACATCTCGGCGGTAATATTTGACCACATTCCTGGCGAGTTGGCCTCTACGTCTTCGTGGGACCTTTATATACACCAATAACGTAATATAACTTATCCTGAACCAACCTAACATCTCCGCGGTAATATTTGACAACATACCTGGCAAGTTGGCCTCTACGTCTCCGTGGGATCTTTATATACATCAATAACGTAATATAACATAACCTAACCCAATCTAACATCTCGGCGGTAATATTTGACAACATTCCTGGCGAGTTGGCCTCTACGTCTCCGTGGGACCTTTATATACATCAATAACGTAATATAAGCTAGCCTAACCCAATCTAACATCTCGGCGGTAATATTTGACCACATTCCTGGCGAGTTGGCCTCTACGTCTTCGTGGGACCTTTATATACATCAATAACGTAATATAACCTAACCTAACCCAACCTAACATCTCGGCGGTAATATTTGACAACATACATGGCGAGTTGGCCTCTACGTCTCCGTGGGATCTTTATATACATCAATAACGTAATATAACATAACCTAACCCAACCTAACATCTCGGCGGTAATATTTGACAACATTCCTGGCGAGTTGGCTTCTATGTCTCCGTGGTACCTTTATATACATCAATAAAGAAATATAACCTAACCTAAATCAACCTATCATCTCGGCGATAATATTTGACAACATTCCTCGCTAGTTGGCCTCTACGTCTCCGTGGGATCTTTATATACATCAATAACGTAATATAACATAACCTAACCCAATCTAACATCTCGGCGGTAATATTTGACCACATTCCTGTCTTGTTGGCCTCTACGTCTCCGTGGGACCTTTATACACATCAGTAACGTAATCTAACCTAACCTAACCCAACCTATCATCTCGGCGGTTATATTTGACAACATTCCCGGCGAGTTGGCTTCTCCGTCTCCGTGGGACCTTTATATACATCAATAACGTAATATAACCTAACCTAACGCAACCTAACATCTCGGCGGTAATATTTGACATCATGCCTGGCGAGTTGGCCTCTACGTCTCCGTGTAACCCTCGTATACATCAATAACGTAATATAACGTAACTTAACCCAACCTATCATCTCGGCGGTAATATTTGACAACATTCCTGGCGAGTTGGCCTCTACGTCTCCGTGGGACCTTTATATACATCAATAACGTAATATAAGCTAGCCTAACCCAATCTGTCATCTCGGCGGTAATATTTGACCACATTCCTGGCGAGTTGGCCTCTACGTCTTCGTGGGACCTTTATATACATCAATAACGTAATATAACTTATCCTGAACCAACCTAACATCTCCGCGGTAATATTTGACAACATACCTGGCGAGTTGGCCTCTACGTCTCCGTGGGCCCTTCATATACATCAATAACGAAATATAACCTAACCTAACCCAACCGATCATCTCGGCGGTAATATTTGACAAAATTCCTGGCGAGTTGGCTTCTCCGTTTCCGTGGGACCTTTATATACATCAATAACGTAATATAACCTAACCTAACCCAACCTAACATCTCGGCGGTAATATTTGACCACGTTCCTGGCTTGTTGGACTCTACGTCTCCGTGGGACCTTCATATAGATCTGTAACGTAATATAACCTAACCTAACCCAACCTAACATCTCAGCGGTAATATTTGAAAACATTCCTGGCGAGTTGGCCTCTACGTCTCAGTGGGACCTTTATATACATCAATAGCGTAATATAACCTAACGTAACCCAACCTAACATCTCGGCGGTAATATTTGACCACATTCCTGGCTTGTTGGCCTCTAAGTCTCCGTGGGACCTTTATATACATCTATAACGTAATGTAACCTAACCTAACCGAACCTAACATCTCGGCGGTAATATTTGAAAACATTCCTGGCGAGTTGGCCTCTACGTCTCCGTGGGACCTTTATATACATCAATAACATAATATAAGCTAGCCTAGCCCAATCTAACATCTCGGCGGTAATATTTGACAACATTCCTGGCGAGTTGGCCTCTACGTCTCCGTGGGACCATTATATACATCAATAACGTAATATAACCTAACCTAACCCAACCTATCATCTCGGCGGTAACATTTTACAACATTCCTGGCGAGTTGGCCTCTACGTCTCCGTGGGACCTTTATATACATCAATAACGTAATATAAGCTAGCCTAACCCAATCTAACATCTCGGAGGTAATACTTGACCACATTCCTGGCGAGTTGGCCTCTACGTCTTCGTGGGACCTTTATATACATCAATAACGTAATATAACTTAACCTGAACCAACCTAACATCTCCGCGGTAATATTTGACAACATATCTGGCAAGTTGGCCTCTACGTCTCCGTGGGATCTTCATATACATCAATAACGTAATATAACATAACCTAACCCAATCTAACATCTCGGCGGTAATATTTGACAACATTCTTAGCGAGTTGGCCTCTACGTCTCCGTGGGACCTTTATATACATCAATAACGTAATATAAGCTAGCCTAACCCAATCTAACATCTCGGAGGTAATACTTGACCACATTCCTGGCGAGTTGGCCTCTACGTCTTCGTGGGACCTTTATATACATCAATAACGTAATATAACTTAACCTGAACCAACCTAACATCTCCGCGGTAATATTTGACAACATATCTGGCAAGTTGGCCTCTACGTCTCCGTGGGATCTTTATATACATCAATAACGTAATATAACATAACCTAACCCAATCTAACATCTCGGCGGTAATATTTGACAACATTCTTAGCGAGTTGGCCTCTACGTCTCCGTGGGAGCTTTATATACATCAATAACATAATATAAGCTAGCCTAACCCAATCTAACATCTCGGCGGTAATATTTGACCACATTCCTGGCGAGTTGGCCTCTACGTCTTCGTGGGACCTTTATATACATCAATAACGTAATATAACCTAACCTAACCCAATCTAACATCTCGGCGGTAATATTTGACCACATTCCTGTCTTGTTGGCCTCTACGTCTCCGTGGGACCTTTATACACATCAGTAACGTAATATAACCTAACCTAATCTAACCTAACATCTCGGCGGTAATATTTGACAACATTCCCGGCGAGTTGACTTCTCCGTCTCCCTGGGACCTTTATATACATCAATAACGTAATGTAACCTAAGCTAACGCAACCTAACATCTCGGCAGTAATATTTGACATCATTCCTGGCGATTTGGCCTCTACGTCTCCGTGTAACCCTCGTATACATCAATAACGTAATATAACGTAACTTAACCCAACCTAACATCTCCGCGGTAATATTTGACAACATACCTGGCGAGTTGGCCTCTACGTCTCGGTGGGCCCTTCATATACATCAATAACGAAATATAACCTAACCTAACCCAACCTATCATCTCGGCGGTAATATTTGACAAAATTCCTGGCGAGTTGGGTTCTCCGTTTCCGTGGGACATTTATATACATCAATAACGTAATATAACCTAACCTTGCCCAACCTAACATCTCGGCGGTAATATTTGACCACGTTCCTGGCTTGTTGGACTCTACGTCTCCGTGGGACCTTCATATAGATCTATAACGTAATATAACTTAACCTAACCCAACCTAACATCTCAGCGGTAATATTTGAAAACATTCCTGGCGAGTTGGCCTCTACGTCTCAGTGGGACCTTTATATACATCAGTAGCGTAATATAACCTAACCTAACCCAACCTAACATCTCGGCGGTAATATTTGACAAGATACATGGCGAGTTGGCCTCTACGTCTCCGTGGGATCTTTATATACATCAATAACGTAATATAACATAACCTAAGCCAACCTAACATCTCGGCGGTAATATTTGACAACATTCCTGGCGAGTTGGCTTCTATGTCTCCGTGTAACCCTCGTATACATCAATAACGTAATATAACGTAACTTAAACCAACCTATCATCTCGGCGGTAATATTTGACAACATTCCTGGCGAGTTGGCCTCTACGTCTCCGTGGGACCTTTATATACATCAATAACGTAATATAAGCTAGCCTAACCCAATCTAACATCTCGGCGGTAATATTTGACCACATTCCTGGCGAGTTGGCCTCTACGTCTCCGTGGGAGCTTTATATACATCAATAACATAATATAAGCTAGCCTAACCCAATCTAACATCTCGGCGGTAATATTTGACCACATTCCTGGCGAGTTGGCATCTACGTCTCCGTGGCACCTTTATATACATCAATAACGTAATATAACCTAACCTAACCCAACATAACATCTCGGCGGTAATATTTGATATCATTCCTGGCGTGTTGGCCTCTACGTCTCCGTGTAACCCTCGTATACATCAATAACGTAATATAACATAACCTAACCCAATCTAACATCTCGGCGGTAATATTTGACCACATTCCTGGCTTGTTGGCCTCTACGTCTCCGTCGGACCTTTATATACATCTATAGCGTAATATAACCTAACCTAACCCAACCTATATTCTCGGCGGTAATATTTGACAATATTCCTGGCGAGTTGGCCTCTACGTCTCCGTGGGATCTTTATATACATCAATAACGTAATATAACATAACCTAACCCAATCTAACATCTCGGCGGCAATATTTGACCACGTTCCTGGCTTGTTGGACTCTACGTCTCCGTGGGACCTTCATATAGATCTGTAACGTAATATAACCTAACCTAACCCAACCTAACATCTCAGCGGTAATATTTGAAAACATTCCTGGCGAGTTGGCCTCTACGTCTCAGTGGGACCTTTATATACATCAATAGCGTAATATAACCTAACCTAACCCAACCTAACATCTCGGCGGTAATATTTGACCACATTCCTGGCTTGTTGGCTTCTAAGTCTCCGTGGGACCTTTATATACATCTATAACGTAATGTAACCTAACCTAACCGAATGTAACATCTCGGCGGTAATATTTGAAAACATTCCTGGCGAGTTGGCCTCTACGTCTCCGTGGGACCTTCATATACATCAATAACGTAATATAACCTAACCTAACCGAACCTATCATCTCGGCGGTTATATTTGACAACATTCCCGGCGAGTTGGCTTCTCCGTCTCCGTGGGACCTTCATTTACATCAATAACGTAATATAACCTAACCTAACCCAACCTATATTCTCGGCGGTAATATTTGACAATATTCCTGGCGAGTTGGCCTCTACGTCTCCGTGGGATCTTTATATACATCAATAACATAATATAAGCTAGCCTAACCCAATCTAACATCTCGGCGGTAATATTTGACCACATTCCTGGCGAGTTGGCATCTACGTCTCCGTGGCACCTTTATATACATCAATAACGTAATATAACCTAACCTAACCCAACATAACATCTCGGCGGTAATATTTGATATCATTCCTGGCGTGTTGGCCTCTACGTCTCCGTGTAACCCTCGTATACATCAATAACGTAATATAACGTAACTTAAACCAACCTATCATCTCGGCGGTAATATTTGACAACATTCCTGGCGAGTTGGCCTCTACGTCTCCGTGGGACCTTTATATACATCAATAACGTAATATAAGCTAGCCTAACCCAATCTAACATCTCGGCGGTAATATTTGACCACATTCCTGGCGAGTTGGCCTCTACGTCTTCGTGGGACCTTTATATACATCAATAACGTAATATAACCTAACCTAACCCAATCTAGCATCTCGGCGGTAATATTTGACCACATTCCTGGCTTGTTGGCCTCTAAATCTAAGTGGGACCTTTATATACATCTATAACGAAATGTAACCTAACCTAACCGAACCTAACATCTCGGCGGTAATATTTGTAAACATTCCTGGCGAGTTGGCCTCTACGTCTCCGTGGGACCTTCATATACATCAATAACGTAATATAACCTAACCTAAACCAACCTATCATCTCCGCGGTAATATTTGACAACATACCTGGCGAGTTGGCCTCTACGTCTCCGTGGGCCCTTCATATACATCAATAACGAAATATAACCTAACCTAACCCAACCGATCACCTCGGCGGTAATATTTGACAAAATTCCTGGCGAGTTGGCTTCTCCGTTTCCGTGGGACCTTTATATACATCAATAACGTAATATAACCTAACCTAACCCAACCTAACATCTCGGCGGTAATATTTGACCACGTTCCTGGCTTGTTGGACTCTACGTCTCCGTGGGACCTTCATATAGATCTGTAACGTAATATAACCTAACCTAACCCAACCTAACATCTCAGCGGTAATATTTGAAAACATTCCTGGCGAGTTGGCCTCTACGTCTCAGTGGGACCTTTATATACATCAATAGCGTAATATAACCTAACCTAACCCAACCTAACATCTCGGCGGTAATATTTGACCACATTCCTGGCTTGTTGGCCTCTAAGTCTCCGTGGGACCTTTATATACATCTATAACGTAATGTAACCTAACCTAACCGAACATAACATCTCGGCGGTAATATTTGAAAACATTCCTGGCGAGTTGGCCTCTACGTCTCCGTGTAACCCTCGTATACATCAATAACGTAATATAACGTAACTTAACCCAACCTATCATCTCGTCGGTAATATTTGACATCATTCCTGGCGAGTTGGCCTCTACGTCTCCGTGGGACCTTTATATACATCAATAACGTAATATAAGCTAGCCTAACCCAATCTAACATGTCGGCGGTAATATTTGACCACATTCCTGGCGAGTTGGCCTCTACGTCTCCGTGGGACCTTCATATACATCAATAACGTAATATAACCTAACCTAACCCAACCTATCATCTCGGCGGTTATATTTGACAACATTCCTGGCGATTTGGCTTCTTCGTCCCCGTGGGACCTTTATATACATCAATAACTTAATATAACGTAACCTAATCCAACCTATCATCTCGGCGGTTATATTTGAAAACATTCCTGGCGAGTTGGCCTCTACGTCTCCGTTTAAACTTCATATACATCAATAACGTAATCTAACCTAACATAACCCAACCTATCTTCTCGGCGGTAATATTTGACAACATTCCTGGCGAGCAGGCCTCTACGTCTCCGTGGGACCTTTATATACATCAATAACGAAATATAACCTAACCTAAATCAACCTATCATCTCGGCGATAATATTTGACAACATTCCTGGCGAGTTGGCCTCTACGTCTCCGTGGGATCTTGATATACATCAATAACGTAATATAACCTAACCTAACCCAATCTAGCATCTCGGCGGTAATATTTGACCACATTCCTGGCTTGTTGGACTCTAAATCTAAGTGGGACCTTTATATACATCTATAACGAAATGTAACCTAACCTAACCGAACCTAACATCTCGGCGGTAATATTTGAAAACATTCCTGGCGAGTTGGCCTCTACGTAACCGAGAGACCTTCATATACATCAATAACGTAATATAACCTAACCTAACCCAATCTAGCATCTCGGCGGTAATATTTGACCACATTCCTGGCTTGTTGGCCTCTACGTCTCCCTGGGTCCTTTATATACATCAATAACGTAATATAACTTAACCTTACCCAACCTAACATCTCCGCGGTAATATTTGACAACATACCTGGCGAGTTGGCCTCTACGTCTCCGTGGGATCTTGATATACATCAATAACGTAATATAACTTAACCTAACCCAATCTAGCATCTCGGCGGTAATATTTGACCACATTCCTGGCTTGTTGGCCTCTAAGTCTCCGTGGGACAATTATATACATCTATAACGTAATATAACATAACCTAACCCAATCTAACATCTCGGCGGTAATATTTGACAACATTCCTGGCGAGTTGGCCTCTACGTCTCCGTGGGAACTTTATATACATCAATAACATAATATAAGCTATCCTAACCCAATCTAACATCTCGGCGGTAATATTTGACAACATTCCTGGCGAGCTGGCCTCTACGTCTCCGTGGGACCTTTATATACATCAATAACGAAATATAACCTAACCTAAATCAACCTATCATCTCGGCGGTTATATTTGACAACATTCCTGGCGATTTGGCTTCTTCGTCCACGTGGGACCTTTATATACATCAATAACTTAATATAACGTAACCTAATCCAACCTATCATCTCGGCGGTTATATTTGAAAACATTCCTGGCGAGTTGGCCTCTACGTCTCCGTTTAAACTTCATATACATCAATAACGTAATCTAACCTAACATAACCCAACCTATCTTCTCGGCGGTAATATTTGACAACATTCCTGGCGAGCTGGCCTCTACGTCTCCGTGGGACCTTTATATACATCAATAACGAAATATAACCTAACCTAAATCAACCTATCATCTCGGCGATAATATTTGACTACATTCCTGGCGAGTTGGCCTCTACGTCTCCGTGGGATCTTGATATACATCAATAACGTAATATAACCTAACCTAACCCAATCTAGCATCTCGGCGGTAATATTTGACCACATTCCTGGCTTGTTGGCCTCTAAATCTAAGTGGGACCTTTATATACATCTATAACGAAATGTAACCTAACCTAACCGAACCTAACATCTCGGCGGTAATATTTGTAAACATTCCTGGCGAGTTGGCCTCTACGTCTCCGTGGGACCTTCATATACATCAATAACGTAATATAACCTAACCTAAACCAACCTATCATCTCCGCGGTAATATTTGACAACATACCTGGCGAGTTGGCCTCTACGTCTCCGTGGGCCCTTCATATACATCAATAACGAAATATAACCTAACCTAACCCAACCGATCTCCTCGGCGGTAATATTTGACAAAATTCCTGGCGAGTTGGCTTCTCCGTTTCCGTGGGACCTTTATATACATCAATAACGTAATATAACCTAACCTAACCCAACCTAACATCTCGGCGGTAATATTTGACCACGTTCCTGGCTTGTTGGACTCTACGTCTCCGTGGGACCTTCATATAGATCTGTAACGTAATATAACCTAACCTAACCCAACCTAACATCTCAGCGGTAATATTTGAAAACATTCCTGGCGAGTTGGCCTCTACGTCTCAGTGGGACCTTTATATACATCAATAGCGTAATATAACCTAACCTAACCCAACCTAACATCTCGGCGGTAATATTTGACCACATTCCTGGCTTGTTGGCCTCTAAGTCTCCGTGGGACCTTTATATACATCTATAACGTAATGTAACCTAACCTAACCGAACCTAACATCTCGGCGGTAATATTTGAAAACATTCCTGGCGAGTTGGCCTCTACGTCTCCGCGGGACCTTCATATACATCAATAACGTAATATAACCTAACCTAACCGAACCTATCATCTCGGCAGTTATATTTGACAACATTCCCGGCGTGTTGGCTTTTCCGTCTCCGTGGGACCTTTATATACATCAATAACGTAATATGACCTAACCTAACCCAACCTATATTCTCGGCGGTAATATTTGACAATATTCCTGGCGTGTTGGCCTCTACGTCTCCGTGGGATCTTTATATACATCAATAACGTAATATAACATAACCTAACCCAATCTAACATCTCGGCGGTAATATTTGACCACATTCCTGGCTTGTTGGCCTCTAAGTCTCCGTGGGACCTTTATATACATCTATAACGTAATGTAACCTAACCTAACCGAACATACCATCTCGGCGGTAATATTTGAAAACATTCCTGGCGAGTTGGCCTCTACGTCTCCGTGTAACCCTCGTATACATCAATAACGTAATATAACGTAACTTAACCCAACCTATCATCTCGTCGGTAATATTTGACATCATTCCTGGCGAGTTGGCCTCTACGTCTCCGTGGGACCTTTATATACATCAATAACGTAATATAAGCTAGCCTAACCCAATCTAACATGTCGGCGGTAATATTTGACCACATTCCTGGCGAGTTGGCCTCTACGTCTCCGTGGGACCTTCATATACATCAATAACGTAATATAACCTAACCTAACCCAACCTATCATCTCGGCGGTTATATTTGACAACATTCCTGGCGATTTGGCTTCTTCGTCCCCGTGGGACCTTTATATACATCAATAACTTAATATAACGTAACCTAATCCAACCTATCATCTCGGCGGTTATATTTGAAAACATTCCTGGCGAGTTGGCCTCTACGTCTCCGTTTAAACTTCATATACATCAATAACGTAATCTAACCTAACATAACCCAACCTATCTTCTCGGCGGTAATATTTGACAACATTCCTGGCGAGCAGGCCTCTACGTCTCCGTGGGACCTTTATATACATCAATAACGAAATATAACCTAACCTAAATCAACCTATCATCTCGGCGATAATATTTGACAACATTCCTGGCGAGTTGGCCTCTACGTCTCCGTGGGATCTTGATATACATCAATAACGTAATATAACCTAACCTAACCCAATCTAGCATCTCGGCGGTAATATTTGACCACATTCCTGGCTTGTTGGACTCTAAATCTAAGTGGGACCTTTATATACATCTATAACGAAATGTAACCTAACCTAACCGAACCTAACATCTCGGCGGTAATATTTGAAAACATTCCTGGCGAGTTGGCCTCTACGTAACCGAGAGACCTTCATATACATCAATAACGTAATATAACCTAACCTAACCCAATCTAGCATCTCGGCGGTAATATTTGACCACATTCCTGGCTTGTTGGCCTCTACGTCTCCCTGGGTCCTTTATATACATCAATAACGTAATATAACTTAACCTTACCCAACCTAACATCTCCGCGGTAATATTTGACAACATACCTGGCGAGTTGGCCTCTACGTCTCCGTGGGATCTTGATATACATCAATAACGTAATATAACTTAACCTAACCCAATCTAGCATCTCGGCGGTAATATTTGACCACATTCCTGGCTTGTTGGCCTCTAAGTCTCCGTGGGACAATTATATACATCTATAACGTAATATAACATAACCTAACCCAATCTAACATCTCGGCGGTAATATTTGACAACATTCCTGGCGAGTTGGCCTCTACGTCTCCGTGGGAACTTTATATACATCAATAACATAATATAAGCTATCCTAACCCAATCTAACATCTCGGCGGTAATATTTGACAACATTCCTGGCGAGCTGGCCTCTACGTCTCCGTGGGACCTTTATATACATCAATAACGAAATATAACCTAACCTAAATCAACCTATCATCTCGGCGGTTATATTTGACAACATTCCTGGCGATTTGGCTTCTTCGTCCACGTGGGACCTTTATATACATCAATAACTTAATATAACGTAACCTAATCCAACCTATCATCTCGGCGGTTATATTTGAAAACATTCCTGGCGAGTTGGCCTCTACGTCTCCGTTTAAACTTCATATACATCAATAACGTAATCTAACCTAACATAACCCAACCTATCTTCTCGGCGGTAATATTTGACAACATTCCTGGCGAGCTGGCCTCTACGTCTCCGTGGGACCTTTATATACATCAATAACGAAATATAACCTAACCTAAATCAACCTATCATCTCGGCGATAATATTTGACTACATTCCTGGCGAGTTGGCCTCTACGTCTCCGTGGGATCTTGATATACATCAATAACGTAATATAACCTAACCTAACCCAATCTAGCATCTCGGCGGTAATATTTGACCACATTCCTGGCTTGTTGGCCTCTAAATCTAAGTGGGACCTTTATATACATCTATAACGAAATGTAACCTAACCTAACCGAACCTAACATCTCGGCGGTAATATTTGTAAACATTCCTGGCGAGTTGGCCTCTACGTCTCCGTGGGACCTTCATATACATCAATAACGTAATATAACCTAACCTAAACCAACCTATCATCTCCGCGGTAATATTTGACAACATACCTGGCGAGTTGGCCTCTACGTCTCCGTGGGCCCTTCATATACATCAATAACGAAATATAACCTAACCTAACCCAACCGATCTCCTCGGCGGTAATATTTGACAAAATTCCTGGCGAGTTGGCTTCTCCGTTTCCGTGGGACCTTTATATACATCAATAACGTAATATAACCTAACCTAACCCAACCTAACATCTCGGCGGTAATATTTGACCACGTTCCTGGCTTGTTGGACTCTACGTCTCCGTGGGACCTTCATATAGATCTGTAACGTAATATAACCTAACCTAACCCAACCTAACATCTCAGCGGTAATATTTGAAAACATTCCTGGCGAGTTGGCCTCTACGTCTCAGTGGGACCTTTATATACATCAATAGCGTAATATAACCTAACCTAACCCAACCTAACATCTCGGCGGTAATATTTGACCACATTCCTGGCTTGTTGGCCTCTAAGTCTCCGTGGGACCTTTATATACATCTATAACGTAATGTAACCTAACCTAACCGAACCTAACATCTCGGCGGTAATATTTGAAAACATTCCTGGCGAGTTGGCCTCTACGTCTCCGCGGGACCTTCATATACATCAATAACGTAATATAACCTAACCTAACCGAACCTATCATCTCGGCAGTTATATTTGACAACATTCCCGGCGTGTTGGCTTTTCCGTCTCCGTGGGACCTTTATATACATCAATAACGTAATATGACCTAACCTAACCCAACCTATATTCTCGGCGGTAATATTTGACAATATTCCTGGCGTGTTGGCCTCTACGTCTCCGTGGGATCTTTATATACATCAATAACGTAATATAACATAACCTAACCCAATCTAACATCTCGGCGGTAATATTTGACCACATTCCTGGCTTGTTGGCCTCTAAGTCTCCGTGGGACCTTTATATACATCTATAACGTAATGTAACCTAACCTAACCGAACATACCATCTCGGCGGTAATATTTGAAAACATTCCTGGCGAGTTGGCCTCTACGTCTCCGTGTAACCCTCGTATACATCAATAACGTAATATAACGTAACTTAACCCAACCTATCATCTCGTCGGTAATATTTGACATCATTCCTGGCGAGTTGGCCTCTACGTCTCCGTGGGACCTTTATATACATCAATAACGTAATATAAGCTAGCCTAACCCAATCTAACATCTCGGCGGTAATATTTGACCACATTCCTGGCGAGTTGGCCTCTACGTCTCCGTGGGACCTTCATATACATCAATAACGTAATATAACCTAACCTAACCCAACCTATCATCTCGGCGGTTATATTTGACAACATTCCTGGCGATTTGGCTTCTTCGTCCCCGTGGGACCTTTATATACATCAATAACTTAATATAACGTAACCTAATCCAACCTATCATCTCGGCGGTTATATTTGAAAACATTCCTGGCGAGTTGGCCTCTACGTCTCCGTTTAAACTTCATATACATCAATAACGTAATCTAACCTAACATAACCCAACCTATCTTCTCGGCGGTAATATTTGACAACATTCCTGGCGAGCTGGCCTCTACGTCTCCGTGGGACCTTTATATACATCAATAACGAAATATAACCTAACCTAAATCAACCTATCATCTCGGCGATAATATTTGACAACATTCCTGGCGAGTTGGCCTCTACGTCTCCGTGGGATCTTGATATACATCAATAACGTAATATAACCTAACCTAACCCAATCTAGCATCTCGGCGGTAATATTTGACCACATTCCTGGCTTGTTGGCCTCTAAATCTAAGTGGGACCTTTATATACATCTATAACGAAATGTAACCTAACCTAACCGAACCTAACATCTCGGCGGTAATATTTGAAAACATTCCTGGCGAGTTGGCCTCTACGTAACCGAGAGACCTTCATATACATCAATAACGTAATATAACCTAACCTAACCCAATCTAGCATCTCGGCGGTAATATTTGACCACATTCCTGGCTTGTTGGCCTCTACGTCTCCCTGGGTCCTTTATATACATCAATAACGTAATATAACTTAACCTTACCCAACCTAACATCTCCGCGGTAATATTTGACAACATACCTGGCGAGTTGGCCTCTACGTCTCCGTGGGATCTTGATATACATCAATAACGTAATATAACTTAACCTAACCCAATCTAGCATCTCGGCGGTAATATTTGACCACATTCCTGGCTTGTTGGCCTCTAAGTCTCCGTGGGACCTTTATATACATCTATAACGTAATATAACATAACCTAACCCAATCTAACATCTCGGCGGTAATATTTGACAACATTCCTGGCGAGTTGGCCTCTACGTCTCCGTGGGAACTTTATATACATCAATAACATAATATAAGCTAGCCTAACCCAATCTAACATCTCGGCGGTAATATTTGACCACATTCCTGGCTTGTTGGCCTCTACGTCTCCCTGGGTCCTTTATATACATCAATAACGTAATATAACTTAACCTTACCCAACCTAACATCTCGGCGGTAATATTTGACAACATACATGGCGAGTTGGCCTCTACGTCTCCGTGGGATCTTTATATACATCAATAACGTAATATAACATAACCTAACCCAACCTGACATCTCGGCGGTAATATTTGACAACATTCCTGGCGAGTTGGCTTCTATGTCTCCGTGGTACCTTTATATACATCAATAAAGAAATATAACCTAACCTAAATCAACCTATCATCTCGGCGATAATATTTGACAACATTCCTCGCTAGTTGGACTCTACGTCTCCGTGGGATCTTTATATACATCAATAACGTAATATAACATAACCTAACCCAATCTAACATCTCGGCGGTAATATTTGACCACATTCCTGTCCTGTTGGCCTCTACGTCTCCGTGGGACCTTTATACACATCAGTAACGTAATCTAACCTAACATAACCCAACCTATCTTCTCGGCGGTAATATTTGACAACATTCCTGGCGAGCTGGCCTCTACGTCTCCGTGGGACCTTTATATACATCAATAACGAAATATAACCTAACCTAAATCAACCTATCATCTCGGCGATAATATTTGACTACATTCCTGGCGAGTTGGCCTCTACGTCTCCGTGGGATCTTGATATACATCAATAACGTAATATAACCTAACCTAACCCAATCTAGCATCTCGGCGGTAATATTTGACCACATTCCTGGCTTGTTGGCCTCTAAATCTAAGTGGGACCTTTATATACATCTATAACGAAATGTAACCTAACCTAACCGAACCTAACATCTCGGCGGTAATATTTGTAAACATTCCTGGCGAGTTGGCCTCTACGTCTCCGTGGGACCTTCATATACATCAATAACGTAATATAACCTAACCTAAACCAACCTATCATCTCCGCGGTAATATTTGACAACATACCTGGCGAGTTGGCCTCTACGTCTCCGTGGGCCCTTCATATACATCAATAACGAAAAATAACCTAACCTAACCCAACCGATCACCTCGGCGGTAATATTTGACAAAATTCCTGGCGAGTTGGCTTCTCCGTTTCCGTGGGACCTTTATATACATCAATAACGTAATATAACCTAACCTAACCCAACCTAACATCTCGGCGGTAATATTTGACCACGTTCCTGGCTTGTTGGACTCTACGTCTCCGTGGGACCTTCATATAGATCTGTAACGTAATATAACCTAACCTAACCCAACCTAACATCTCAGCGGTAATATTTGAAAACATTCCTGGCGAGTTGGCCTCTACGTCTCAGTGGGACCTTTATATACATCAATAGCGTAATATAACCTAACCTAACCCAACCTAACATCTCGGCGGTAATATTTGACCACATTCCTGGCTTGTTGGCCTCTAAGTCTCCGTGGGACCTTTATATACATCTATAACGTAATGTAACCTAACCTAACCGAACCTAACATCTCGGCGGTAATATTTGAAAACATTCCTGGCGAGTTGGCCTCTACGTCTCCGCGGGACCTTCATATACATCAATAACGTAATATAACCTAACCTAACCGAACCTATCATCTCGGCAGTTATATTTGACAACATTCCCGGCGTGTTGGCTTTTCCGTCTCCGTGGGACCTTTATATACATCAATAACGTAATATGACCTAACCTAACCCAACCTATATTCTCGGCGGTAATATTTGACAATATTCCTGGCGAGTTGGCCTCTACGTCTCCGTGGGATCTTTATATACATCAATAACGTAATATAACATAACCTAACCCAATCTAACATCTCGGCGGTAATATTTGACCACATTCCTGGCTTGTTGGCCTCTAAGTCTCCGTGGGACCTTTATATACATCTATAACGTAATGTAACCTAACCTAACCGAACATACCATCTCGGCGGTAATATTTGAAAACATTCCTGGCGAGTTGGCCTCTACGTCTCCGTGTAACCCTCGTATACATCAATAACGTAATATAACGTAACTTAACCCAACCTATCATCTCGTCGGTAATATTTGACATCATTCCTGGCGAGTTGGCCTCTACGTCTCCGTGGGACCTTTATATACATCAATAACGTAATATAAGCTAGCCTAACCCAATCTAACATCTCGGCGGTAATATTTGACCACATTCCTGGCGAGTTGGCCTCTACGTCTCCGTGGGACCTTCATATACATCAATAACGTAATATAACCTAACCTAACCCAACCTATCATCTCGGCGGTTATATTTGACAACATTCCTGGCGATTTGGCTTCTTCGTCCCCGTGGGACCTTTATATACATCAATAACTTAATATAACGTAACCTAATCCAACCTATCATCTCGGCGGTTATATTTGAAAACATTCCTGGCGAGTTGGCCTCTACGTCTCCGTTTAAACTTCATATACATCAATAACGTAATCTAACCTAACATAACCCAACCTATCTTCTCGGCGGTAATATTTGACAACATTCCTGGCGAGCTGGCCTCTACGTCTCCGTGGGACCTTTATATACATCAATAACGAAATATAACCTAACCTAAATCAACCTATCATCTCGGCGATAATATTTGACAACATTCCTGGCGAGTTGGCCTCTACGTCTCCGTGGGATCTTGATATACATCAATAACGTAATATAACCTAACCTAACCCAATCTAGCATCTCGGCGGTAATATTTGACCACATTCCTGGCTTGTTGGCCTCTAAATCTAAGTGGGACCTTTATATACATCTATAACGAAATGTAACCTAACCTAACCGAACCTAACATCTCGGCGGTAATATTTGAAAACATTCCTGGCGAGTTGGCCTCTACGTAACCGAGAGACCTTCATATACATCAATAACGTAATATAACCTAACCTAACCCAATCTAGCATCTCGGCGGTAATATTTGACCACATTCCTGGCTTGTTGGCCTCTACGTCTCCCTGGGTCCTTTATATACATCAATAACGTAATATAACTTAACCTTACCCAACCTAACATCTCCGCGGTAATATTTGACAACATACCTGGCGAGTTGGCCTCTACGTCTCCGTGGGATCTTGATATACATCAATAACGTAATATAACTTAACCTAACCCAATCTAGCATCTCGGCGGTAATATTTGACCACATTCCTGGCTTGTTGGCCTCTAAGTCTCCGTGGGACCTTTATATACATCTATAACGTAATATAACATAACCTAACCCAATCTAACATCTCGGCGGTAATATTTGAAAACATTCCTGGCGAGTTGGCCCCTACGTCTCCGTGGGACCTTTATATACATCAATAACGTAATATAAGCTAGCCTAACCCAATCTAACATCTCGGAGGTAATATTTGACCACATTCCTGGCGAGTTGGCCTCGACGTCTTCGTGGGACCTTTATATACATCAATAACGTAATATAACTTAACCTGAACCAACCTAACATCTCCGCGGTAATATTTGACAACATACCTGGCAAGTTGGCCTCTACGTCTCCGTGGGATCTTTATATACATCAATAACGTAATATAACATAACCTAACCCAATCTAACATCTCGGCGGTAATATTTGACAACATTCTTAGCGAGTTGGCCTCTACGTCTCCGTGGGAGCTTTATATGCATCAATAACATAATATAAGCTAGCCTAACCCAATCTAACATCTCGGCGGTAATATTTGACCACATTCCTGGCGAGTTGGCATCTACGTCTCCGTGGCACCTTTATATACATCAATACGGTAATATAACCTAACCTAACCCAACATAACATCTCGGCGGTAATATTTGATATCATTCCTGGCGTGTTGGCCTCTACGTCTCCGTGTAACCCTCGTATACATCAATAACGTAATATAACGTAACTTAAACCAACCTATCATCTCGGCGGTAATATTTGACAACATTCCTGGCGAGTTGGCCTCTACGTCTCCGTGGGACCTTTATATACATCAATAACGTAATATAAGCTAGCCTAACCCAATCTAACATCTCGGCGGTAATATTTGACCACATTCCTGGCGAGTTGGCCTCTACGTCTCCGTGGGACCTTTATACACATCAGTAACGTAATATAACATAACCTAACCCAATCAAACATCTCGGCGGTAATATTTGACCACATTCCTGGCTTGTTGGCCTCTACGTCTCCGTCGGACCTTTATATACATCTATAGCGTAATATAACCTAACCTAACCCAACCTATATTCTCGGCGGTAATATTTGAAAACATTCCTGGCGAGTTGGCCTCTACGTCTCAGTGGGACCTTTATATACATCTATAACGTAATGTAACCTAACCTAACCGAACATAACATCTCGGCGGTAATATTTGAAAACATTCCTGGCGAGTTGGCCTCTACGTCTCCGTGTAACCCTCGTATACATCAATAACGTAATATAACGTAACTTAACCCAACCTATCATCTCGTCGGTAATATTTGACATCATTCCTGGCGAGTTGGCCTCTACGTCTCCGTGGGACCTTTATATACATCAATAACGTAATATAAGCTAGCCTAACCCAATCTAACATCTCGGCGGTAATATTTGACCACATTCCTGGCGAGTTGGCCTCTACGTCTCCGAGGGACCTTCATATACATAAATAACGTAATATAACCTAACCTAACCCAACCTATCATCTCGGCGGTTATATTTGACAACATTCCTGGCGATTTGGCTTCTTCGTCCCCGTGGGACCTTTATATACATTAATAACTTAATATAACGTAACCTAATCCAACCTATCATCTCGGCGGTTATATTTGAAAACATTCCTGGCGAGTTGGCCTCTACGTCTCCGTTTAAACTTCATATACATCAATAACGTAATCTAACCTAACATAACCCAACCTATCTTCTCGGCGGTAATATTTGACAACATTCCTGGCGAGCTGGCCTCTACGTCTCCGTGGGACCTTTATATACATCAATAACGAAATATAACCTAACCTAAATCAACCTATCATCTCGGCGATAATATTTGACAACATTCCTGGCGAGTTGGCCTCTACGTCTCCGTGGGATCTTGATATACATCAATAACGTAATATAACCTAACCTAACCCAATCTAGCATCTCGGCGGTAATATTTGACCACATTCCTGGCTTGTTGGCCTCTAAATCTAAGTGGGACCTTTATATACATCTATAACGAAATGTAACCTAACCTAACCGAACCTAACATCTCGGCGGTAATATTTGAAAACATTCCTGGCGAGTTGGCCTCTACGTAACCGAGAGACCTTCATATACATCAATAACGTAATATAACCTAACCTAACCCAATCTAGCATCTCGGCGGTAATATTTGACCACATTCCTGGCTTGTTGGCCTCTACGTCTCCCTGGGTCCTTTATATACATCAATAACGTAATATAACTTAACCTTACCCAACCTAACATCTCCGCGGTAATATTTGACAACATACCTGGCGAGTTGGCCTCTACGTCTCCGTGGGATCTTGATATACATCAATAACGTAATATAACTTAATCTAACCCAATCTAGCATCTCGGCGGTAATATTTGACCACATTCCTGGCTTGTTGGCCTCTAAGTCTCCGTGGGACCTTTATATACATCTATAACGTAATATAACGTAACCTAACCCAATCTAACATCTCGGCGGTAATATTTGACAACATTCCTGGCGAGTTGGCCTCTACGTCTCCGTGGGAACTTTATATACATCAATAACATAATATAAGCTAGCCTAACCCAATCTAACATCTCGGCGGTAATATTTGACCACATTCCTGGCTTGTTGGCCTCTACGTGTCCCTGGGTCCTTTATATACATCAATAACGTAATATAACTTAACCTTACCCAACCTAACATCTCGGCGGTAATATTTGACAACATACATGGCGAGTTGGCCTCTACGTCTCCGTGGGATCTTTATATACATCAATAACGTAATATAACATAACCTAACCCAACCTGACATCTCGGCGGTAATATTTGACAACATTCCTGGCGAGTTGGCTTCTATGTCTCCGTGGTACCTTTATATACATCAATAAAGAAATATAACCTAACCTAAATCAACCTATCATCTCGGCGATAATATTTGACAACATTCCTCGCTAGTTGGACTCTACGTCTCCGTGGGATCTTTATATACATCAATAACGTAATATAACATAACCTAACCCAATCTAACATCTCGGCGGTAATATTTGACCACATTCCTGTCCTGTTGGCCTCTACGTCTCCGTGGGACCTTTATACACATCAGTAACGTAATCTAACCTAACATAACCCAACCTATCTTCTCGGCGGTAATATTTGACAACATTCCTGGCGAGCTGGCCTCTACGTCTCCGTGGGACCTTTATATACATCAATAACGAAATATAACCTAACCTAAATCAACCTATCATCTCGGCGATAATATTTGACTACATTCCTGGCGAGTTGGCCTCTACGTCTCCGTGGGATCTTGATATACATCAATAACGTAATATAACCTAACCTAACCCAATCTAGCATCTCGGCGGTAATATTTGACCACATTCCTGGCTTGTTGGCCTCTAAATCTAAGTGGGACCTTTATATACATCTATAACGAAATGTAACCTAACCTAACCGAACCTAACATCTCGGCGGTAATATTTGTAAACATTCCTGGCGAGTTGGCCTCTACGTCTCCGTGGGACCTTCATATACATCAATAACGTAATATAACCTAACCTAAACCAACCTATCATCTCCGCGGTAATATTTGACAACATACCTGGCGAGTTGGCCTCTACGTCTCCGTGGGCCCTTCATATACATCAATAACGAAATATAACCTAACCTAACCCAACCGATCTCCTCGGCGGTAATATTTGACAAAATTCCTGGCGAGTTGGCTTCTCCGTTTCCGTGGGACCTTTATATACATCAATAACGTAATATAACCTAACCTAACCCAACCTAACATCTCGGCGGTAATATTTGACCACGTTCCTGGCTTGTTGGACTCTACGTCTCCGTGGGACCTTCATATAGATCTGTAACGTAATATAACCTAACCTAACCCAACCTAACATCTCAGCGGTAATATTTGAAAACATTCCTGGCGAGTTGGCCTCTACGTCTCAGTGGGACCTTTATATACATCAATAGCGTAATATAACCTAACCTAACCCAACCTAACATCTCGGCGGTAATATTTGAACACATTCCTGGCTTGTTGGCCTCTAAGTCTCCGTGGGACCTTTATATACATCTATAACGTAATGTAACCTAACCTAACCGAACCTAACATCTCGGCGGTAATATTTGAAAACATTCCTGGCGAGTTGGCCTCTACGTCTCCGCGGGACCTTCATATACATCAATAACGTAATATAACCTAACCTAACCGAACCTATCATCTCGGCAGTTATATTTGACAACATTCCCGGCGTGTTGGCTTTTCCGTCTCCGTGGGACCTTTATATACATCAATAACGTAATATGACCTAACCTAACCCAACCTATATTCTCGGCGGTAATATTTGACAATATTCCTGGCGTGTTGGCCTCTACGTCTCCGTGGGATCTTTATATACATCAATAACGTAATATAACATAACCTAACCCAATCTAACATCTCGGCGGTAATATTTGACCACATTCCTGGCTTGTTGGCCTCTAAGTCTCCGTGGGACCTTTATATACATCTATAACGTAATGTAACCTAACCTAACCGAACATACCATCTCGGCGGTAATATTTGAAAACATTCCTGGCGAGTTGGCCTCTACGTCTCCGTGTAACCCTCGTATACATCAATAACGTAATATAACGTAACTTAACCCAACCTATCATCTCGTCGGTAATATTTGACATCATTCCTGGCGAGTTGGCCTCTACGTCTCCGTGGGACCTTTATATACATCAATAACGTAATATAAGCTAGCCTAACCCAATCTAACATCTCGGCGGTAATATTTGACCACATTCCTGGCGAGTTGGCCTCTACGTCTCCGTGGGACCTTCATATACATCAATAACGTAATATAACCTAACCTAACCCAACCTATCATCTCGGCGGTTATATTTGACAACATTCCTGGCGATTTGGCTTCTTCGTCCCCGTGGGACCTTTATATACATCAATAACTTAATATAACGTAACCTAATCCAACCTATCATCTCGGCGGTTATATTTGAAAACATTCCTGGCGAGTTGGCCTCTACGTCTCCGTTTAAACTTCATATACATCAATAACGTAATCTAACCTAACATAACCCAACCTATCTTCTCGGCGGTAATATTTGACAACATTCCTGGCGAGCTGGCCTCTACGTCTCCGTGGGACCTTTATATACATCAATAACGAAATATAACCTAACCTAAATCAACCTATCATCTCGGCGATAATATTTGACAACATTCCTGGCGAGTTGGCCTCTACGTCTCCGTGGGATCTTGATATACATCAATAACGTAATATAACCTAACCTAACCCAATCTAGCATCTCGGCGGTAATATTTGACCACATTCCTGGCTTGTTGGCCTCTAAATCTAAGTGGGACCTTTATATACATCTATAACGAAATGTAACCTAACCTAACCGAACCTAACATCTCGGCGGTAATATTTGAAAACATTCCTGGCGAGTTGGCCTCTACGTAACCGAGAGACCTTCATATACATCAATAACGTAATATAACCTAACCTAACCCAATCTAGCATCTCGGCGGTAATATTTGACCACATTCCTGGCTTGTTGGCCTCTACGTCTCCCTGGGTCCTTTATATACATCAATAACGTAATATAACTTAACCTTACCCAACCTAACATCTCCGCGGTAATATTTGACAACATACCTGGCGAGTTGGCCTCTACGTCTCCGTGGGATCTTGATATACATCAATAACGTAATATAACTTAACCTAACCCAATCTAGCATCTCGGCGGTAATATTTGACCACATTCCTGGCTTGTTGGCCTCTAAGTCTCCGTGGGACCTTTATATACATCTATAACGTAATATAACATAACCTAACCCAATCTAACATCTCGGCGGTAATATTTGACAACATTCCTGGCGAGTTGGCCTCTACGTCTCCGTGGGAACTTTATATACATCAATAACATAATATAAGCTAGCCTAACCCAATCTAACATCTCGGCGGTAATATTTGACCACATTCCTGGCTTGTTGGCCTCTACGTCTCCCTGGGTCCTTTATATACATCAATAACGTAATATAACTTAACCTTACCCAACCTAACATCTCGGCGGTAATATTTGACAACATACATGGCGAGTTGGCCTCTACGTCTCCGTGGGATCTTTATATACATCAATAACGTAATATAACATAACCTAACCCAACCTGACATCTCGGCGGTAATATTTGACAACATTCCTGGCGAGTTGGCTTCTATGTCTCCGTGGTACCTTTATATACATCAATAAAGAAATATAACCTAACCTAAATCAACCTATCATCTCGGCGATAATATTTGACAACATTCCTCGCTAGTTGGACTCTACGTCTCCGTGGGATCTTTATATACATCAATAACGTAATATAACATAACCTAACCCAATCTAACATCTCGGCGGTAATATTTGACCACATTCCTGTCCTGTTGGCCTCTACGTCTCCGTGGGACCTTTATACACATCAGTAACGTAATCTAACCTAACATAACCCAACCTATCTTCTCGGCGGTAATATTTGACAACATTCCTGGCGAGCTGGCCTCTACGTCTCCGTGGGACCTTTATATACATCAATAACGAAATATAACCTAACCTAAATCAACCTATCATCTCGGCGATAATATTTGACTACATTCCTGGCGAATTGGCCTCTACGTCTCCGTGGGATCTTGATATACATCAATAACGTAATATAACCTAACCTAACCCAATCTAGCATCTCGGCGGTAATATTTGACCACATTCCTGGCTTGTTGGCCTCTAAATCTAAGTGGGACCTTTATATACATCTATAACGAAATGTAACCTAACCTAACCGAACCTAACATCTCGGCGGTAATATTTGTAAACATTCCTGGCGAGTTGGCCTCTACGTCTCCGTGGGACCTTCATATACATCAATAACGTAATATAACCTAACCTAAACCAACGTATCATCTCCGCGGTAATATTTGACAACATACCTGGCGAGTTGGCCTCTACGTCTCCGTGGGCCCTTCATATACATCAATAACGAAATATAACCTAACCTAACCCAACCGATCACCTCGGCGGTAATATTTGACAAAATTCCTGGCGAGTTGGCTTCTCCGTTTCCGTGGGACCTTTATATACATCAATAACGTAATATAACCTAACCTAACCCAACCTAACATCTCGGCGGTAATATTTGACCACGTTCCTGGCTTGTTGGACTCTACGTCTCCGTGGGACCTTCATATAGATCTGTAACGTAATATAACCTAACCTAACCCAACCTAACATCTCAGCGGTAATATTTGAAAACATTCCTGGCGAGTTGGCCTCTACGTCTCAGTGGGACCTTTATATACATCAATAGCGTAATATAACCTAACCTAACCCAACCTAACATCTCGGCGGTAATATTTGACCACATTCCTGGCTTGTTGGCCTCTAAGTCTCCGTGGGACCTTTATATACATCTATAACGTAATGTAACCTAACCTAACCGAACATAACATCTCGGCGGTAATATTTGAAAACATTCCTGGCGAGTTGGCCTCTACGTCTCCGTGTAACCCTCGTATACATCAATAACGTAATATAACGTAACTTAACCCAACCTATCATCTCGTCGGTAATATTTGACATCATTCCTGGCGAGTTGGCCTCTACGTCTCCGTGGGACCTTTATATACATCAATAACGTAATATAAGCTAGCCTAACCCAATCTAACATCTCGGCGGTAATATTTGACCACATTCCTGGCGAGTTGGCCTCTACGTCTCCGAGGGACCTTCATATACATAAATAACGTAATATAACCTAACCTAACCCAACCTATCATCTCGGCGGTTATATTTGACAACATTCCTGGCGATTTGGCTTCTTCGTCCCCGTGGGACCTTTATATACATTAATAACTTAATATAACGTAACCTAATCCAACCTATCATCTCGGCGGTTATATTTGAAAACATTCCTGGCGAGTTGGCCTCTACGTCTCCGTTTAAACTTCATATACATCAATAACGTAATCTAACCTAACATAACCCAACCTATCTTCTCGGCGGTAATATTTGACAACATTCCTGGCGAGCTGGCCTCTACGTCTCCGTGGGACCTTTATATACATCAATAACGAAATATAACCTAACCTAAATCAACCTATCATCTCGGCGATAATATTTGACAACATTCCTGGCGAGTTGGCCTCTACGTCTCCGTGGGATCTTGATATACATCAATAACGTAATATAACCTAACCTAACCCAATCTAGCATCTCGGCGGTAATATTTGACCACATTCCTGGCTTGTTGGCCTCTAAATCTAAGTGGGACCTTTATATACATCTATAACGAAATGTAACCTAACCTAACCGAACCTAACATCTCGGCGGTAATATTTGAAAACATTCCTGGCGAGTTGGCCTCTACGTAACCGAGAGACCTTCATATACATCAATAACGTAATATAACCTAACCTAACCCAATCTAGCATCTCGGCGGTAATATTTGACCACATTCCTGGCTTGTTGGCCTCTACGTCTCCCTGGGTCCTTTATATACATCAATAACGTAATATAACTTAACCTTACCCAACCTAACATCTCCGCGGTAATATTTGACAACATACCTGGCGAGTTGGCCTCTACGTCTCCGTGGGATCTTGATATACATCAATAACGTAATATAACTTAATCTAACCCAATCTAGCATCTCGGCGGTAATATTTGACCACATTCCTGGCTTGTTGGCCTCTAAGTCTCCGTGGGACCTTTATATACATCTATAACGTAATATAACGTAACCTAACCCAATCTAACATCTCGGCGGTAATATTTGACAACATTCCTGGCGAGTTGGCCTCTACGTCTCCGTGGGAACTTTATATACATCAATAACATAATATAAGCTAGCCTAACCCAATCTAACATCTCGGCGGTAATATTTGACCACATTCCTGGCTTGTTGGCCTCTACGTGTCCCTGGGTCCTTTATATACATCAATAACGTAATATAACTTAACCTTACCCAACCTAACATCTCGGCGGTAATATTTGACAACATACATGGCGAGTTGGCCTCTACGTCTCCGTGGGATCTTTATATACATCAATAACGTAATATAACATAACCTAACCCAACCTGACATCTCGGCGGTAATATTTGACAACGTTCCTGGCGAGTTGGCTTCTATGTCTCCGTGGTACCTTTATATACATCAATAAAGAAATATAACCTAACCTAAATCAACCTATCATCTCGGCGATAATATTTGGCAACATTCCTCGCTAGTTGGACTCTACGTCTCCGTGGGATCTTTATATACATCAATAACGTAATATAACATAACCTAACCCAATCTAACATCTCGGCGGTAATATTTGACCACATTCCTGTCCTGTTGGCCTCTACGTCTCCGTGGGACCTTTATACACATCAGTAACGTAATCTAACCTAACATAACCCAACCTATCTTCTCGGCGGTAATATTTGACAACATTCCTGGCGAGCTGGCCTCTACGTCTCCGTGGGACCTTTATATACATCAATAACGAAATATAACCTAACCTAAATCAACCTATCATCTCGGCGATAATATTTGACTACATTCCTGGCGAGTTGGCCTCTACGTCTCCGTGGGATCTTGATATACATCAATAACGTAATATAACCTAACCTAACCCAATCTAGCATCTCGGCGGTAATATTTGACCACATTCCTGGCTTGTTGGCCTCTAAATCTAAGTGGGACCTTTATATACATCTATAACGAAATGTAACCTAACCTAACCGAACCTAACATCTCGGCGGTAATATTTGTAAACATTCCTGGCGAGTTGGCCTCTACGTCTCCGTGGGACCTTCATATACATCAATAACGTAATATAACCTAACCTAAACCAACCTATCATCTCCGCGGTAATATTTGACAACATACCTGGCGAGTTGGCCTCTACGTCTCCGTGGGCCCTTCATATACATCAATAACGAAATATAACCTAACCTAACCCAACCGATCTCCTCGGCGGTAATATTTGACAAAATTCCTGGCGAGTTGGCTTCTCCGTTTCCGTGGGACCTTTATATACATCAATAACGTAATATAACCTAACCTAACCCAACCTAACATCTCGGCGGTAATATTTGACCACGTTCCTGGCTTGTTGGACTCTACGTCTCCGTGGGACCTTCATATAGATCTGTAACGTAATATAACCTAACCTAACCCAACCTAACATCTCAGCGGTAATATTTGAAAACATTCCTGGCGAGTTGGCCTCTACGTCTCAGTGGGACCTTTATATACATCAATAGCGTAATATAACCTAACCTAACCCAACCTAACATCTCGGCGGTAATATTTGAACACATTCCTGGCTTGTTGGCCTCTAAGTCTCCGTGGGACCTTTATATACATCTATAACGTAATGTAACCTAACCTAACCGAACCTAACATCTCGGCGGTAATATTTGAAAACATTCCTGGCGAGTTGGCCTCTACGTCTCCGCGGGACCTTCATATACATCAATAACGTAATATAACCTAACCTAACCGAACCTATCATCTCGGCAGTTATATTTGACAACATTCCCGGCGTGTTGGCTTTTCCGTCTCCGTGGGACCTTTATATACATCAATAACGTAATATGACCTAACCTAACCCAACCTATATTCTCGGCGGTAATATTTGACAATATTCCTGGCGTGTTGGCCTCTACGTCTCCGTGGGATCTTTATATACATCAATAACGTAATATAACATAACCTAACCCAATCTAACATCTCGGCGGTAATATTTGACCACATTCCTGGCTTGTTGGCCTCTAAGTCTCCGTGGGACCTTTATATACATCTATAACGTAATGTAACCTAACCTAACCGAACATACCATCTCGGCGGTAATATTTGAAAACATTCCTGGCGAGTTGGCCTCTACGTCTCCGTGTAACCCTCGTATACATCAATAACGTAATATAACGTAACTTAACCCAACCTATCATCTCGTCGGTAATATTTGACATCATTCCTGGCGAGTTGGCCTCTACGTCTCCGTGGGACCTTTATATACATCAATAACGTAATATAAGCTAGCCTAACCCAATCTAACATCTCGGCGGTAATATTTGACCACATTCCTGGCGAGTTGGCCTCTACGTCTCCGTGGGACCTTCATATACATCAATAACGTAATATAACCTAACCTAACCCAACCTATCATCTCGGCGGTTATATTTGACAACATTCCTGGCGATTTGGCTTCTTCGTCCCCGTGGGACCTTTATATACATCAATAACTTAATATAACGTAACCTAATCCAACCTATCATCTCGGCGGTTATATTTGAAAACATTCCTGGCGAGTTGGCCTCTACGTCTCCGTTTAAACTTCATATACATCAATAACGTAATCTAACCTAACATAACCCAACCTATCTTCTCGGCGGTAATATTTGACAACATTCCTGGCGAGCTGGCCTCTACGTCTCCGTGGGACCTTTATATACATCAATAACGAAATATAACCTAACCTAAATCAACCTATCATCTCGGCGATAATATTTGACAACATTCCTGGCGAGTTGGCCTCTACGTCTCCGTGGGATCTTGATATACATCAATAACGTAATATAACCTAACCTAACCCAATCTAGCATCTCGGCGGTAATATTTGACCACATTCCTGGCTTGTTGGCCTCTAAATCTAAGTGGGACCTTTATATACATCTATAACGAAATGTAACCTAACCTAACCGAACCTAACATCTCGGCGGTAATATTTGAAAACATTCCTGGCGAGTTGGCCTCTACGTAACCGAGAGACCTTCATATACATCAATAACGTAATATAACCTAACCTAACCCAATCTAGCATCTCGGCGGTAATATTTGACCACATTCCTGGCTTGTTGGCCTCTACGTCTCCCTGGGTCCTTTATATACATCAATAACGTAATATAACTTAACCTTACCCAACCTAACATCTCCGCGGTAATATTTGACAACATACCTGGCGAGTTGGCCTCTACGTCTCCGTGGGATCTTGATATACATCAATAACGTAATATAACTTAACCTAACCCAATCTAGCATCTCGGCGGTAATATTTGACCACATTCCTGGCTTGTTGGCCTCTAAGTCTCCGTGGGACCTTTATATACATCTATAACGTAATATAACATAACCTAACCCAATCTAACATCTCGGCGGTAATATTTGACAACATTCCTGGCGAGTTGGCCTCTACGTCTCCGTGGGAACTTTATATACATCAATAACATAATATAAGCTAGCCTAACCCAATCTAACATCTCGGCGGTAATATTTGACCACATTCCTGGCTTGTTGGCCTCTACGTCTCCCTGGGTCCTTTATATACATCAATAACGTAATATAACTTAACCTTACCCAACCTAACATCTCGGCGGTAATATTTGACAACATACATGGCGAGTTGGCCTCTACGTCTCCGTGGGATCTTTATATACATCAATAACGTAATATAACATAACCTAACCCAACCTGA
The DNA here is from genome assembly GCA_963969225.1 of Xylocopa violacea. NCBI lineage: Eukaryota > Metazoa > Arthropoda > Insecta > Hymenoptera > Apidae > Xylocopa > Xylocopa violacea. The sequence goes on along the minus strand of CAXAJV010000741.1, from coordinate 1,874,063 downwards.
CATCTCGGCGGTAATATTTGACAACATTCCTGGCGAGTTGGCTTCTATGTCTCCGTGGTACCTTTATATACATCAATAAAGAAATATAACCTAACCTAAATCAACCTATCATCTCGGCGATAATATTTGACAACATTCCTCGCTAGTTGGACTCTACGTCTCCGTGGGATCTTTATATACATCAATAACGTAATATAACATAACCTAACCCAATCTAACATCTCGGCGGTAATATTTGACCACATTCCTGTCCTGTTGGCCTCTACGTCTCCGTGGGACCTTTATACACATCAGTAGCGTAATCTAACCTAACATAACCCAACCTATCTTCTCGGCGGTAATATTTGACAACATTCCTGGCGAGCTGGCCTCTACGTCTCCGTGGGACCTTTATATACATCAATAACGAAATATAACCTAACCTAAATCAACCTATCATCTCGGCGATAATATTTGACTACATTCCTGGCGAGTTGGCCTCTACGTCTCCGTGGGATCTTGATATACATCAATAACGTAATATAACCTAACCTAACCCAATCTAGCATCTCGGCGGTAATATTTGACCACATTCCTGGCTTGTTCGCCTCTAAATCTAAGTGGGACCTTTATATACATCTATAACGAAATGTAACCTAACCTAACCGAACCTAACATCTCGGCGGTAATATTTGTAAACATTCCTGGCGAGTTGGCCTCTACGTCTCCGTGGGACCTTCATATACATCAATAACGTAATATAACCTAACCTAAACCAACGTATCATCTCCGCGGTAATATTTGACAACATACCTGGCGAGTTGGCCTCTACGTCTCCGTGGGCCCTTCATATACATCAATAACGAAATATAACCTAACCTAACCCAACCGATCACCTCGGCGGTAATATTTGACAAAATTCCTGGCGAGTTGGCTTCTCCGTTTCCGTGGGACCTTTATATACATCAATAACGTAATATAACCTAACCTAACCCAACCTAACATCTCGGCGGTAATATTTGACCACGTTCCTGGCTTGTTGGACTCTACGTCTCCGTGGGACCTTCATATAGATCTGTAACGTAATATAACCTAACCTAACCCAACCTAACATCTCAGCGGTAATATTTGAAAACATTCCTGGCGAGTTGGCCTCTACGTCTCAGTGGGACCTTTATATACATCAATAGCGTAATATAACCTAACCTAACCCAACCTAACATCTCGGCGGTAATATTTGACCACATTCCTGGCTTGTTGGCCTCTAAGTCTCCGTGGGACCTTTATATACATCTATAACGTAATGTAACCTAACCTAACCGAACCTAACATCTCGGCGGTAATATTTGAAAACATTCCTGGCGAGTTGGCCTCTACGTCTCCGCGGGACCTTCATATACATCAATAACGTAATATAACCTAACCTAACCGAACCTATCATCTCGGCAGTTATATTTGACAACATTCCCGGCGTGTTGGCTTTTCCGTCCCCGTGGGACCTTTATATACATCAATAACGTAATATGACCTAACCTAACCCAACCTATATTCTCGGCGGTAATATTTGACAATATTCCTGGCGAGTTGGCCTCTACGTCTCCGTGGGATCTTTATATACATCAATAACGTAATATAACATAACCTAACCCAATCTAACATCTCGGCGGTAATATTTGACCACATTCCTGGCTTGTTGGCCTCTAAGTCTCCGTGGGACCTTTATATACATCTATAACGTAATGTAACCTAACCTAACCGAACATAACATCTCGGCGGTAATATTTGAAAACATTCCTGGCGAGTTGGCCTCTACGTCTCCGTGTAACCCTCGTATACATCAATAACGTAATATAACGTAACTTAACCCAACCTATCATCTCGTCGGTAATATTTGACATCATTCCTGGCGAGTTGGCCTCTACGTCTCCGTGGGACCTTTATATACATCAATAACGTAATATAAGCTAGCCTAACCCAATCTAACATCTCGGCGGTAATATTTGACCACATTCCTAGCGAGTTGGCCTCTACGTCTCCGTGGGACGTTCATATACATCAATAACGTAATATAACCTAACCTAACCCAACCTATCATCTCGGCGGTTATATTTGACAACATTCCTGGCGATTTGGCTTCTTCGTCCCCGTGGGACCTTTATATACATTAATAACTTAATATAACGTAACCTAATCCAACCTATCATCTCGGCGGTTATATTTGAAAACATTCCTGGCGAGTTGGCCTCTACGTCTCCGTTTAAACTTCATATACATCAATAACGTAATCTAACCTAACATAACCCAACCTATCTTCTCGGCGGTAATATTTGACAACATTCCTGGCGAGCTGGCCTCTACGTCTCCGTGGGACCTTTATATACATCAATAACGAAATATAACCTAACCTAAATCAACCTATCATCTCGGCGATAATATTTGACAACATTCCTGGCGAGTTGGCCTCTACGTCTCCGTGGGATCTTGATATACATCAATAACGTAATATAACCTAACCTAACCCAATCTAGCATCTCGGCGGTAATATTTGACCACATTCCTGGCTTGTTGGCCTCTAAATCTAAGTGGGACCTTTATATACATCTATAACGAAATGTAACCTAACCTAACCGAACCTAACATCTCGGCGGTAATATTTGAAAACATTCCTGGCGTGTTGGCCTCTACGTAACCGAGAGACCTTCATATACATCAATAACGTAATATAACCTAAGCTAACCCAATCTAGCATCTCGGCGGTAATATTTGACCACATTCCTGTCTTGTTGGCCTCTACGTCTCCCTGGGTCCTTTATATACATCAATAACGTAATATAACTTAACCTTACCCAACCTAACATCTCCGCGGTAATATTTGACAACATACCTGGCGAGTTGGCCTCTACGTCTCCGTGGGATCTTGATATACATCAATAACGTAATATAACCTAACCTAAATCAACCTATCATCTCGGCGATAATATTTGACAACATTCCTGGCGAGTTGGCCTCTACGTCTCCGTGGGATCTTGATATACATCAATAACGTAATATAACCTAACCTAACCCAATCTAGCATCTCGGCGGTAATATTTGACCACATTCCTGGCTTGTTGGCCTCTAAATCTAAGTGGGACCTTTATATACATCTATAACGAAATGTAACCTAACCTAACCGAACCTAACATCTCGGCGGTAATATTTGAAAACATTCCTGGCGAGCTGGCCTCTACGTCTCCGTGGGACCTTTATATACATCAATAACGAAATATAACCTAACGTAAATCAACCTATCATCTCGGCGATAATATTTGACAACATTCCTGGCGAGTTGGCCTCTACGTCTCCGTGGGATCTTGATATACATCAATAACGTAATATAACCTAACCTAACCCAATCTAGCATCTCGGCGGTAATATTTGACCACATTCCTGGCTTGTTGGCCTCTAAATCTAAGTGGGACCTTTATATACATCTATAACGAAATGTAACCTAACCTAACCGAACCTAACATCTCGGCGGTAATATTTGAAAACATTCCTGGCGAGTTGGCCTCTACGTAACCGAGAGACCTTCATATACATCAATAACGTAATATAACCTAACCTAACCCAATCTAGCATCTCGGCGGTAATATTTGACAACATTCCTGGCGAGTTGGCTTCTATGTCTCCGTGGTACCTTTATATACATCAATAAAGAAATATAACCTAACCTAAATCAACCTATCATCTCGGCGATAATATGTGACAACATTCCTCGCTAGTTGGCCTCTACGTCTCCGTGGGATCTTTATATACATCAATAACGTAATATAACATAACCTAACCCAATCTAACATCTCGGCGGTAATATTCTACCACATTCCTGTCTTGTTGGCCTCTACGTCTCCGTGGGACCTTTATACACATCAGTAACGTAATATAACCTAACCTAACCCAACCTAACATCTCGGCGGTAATATTTGAAAACATTCCTGGCGAGTTGGCCCCTACGTCTCCGTGGGACCTTTATATACATCAATAACGTAATATAAGCTAGCCTAACCCAATCTAACATCTCGGAGGTAATATTTGACCACATTCCTGGCGAGTTGGCCTCGACGTCTTCGTGGGACCTTTATATACATCAATAACGTAATATAACTTAACCTGAACCAACCTAACATCTCCGCGGTAATATTTGACAACATACCTGGCAAGTTGGCCTCTACGTCTCCGTGGGATCTTTATATACATCAATAACGTAATATAACATAACCTAACCCAATCTAACATCTCGGCGGTAATATTTGACAACATTCTTAGCGAGTTGGCCTCTACGTCTCTCCGTGGGAGCTTTATATGCATCAATAACATAATATAAGCTAGCCTAACCCAATCTAACATCTCGGCGGTAATATTTGACCACATTCCTGGCGAGTTGGCATCTACGTCTCCGTGGCACCTTTATATACATCAATACGGTAATATAACCTAACCTAACCCAACATAACATCTCGGCGGTAATATTTGATATCATTCCTGGCGTGTTGGCCTCTACGTCTCCGTGTAACCCTCGTATACATCAATAACGTAATATAACGTAACTTAAACCAACCTATCATCTCGGCGGTAATATTTGACAACATTCCTGGCGAGTTGGCCTCTACGTCTCCGTGGGACCTTTATATACATCAATAACGTAATATAAGCTAGCCTAACCCAATCTAACATCTCGGCGGTAATATTTGACCACATTCCTGGCGAGTTGGCCTCTACGTCTCCGTGGGACCTTTATACACATCAGTAACGTAATATAACATAACCTAACCCAATCAAACATCTCGGCGGTAATATTTGACCACATTCCTGGCTTGTTGGCCTCTACGTCTCCGTCGGACCTTTATATACATCTATAGCGTAATATAACCTAACCTAACCCAACCTATATTCTCGGCGGTAATATTTGAAAACATTCCTGGCGAGTTGGCCTCTACGTCTCAGTGGGACCTTTATATACATCTATAACGTAATGTAACCTAACCTAACCGAACATAACATCTCGGCGGTAATATTTGAAAACATTCCTGGCGAGTTGGCCTCTACGTCTCCGTGTAACCCTCGTATACATCAATAACGTAATATAACGTAACTTAACCCAACCTATCATCTCGTCGGTAATATTTGAAATCATTCCTGGCGAGTTGGCCTCTACGTCTCCGTGGGACCTTTATATACATCAATAACGTAATATAAGCTAGCCTAACCCAATCTAACATCTCGGCGGTAATATTTGACCACATTCCTGGCGAGTTGGCCTCTACGTCTCCGTGGGACCTTCATATACATCAATAACGTAATATAACCTAACCTAACCCAACCTATCATCTCGGCGGTTATATTTGACAACATTCCTGGCGACTTGGCTTCTTCGTCCCCGTGGGACCTCTATATACATCAATAACTTAATATAACGTAACCTAATCCAACCTATCATCTCGGCGGTTATATTTGAAAACATTCCTGGCGAGTTGGCCTCTACGTCTCCGTTTAAACTTCATATACATCAATAACGTAATCTAACCTAACATAACCCAACCTATCTTCTCGGCGGTAATATTTGACAACATTCCTGGCGAGCTGGCCTCTACGTCTCCGTGGGACCTTTATATACATCAATAACGAAATATAACCTAACCTAAATCAACCTATCATCTCGGCGATAATATTTGACAACATTCCTGGCGAATTGGCCTCTACGTCTCCGTGGGATCTTGATATACATCAATAACGTAATATAACATAACCTAACCCAATCTAACATCTCGGCGGTAATATTTGACAACATTCTTAGCGAGTTGGCCTCTACGTCTCCGTGGGAGCTTTATATGCATCAATAACATAATATAAGCTAGCCTAACCCAATCTAACATCTCGGCGGTAATATTTGACCACATTCCTGGCGAGTTGGCATCTACGTCTCCGTGGCACCTTTATATACATCAATACGGTAATATAACCTAACCTAACCCAACATAACATCTCGGCGGTAATATTTGATATCATTCCTGGCGTGTTGGCCTCTACGTCTCCGTGTAACCCTCGTATACATCAATAACGTAATATAACGTAACTTAAACCAACCTATCATCTCGGCGGTAATATTTGACAACATTCCTGGCGAGTTGGCCTCTACGTCTCCGTGGGACCTTTATATACATCAATAACGTAATATAAGCTAGCCTAACCCAATCTAACATCTCGGCGGTAATATTTGACCACATTCCTGGCTTGTTGGCCTCTACGTCTCCGTCGGACCTTTATATACATCTATAGCGTAATATAACCTAACCTAACCCAACCTATATTCTCGGCGGTAATATTTGAAAACATTCCTGGCGAGTTGGCCTCTACGTCTCAGTGGGACCTTTATATACATCTATAACGTAATGTAACCTAACCTAACCGAACATAACATCTCGGCGGTAATATTTGAAAACATTCCTGGCGAGTTGGCCTCTACGTCTCCGTGTAACCCTCGTATACATCAATAACGTAATATAACGTAACTTAACCCAACCTATCATCTCGTCGGTAATATTTGACATCATTCCTGGCGAGTTGGCCTCTACGTCTCCGTGGGACCTTTATATACATCAATAACGTAATATAAGCTAGCCTAACCCAATCTAACATCTCGGCGGTAATATTTGACCACATTCCTGGCGAGTTGGCCTCTACGTCTCCGAGGGACCTTCATATACATAAATAACGTAATATAACCTAACCTAACCCAACCTATCATCTCGGCGGTTATATTTGACAACATTCCTGGCGATTTGGCTTCTTCGTCCCCGTGGGACCTTTATATACATTAATAACTTAATATAACGTAACCTAATCCAACCTATCATCTCGGCGGTTATATTTGAAAACATTCCTGGCGAGTTGGCCTCTACGTCTCCGTTTAAACTTCATATACATCAATAACGTAATCTAACCTAACATAACCCAACCTATCTTCTCGGCGGTAATATTTGACAACATTCCTGGCGAGCTGGCCTCTACGTCTCCGTGGGACCTTTATATACATCAATAACGAAATATAACCTAACCTAAATCAACCTATCATCTCGGCGATAATATTTGACAACATTCCTGGCGAGTTGGCCTCTACGTCTCCGTGGGATCTTGATATACATCAATAACGTAATATAACCTAACCTAACCCAATCTAGCATCTCGGCGGTAATATTTGACCACATTCCTGGCTTGTTGGCCTCTAAATCTAAGTGGGACCTTTATATACATCTATAACGAAATGTAACCTAACCTAACCGAACCTAACATCTCGGCGGTAATATTTGAAAACATTCCTGGCGAGCTGGCCTCTACGTCTCCGTGGGACCTTTATATACATCAATAACGAAATATAACCTAACTTAAATCAACCTATCATCTCGGCGATAATATTTGACAACATTCCTGGCGAGTTGGCCTCTACGTCTCCGTGGGATCTTGATATACATCAATAACGTAATATAACCTAACCTAACCCAATCTAGCATCTCGGCGGTAATATTTGACCACATTCCTGGCTTGTTGGCCTCTAAATCTAAGTGGGACCTTTATATACATCTATAACGAAATGTAACCTAACCTAACCGAACCTAACATCTCGGCGGTAATATTTGAAAACATTCCTGGCGAGTTGGCCTCTACGTAACCGAGAGACCTTCATATACATCAATAACGTAATATAACCTAACCTAACCTAATCTAGCATCTCGGCGGTAATATTTGACCACATTCCTGGCTTGTTGGCCTCTACGTCTCCCTGGGTCCTTTATATACATCAATAACGTAATATAACTTAACCTTACCCAACCTAACATCTCCGCGGTAATATTTGACAACATACCTGGCGAGTTGGCCTCTACGTCTCCGTGGGATCTTGATATACATCAATAACGTAATATAACTTAACCTAACCCAATCTAGCATCTCGGCGGTAATATTTGACCACATTCCTGGCTTGTTGGCCTCTAAGTCTCCGTGGGACCTTTATATACATCTATAACGTAATATAACATAACCTAACCCAATCTAACATCTCGGCGGTAATATTTGACAACATTCCTGGCGAGTTGGCCTCTACGTCTCCGTGGGACCTTTATATACATCAATAACGTAATATAAGCTAGCCTAACCCAATCTAACATCTCGGTGGTAATATTTGACCACATTCCTGGCGAGTTGGCCTCTACGTCTCCGTGGGACCTTTATACACATCAGTAACGTAATATAACATAACCTAACCCAATCAAACATCTCGGCGGTAATATTTGACCACATTCCTGGCTTGTTGGCCTCTACGTCTCCGTCGGACCTTTATATACATCTATAGCGTAATATAACCTAACCTAAACCAACCTATATTCTCGGCGGTAATATTTGAAAACATTCCTGGCGAGTTGGCCTCTACGTCTCAGTGGGACCTTTATATACATCTATAACGTAATGTAACCTAACCTAACCGAACATAACATCTCGGCGGTAATATTTGAAAACATTCCTGGCGAGTTGGCCTCTACGTCTCCGTGTAACCCTCGTATACATCAATAACGTAATATAACGTAACTTAACCCAACCTATCATCTCGTCGGTAATATTTGAAATCATTCCTGGCGAGTTGGCCTCTACGTCTCCGTGGGACCTTTATATACATCAATAACGTAATATAAGCTAGCCTAACCCAATCTAACATCTCGGCGGTAATATTTGACCACATTCCTGGCGAGTTGGCCTCTACGTCTCCGTGGGACCTTCATATACATCAATAACGTAATATAACCTAACCTAACCCAACCTATCATCTCGGCGGTTATATTTGACAACATTCCTGGCGACTTGGCTTCTTCGTCCCCGTGGGACCTTTATATACATCAATAACTTAATATAACGTAACCTAATCCAACCTATCATCTCGGCGGTTATATTTGAAAACATTCCTGGCGAGTTGGCCTCTACGTCTCCGTTTAAACTTCATATACATCAATAACGTAATCTAACCTAACATAACCCAACCTATCTTCTCGGCGGTAATATTTGACAACATTCCTGGCGAGCTGGCCTCTACGTCTCCGTGGGACCTTTATATACATCAATAACGAAATATAACCTAACCTAAATCAACCTATCATCTCGGCGATAATATTTGACAACATTCCTGGCGAGTTGGCCTCTACGTCTCCGTGGGATCTTGATATACATCAATAACGTAATATAACCTAACCTAACCCAATCTAGCATCTCGGCGGTAATATTTGACCACATTCCTGGCTTGTCGGCCTCTAAATCTAAGTGGGACCTTTATATACATCTATAACGAAATGTAACCTAACCTAACCGAACCTAACATCTCGGCGGTAATATTTGAAAACATTCCTGGCGAGCTGGCCTCTACGTCTCCGTGGGACGTTTATATACATCAATAACGAAATATAACCTAACCTAAATCAACCTATCATCTCGGCGATAATATTTGACAACATTCCTGGCGAGTTGGCCTCTACGTCTCCGTGGGATCTTGATATACATCAATAACGTAATATAACCTAACCTAACCCAATCTAGCATCTCGGCGGTAATATTTGACCACATTCCTGGCTTGTTGGCCTCTAAATCTAAGTGGGACCTTTATATACATCTATAACGAAATGTAACCTAACCTAACCGAACCTAACATCTCGGCGGTAATATTTGAAAACATTCCTGGCGAGCTGGCCTCTACGTCTCCGTGGGACCTTTATATACATCAATAACGAAATATAACCTAACCTAAATCAACCTATCATCTCGGCGATAATATTTGACAACATTCCTGGCGAGTTGGCCTCTACGTCTCCGTGGGATCTTGATATACATCAATAACGTAATATAACCTAACCTAACCCAATCTAGCATCTCGGCGGTAATATTTGACCACATTCCTGGCTTGTTGGCCTCTAAATCTAAGTGGGACCTTTATATACATCTATAACGAAATGTAACCTAACCTAACCGAACCTAACATCTCGGCGGTAATATTTGAAAACATTCCTGGCGAGTTGGCCTCTACGTAACCGAGAGACCTTCATATACATCAATAACGTAATATAACCTAACCTAACCTAATCTAGCATCTCGGCGGTAATATTTGACCACATTCCTGGCTTGTTGGCCTCTACGTCTCCCTGCGTCCTTTATATACATCAATAACGTAATATAACTTAACCTTACCCAACCTAACATCTCCGCGGTAATATTTGACAACATACCTGGCGAGTTGGCCTCTACGTCTCCGTGGGATCTTGATATACATCAATAACGTAATATAACTTAACCTAACCCAATCTAGCATCTCGGCGGTAATATTTGACCACATTCCTGGCTTGTTGGCCTCTAAGTCTCCGTGGGACCTTTATATACATCTATAACGTAATATAACATAACCTAACCCAATCTAACATCTCGGCGGTAATATTTGACAACATTCCTGGCGAGTTGGCCTCTACGTCTCCGTGGGACCTTTATATACATCAATAACGTAATATAAGCTAGCCTAACCCAATCTAACATCTCGGTGGTAATATTTGACCACATTCCTGGCGAGTTGGCCTCTACGTCTCCGTGGGACCTTTATACACATCAGTAACGTAATATAACATAACCTAACCCAATCAAACATCTCGGCGGTAATATTTGACCACATTCCTGGCTTGTTGGCCTCTACGTCTCCGTCGGACCTTTATATACATCTATAGCGTAATATAACCTAACCTAAACCAACCTATATTCTCGGCGGTAATATTTGAAAACATTCCTGGCGAGTTGGCCTCTACGTCTCAGTGGGACCTTTATATACATCTATAACGTAATGTAACCTAACCTAACCGAACATAACATCTCGGCGGTAATATTTGAAAACATTCCTGGCGAGTTGGCCTCTACGTCTCCGTGTAACCCTCGTATACATCAATAACGTAATATAACGTAACTTAACCCAACCTATCATCTCGTCGGTAATATTTGAAATCATTCCTGGCGAGTTGGCCTCTACGTCTCCGTGGGACCTTTATATACATCAATAACGTAATATAAGCTAGCCTAACCCAATCTAACATCTCGGCGGTAATATTTGACCACATTCCTGGCGAGTTGGCCTCTACGTCTCCGTGGGACCTTCATATACATCAATAACGTAATATAACCTAACCTAACCCAACCTATCATCTCGGCGGTTATATTTGACAACATTCCTGGCGACTTGGCTTCTTCGTCCCCGTGGGACCTTTATATACATCAATAACTTAATATAACGTAACCTAATCCAACCTATCATCTCGGCGGTTATATTTGAAAACATTCCTGGCGAGTTGGCCTCTACGTCTCCGTTTAAACTTCATATACATCAATAACGTAATCTAACCTAACATAACCCAACCTATCTTCTCGGCGGTAATATTTGACAACATTCCTGGCGAGCTGGCCTCTACGTCTCCGTGGGACCTTTATATACATCAATAACGAAATATAACCTAACCTAAATCAACCTATCATCTCGGCGATAATATTTGACAACATTCCTGGCGAGTTGGCCTCTACGTCTCCGTGGGATCTTGATATACATCAATAACGTAATATAACATAACCTAACCCAATCTAACATCTCGGCGGTAATATTTGACAACATTCTTAGCGAGTTGGCCTCTACGTCTCCGTGGGAGCTTTATATGCATCAATAACATAATATAAGCTAGCCTAACCCAATCTAACATCTCGGCGGTAATATTTGACCACATTCCTGGCGAGTTGGCATCTACGTCTCCGTGGCACCTTTATATACATCAATACGGTAATATAACCTAACCTAACCCAACATAACATCTCGGCGGTAATATTTGATATCATTCCTGGCGTGTTGGCCTCTACGTCTCCGTGTAACCCTCGTATACATCAATAACGTAATATAACGTAACTTAAACCAACCTATCATCTCGGCGGTAATATTTGACAACATTCCTGGCGAGTTGGCCTCTACGTCTCCGTGGGACCTTTATATACATCAATAACGTAATATAAGCTAGCCTAACCCAATCTAACATCTCGGCGGTAATATTTGACCACATTCCTGGCTTGTTGGCCTCTACGTCTCCGTCGGACCTTTATATACATCTATAGCGTAATATAACCTAACCTAACCCAACCTATATTCTCGGCGGTAATATTTGAAAACATTCCTGGCGAGTTGGCCTCTACGTCTCAGTGGGACCTTTATATACATCTATAACGTAATGTAACCTAACCTAACCGAACATAACATCTCGGCGGTAATATTTGAAAACATTCCTGGCGAGTTGGCCTCTACGTCTCCGTGTAACCCTCGTATACATCAATAACGTAATATAACGTAACTTAACCCAACCTATCATCTCGTCGGTAATATTTGACATCATTCCTGGCGAGTTGGCCTCTACGTCTCCGTGGGACCTTTATATACATCAATAACGTAATATAAGCTAGCCTAACCCAATCTAACATCTCGGCGGTAATATTTGGCCACATTCCTGGCGAGTTGGCCTCTACGTCTCCGTGGGACCTTCATATACATCAATAACGTAATATAACCTAACCTAACCCAACCTATCATCTCGGCGGTTATATTTGACAACATTCCTGGCGATTTGGCTTCTTCGTCCCCGTGGGACCTTTATATACATTAATAACTTAATATAACGTAACCTAATCCAACCTATCATCTCGGCGGTTATATTTGAAAACATTCCTGGCGAGTTGGCCTCTACGTCTCCGTTTAAACTTCATATACATCAATAACGTAATCTAACCTAACATAACCCAACCTATCTTCTCGGCGGTAATATTTGACAACATTCCTGGCGAGCTGGCCTCTACGTCTCCGTGGGACCTTTATATACATCAATAACGAAATATAACCTAACCTAAATCAACCTATCATCTCGGCGATAATATTTGACAACATTCCTGGCGAGTTGGCCTCTACGTCTCCGTGGGATCTTGATATACATCAATAACGTAATATAACCTAACCTAACCCAATCTAGCATCTCGGCGGTAATATTTGACCACATTCCTGGCTTGTTGGCCTCTAAATCTAAGTGGGACCTTTATATACATCTATAACGAAATGTAACCTAACCTAACCGAACCTAACATCTCGGCGGTAATATTTGAAAACATTCCTGGCGAGCTGGCCTCTACGTCTCCGTGGGACCTTTATATACATCAATAACGAAATATAACCTAACGTAAATCAACCTATCATCTCGGCGATAATATTTGACAACATTCCTGGCGAGTTGGCCTCTACGTCTCCGTGGGATCTTGATATACATCAATAACGTAATATAACCTAACCTAACCCAATCTAGCATCTCGGCGGTAATATTTGACCACATTCCTGGCTTGTTGGCCTCTAAATCTAAGTGGGACCTTTATATACATCTATAACGAAATGTAACCTAACCTAACCGAACCTAACATCTCGGCGGTAATATTTGAAAACATTCCTGGCGAGTTGGCCTCTACGTAACCGAGAGACCTTCATATACATCAATAACGTAATATAACCTAACCTAACCCAATCTAGCATCTCGGCGGTAATATTTGACCACATTCCTGGCTTGTTGGCCTCTACGTCTCCCTGGGTCCTTTATATACATCAATAACGTAATATAACTTAACCTTACCCAACCTAACATCTCCGCGGTAATATTTGACAACATACCTGGCGAGTTGGCCTCTACGTCTCCGTGGGATCTTGATATACATCAATAACGTAATATAACTTAACCTAACCCAATCTAGCATCTCGGCGGTAATATTTGACCACATTCCTGGCTTGTTGGCCTCTAAGTCTCCGTGGGACCTTTATATACATCTATAACGTAATATAACATAACCTAACCCAATCTAACATCTCGGCGGTAATATTTGCCAACATTCCTGGCGAGTTGGCCTCTACGTCTCCGTGGGAACTTTATATACATCAATAACATAATATAAGCTAGCCTAACCCAATCTAACATCTCGGCGGTAATATTTGACAACATTCCTGGCGAGTTGGCCTCTACGTCTCCGTGGGACCCTCGTATACATCAATAACGTAATATAACGTAACTTAACCCAACCTATCATCTCGGCGGTAATATTTGAAAACATTCCTGGCGAGTTGGCCTCTACGTCTCCGTGGGACTTTTATATACATCAATAACGAAATATAACCTAACCTAACCTAACCTATCATCTCGGCGGTAACATTTGACCACATTCCTGGCGAGTTGGCCTCTACGTCCTCGTGGGACCTTTATATACATCAGTAACGTAATATAACTTAACCTGAACCAACCTAACATCTCCGCGGTAATCCGCGGTAATATTTGACAACATACCTGGCGAGTTGGCCTCTACGTCTCCGTGGGATCTTTATATACATCAATAACGTAATATAACATAACCTAACCCAACCTAACATCTCGGCGGTAATATTTGACAACATTCCTGGCGAGTTGGCTTCTATGTCTCCGTGGTACCTTTATATACATCAGTAAAGAAATATAACCTAACCTAAATCAACCTATCATCTCGGCGATAATATGTGACAACATTCCTCGCTAGTTGGCCTCTACGTCTCCGTGGGATCTTTATATACATCAATAACGTAATATAACATAACCTAACCCAATCTAACATCTCGGCGGTAATATTTTACCACATTCCTGTCTTGTTGGCCTCTACGTCTCCGTGGGACCTTTATACACATCAGTAACGTAATATAACCTAACCTAACCCAACCTAACATCTCGGCGGTAATATTTGAAAACATTCCTGGCGAGTTGGCCTCTACGTCTCCGTGGGACCTTTATATACATCAATAACGTAATATAAGCTAGCCTAACCCAATCTAACATCTCGGAGGTAATATTTGACCACATTCCTGGCGAGTTGGCCTCGACGTCTTCGTGGGACCTTTATATACATCAATAACGTAATATAACTTAACCTGAACCAACCTAACATCTCCGCGGTAATATTTGACAACATACCTGGCAAGTTGGCCTCTACGTCTCCGTGGGATCTTTATATACATCAATAACGTAATATAACATAACCTAACCCAATCTAACATCTCGGCGGTAATATTTGACAACATTCTTAGCGAGTTGGCCTCTACGTCTCCGTGGGAGCTTTATATGCATCAATAACATAATATAAGCTAGCCTAACCCAATCTAACATCTCGGCGGTAATATTTGACCACATTCCTGGCGAGTTGGCATCTACGTCTCCGTGGCACCTTTATATACATCAATACGGTAATATAACCTAACCTAACCCAACATAACATCTCGGCGGTAATATTTGATATCATTCCTGGCGTGTTGGCCTCTACGTCTCCGTGTAACCCTCGTATACATCAATAACGTAATATAACGTAACTTAAACCAACCTATCATCTCGGCGGTAATATTTGACAACATTCCTGGCGAGTTGGCCTCTACGTCTCCGTGGGACCTTTATATACATCAATAACGTAATATAAGCTAGCCTAACCCAATCTAACATCTCGGCGGTAATATTTGACCACATTCCTGGCGAGTTGGCCTCTACGTCTCCGTGGGACCTTTATACACATCAGTAACGTAATATAACATAACCTAACCCAATCAAACATCTCGGCGGTAATATTTGACCACATTCCTGGCTTGTTGGCCTCTACGTCTCCGTCGGACCTTTATATACATCTATAGCGTAATATAACCTAACCTAACCCAACCTATATTCTCGGCGGTAATATTTGAAAACATTCCTGGCGAGTTGGCCTCTACGTCTCAGTGGGACCTTTATATACATCTATAACGTAATGTAACCTAACCTAACCGAACATAACATCTCGGCGGTAATATTTGAAAACATTCCTGGCGAGTTGGTCTCTACGTCTCCGTGTAACCCTCGTATACATCAATAACGTAATATAACGTAACTTAACCCAACCTATCATCTCGTCGGTAATATTTGAAATTATTCCTGGCGAGTTGGCCTCTACGTCTCCGTGGGACCTTTATATACATCAATAACGTAATATAAGCTAGCCTAACCCAATCTAACATCTCGGCGGTAATATTTGACCACATTCCTGGCGAGTTGGCCTCTACGTCTCCGTGGGACCTTCATATACATCAATAACGTAATATAACCTAACCTAACCCAACCTATCATCTCGGCGGTTATATTTGACAACATTCCTGGCGACTTGGCTTCTTCGTCCCCGTGGGACCTTTATATACATCAATAACTTAATATAACGTAACCTAATCCAACCTATCATCTCGGCGGTTATATTTGAAAACATTCCTGGCGAGTTGGCCTCTACGTCTCCGTTTAAACTTCATATACATCAATAACGTAATCTAACCTAACATAACCCAACCTATCTTCTCGGCGGTAATATTTGACAACATTCCTGGCGAGCTGGCCTCTACGTCTCCGTGGGACCTTTATATACATCAATAACGAAATATAACCTAACCTAAATCAACCTATCATCTCGGCGATAATATTTGACAACATTCCTGGCGAGTTGGCCTCTACGTCTCCGTGGGATCTTGATATACATCAATAACGTAATATAACATAACCTAACCCAATCTAACATCTCGGCGGTAATATTTGACAACATTCTTAGCGAGTTGGCCTCTACGTCTCCGTGGGAGCTTTATATGCATCAATAACATAATATAAGCTAGCCTAACCCAATCTAACATCTCGGCGGTAATATTTGACCACATTCCTGGCGAGTTGGCATCTACGTCTCCGTGGCACCTTTATATACATCAATACGGTAATATAACCTAACCTAACCCAACATAACATCTCGGCCGTAATATTTGATATCATTCCTGGCGTGTTGGCCTCTACGTCTCCGTGTAACCCTCGTATACATCAATAACGTAATATAACGTAACTTAAACCAACCTATCATCTCGGCGGTAATATTTGACAACATTCCTGGCGAGTTGGCCTCTACGTCTCCGTGGGACCTTTATATACATCAATAACGTAATATAAGCTAGCCTAACCCAATCTAACATCTCGGCGGTAATATTTGACCACATTCCTGGCGAGTTGGCCTCTACGTCTCCGTGGGACCTTTATACACATCAGTAACGTAATATAACATAACCTAACCCAATCAAACATCTCGGCGGTAATATTTGACCACATTCCTGGCTTGTTGGCCTCTACGTCTCCGTGGGACCTTTATATACATCTATAACGTAATGTAACCTAACTTAACCCAACCTATCATCTCGTCGGTAATATTTGAAATCATTCCTGGCGAGTTGGCCTCTACGTCTCCGTGGGACCTTTATATACATCAATAACGTAATATAAGCTAGCCTAACCCAATCTAACATCTCGGCGGTAATATTTGACCACATTCCTGGCGAGTTGGCCTCTACGTCTCCGTGGGACCTTCATATACATCAATAACGTAATATAACCTAACCTAACCCAACCTATCATCTCGGCGGTTATATTTGACAACATTCCTGGCGACTTGGCTTCTTCGTCCCCGTGGGACCTTTATATACATCAATAACTTAATATAACGTAACCTAATCCAACCTATCATCTCGGCGGTTATATTTGAAAACATTCCTGGCGAGTTGGCCTCTACGTCTCCGTTTAAACTTCATATACATCAATAACGTAATCTAACCTAACATAACCCAACCTATCTTCTCGGCGGTAATATTTGACAACATTCCTGGCGAGCTGGCCTCTACGTCTCCGTGGGACCTTTATATACATCAATAACGAAATATAACCTAACCTAAATCAACCTATCATCTCGGCGATAATATTTGACAACATTCCTGGCGAGTTGGCCTCTACGTCTCCGTGGGATCTTGATATACATCAATAACGTAATATAACCTAACCTAACCCAATCTAGCATCTCGGCGGTAATATTTGACCACATTCCTGGCTTGTTGGCCTCTAAATCTAAGTGGGACCTTTATATACATCTATAACGAAATGTAACCTAACCTAACCGAACCTAACATCTCGGCGGTAATATTTGAAAACATTCCTGGCGAGTTGGCCTCTACGTCTCCGTGGGACCTTCATATACATCAATAACGTAATATAACCTAACCTAACCCAACCTATCATCTCGGCGGTTATATTTGACAACATTCCCGGCGAGTTGGATTCTCCGTCTCCGTGGGACCTTTATATACATCAATAACGTAATATAACCTAACCTAACGCAACCTAACATCTCGGCGGTAATATTTGACATCATTCCTGGCGAGTTGGCCTCTACGTCTCCGTGTAACCCTCGTATACATCAATAACGTAATATAACGTAACTTAACCCAACCTATCATCTCGGCGGTAATATTTGACAAAATTCCTGGCGAGTTGGCTTCTCCGTTTCCGTGAGACCTTTATATACATCAATAACGTAATATAACCTAACCTAACCCAACCTAACATCTCGGCGGTAATATTTGACCACGTTCCTGGCTTGTTGGACTCTACGTCTCCGTGGGACCTTCATATAGATCTGTAACGTAATATAACCTAACCTAACCCAACCTAACATCTCAGCGGTAATATTTGAAAACATTCCTGGCGAGTTGGCCTCTACGTCTCAGTGGGACCTTTATATACATCAATAGCGTAATATAACCTAACCTAACCCAACCTAACATCTCGGCGGTAATATTTGACCACATTCCTGGCTTGTTGGTCTCTAAGTCTCCGTGGGACCTTTATATACATCTATAACGTAATGTAACCTAACCTAACCCAACCTAACATCTCGGCGGTAATATTTGAAAACATTCCTGGCGAGTTGGCCTCTACGTCTCCGCGGGACCTTCATATACATCAATAACATAATATAAGCTAGCCTAACCCAATCTAACATCTCGGCGGTAATATTTGACAACATTCCTGGCGAGCTGGCCTCTACGTCTCCGTGGGACCTTTATATACATCAATAACGAAATATAACCTAACCTAAATCAACCTATCATCTCGGCGGTTATATTTGACAACATTCCTGGCGATTTGGCTTCTTCGTCCCCGTGGGACCTTTATATACATCAATAACTTAATATAACGTAACCTAATCCAACCTATCATCTCGGCGGTTATATTTGAAAACATTCCTGGCGAGTTGGCCTCTACGTCTCCGTTTAAACTTCATATACATCAATAACGTAATCTAACCTAACATAACCCAACCTATCTTCTCGGCGGTAATATTTGACAACATTCCTGGCGAGCTGGCCTCTACGTCTCCGTGGGACCTTTATATACATCAATAACGAAATATAACCTAACGTAAATCAACCTATCATCTCGGCGATAATATTTGACAACATTCCTGGCGAGTTGGCCTCTACGTCTCCGTGGGATCTTGATATACATCAATAACGTAATATAACCTAACCTAACCCAATCTAACATCTCGGCGGTAATATTTGACCACATTCCTGGCTTGTTGGCCTCTAAATCTAAGTGGGACCTTTATATACATCTATAACGAAATGTAACCTAACCTAACCGAACCTAACATCTCGGCGGTAATATTTGAAAACATTCCTGGCGAGTTGGCCTCTACGTAACCGAGAGACCTTCATATACATCAATAACGTAATATAACCTAACCTAACCCAATCTAGCATCTCGGCGGTAATATTTGACCACATTCCTGGCTTGTTGGCCTCTAAGTCTCCGTGGGACCTTTATATACATCTATAACGTAATATAACATAACCTAACCCAATCTAACATCTCGGCGGTAATATTTGACAACATTCCTGGCGAGTTGGCCTCTACGTCTCCGTGGGAACTTTATATACATCAATAACATAATATAAGCTAGCCTAACCCAATCTAACATCTCGGCGGTAATATTTGACAACATTCCTGGCGAGTTGGCCTCTACGTCTCCGTGCGACCTTTATATACATCAGTAACGTAATATAACTTAACCTGAACCAACCTAACATCTCCGCGGTACTCCGCGGTAATATTTGACAACATACCTGGCGAGTTGGCCTCTACGTCTCCGTGGCACCTTCATATACATCATTAACGAAATATAACCTAACCTAACCCAACCTATCATATCGGCGGTAATATTTGACAACATTCCTCACGAGTTGGCCTCTACGTTACCGTGGGACCCTCGTATACATCAATAACGTAATATAACGTAACTTAACCCAACCTATCATCTCGGCGGTAATATTTGAAAACATTCCTGGCGAGTTGGCCTCTACGTCTTCGTGGGACTTTTATATACATCAATAACGAAATATAACCTAACCTAACCTAACCTATCATCTCGGCGGTAACATTTGACCACATTCCTGGCGAGTTGGCCTCTACGTCCTCGTGGGACCTTTATATACATCAGTAACGTAATATAACTTAACCTGAACCAACCTAACATCTCCGCGGTAATCCGCGGTAATATTTGACAACATACCAGGCGAGTTGGCCTCTACGTCTCCGTGGGATCTTTATATACATCAATAACGTAATATAACATAACCTAACCCAACCTAACATCTCGGCGGTAATATTTGACAACATTCCTGGCGAGTTGGCTTCTATGTCTCCGTGGTACCTTTATATACATCAATAAAGAAATATAACCTAACCTAAATCAACCTATCATCTCGGCGATAATATGTGACAACATTCCTCGCTAGTTGGCCTCTACGTCTCCGTGGGATCTTTATATACATCAATAACGTAATATAACATAACCTAACCCAATCTAACATCTCGGCGGTAATATTTTACCACATTCCTGTCTTGTTGGCCTCTACGTCTCCGTGGGACCTATATACACATCAGTAACGTAATATAACCTAACCTAACCCAACCTAACATCTCGGCGGTAATATTTGAAAACATTCCTGGCGAGTTGGCCTCTACGTCTCCGTGGGACCTTTATATACATCAATAACGTAATATAAGCTAGCCTAACCCAATCTAACATCTCGGAGGTAATATTTGACCACATTCCTGGCGAGTTGGCCTCGACGTCTTCGTGGGACCTTTATATACATCAATAACGTAATATAACTTAACCTGAACCAACCTAACATCTCCGCGGTAATATTTGACAACATACCTGGCAAGTTGGCCTCTACGTCTCCGTGGGATCTTTATATACATCAATAACGTAATATAACATAACCTAACCCAATCTAACATCTCGGCGGTAATATTTGACAACATTCTTAGCGAGTTGGCCTCTACGTCTCCGTGGGAGCTTTATATGCATCAATAACATAATATAAGCTAGCCTAACCCAATCTAACATCTCGGCGGTAATATTTGACCACATTCCTGGCGAGTTGGCATCTACGTCTCCGTGGCACCTTTATATACATCAATACGGTAATATAACCTAACCTAACCCAACATAACATCTCGGCGGTAATATTTGATATCATTCCTGGCGTGTTGGCCTCTACGTCTCCGTGTAACCCTCGTATACATCAATAACGTAATATAACGTAACTTAAACCAACCTATCATCTCGGCGGTAATATTTGACAACATTCCTGGCGAGTTGGCCTCTACGTCTCCGTGGGACCTTTATATACATCAATAACGTAATATAAGCTAGCCTAACCCAATCTAACATCTCGGCGGTAATATTTGACCACATTCCTGGCGAGTTGGCCTCTACGTCTCCGTGGGACCTTTATACACATCAGTAACGTAATATAACATAACCTAACCCAATCAAACATCTCGGCGGTAATATTTGACCACGTTCCTGGCTTGTTGGCCTCTACGTCTCCGTCGGACCTTTATATACATCTATAGCGTAATATAACCTAACCTAACCCAACCTATATTCTCGGCGGTAATATTTGAAAACATTCCTGGCGAGTTGGCCTCTACGTCTCAGTGGGACCTTTATATACATCTATAACGTAATGTAACCTAACCTAACCGAACATAACATCTCGGCGGTAATATTTGAAAACATTCCTGGCGAGTTGGCCTCTACGTCTCCGTGTAACCCTCGTATACATCAATAACGTAATATAACGTAACTTAACCCAACCTATCATCTCGTCGGTAATATTTGAAATCATTCCTGGCGAGTTGGCCTCTACGTCTCCGTGGGACCTTTATATACATCAATAACGTAATATAAGCTAGCCTAACCCAATCTAACATCTCGGCGGTAATATTTAACCACATTCCTGGCGAGTTGGCCTCTACGTCTCCGTGGGACCTTCATATACATCAATAACGTAATATAACCTAACCTAACCCAACCTATCATCTCGGCGGTTATATTTGACAACATTCCTGGCGACTTGGCTTCTTCGTCCCCGTGGGACCTTTATATACATCAATAACTTAATATAACGTAACCTAATCCAACCTATCATCTCGGCGGTTATATTTGAAAACATTCCTGGCGAGTTGGCCTCTACGTCTCCGTTTAAACTTCATATACATCAATAACGTAATCTAACCTAACATAACCCAACCTATCTTCTCGGCGGTAATATTTGACAACATTCCTGGCGAGCTGGCCTCTACGTCTCCGTGGGACCTTTATATACATCAATAACGAAATATAACCTAACCTAAATCAACCTATCATCTCGGCGATAATATTTGACAACATTCCTGGCGAGTTGGCCTCTACGTCTCCGTGGGATCTTGATATACATCAATAACGTAATATAACATAACCTAACCCAATCTAACATCTCGGCGGTAATATTTGACAACATTCTTAGCGAGTTGGCCTCTACGTCTCCGTGGGACCTTTATATACATCAATAACGAAATATAACCTAACCTAAATCAACCTATCATCTCGGCGATAATATTTGACAACATTCCTGGCGAGTTGGCCTCTACGTCTCCGTGGGATCTTGATATACATCAATAACGTAATATAACCTAACCTAACCCAATCTAGCATCTCGGCGGTAATATTTGACCACATTCCTGGCTTGTTGGCCTCTAAATCTAAGTGGGACCTTTATATACATCTATAACGAAATGTAACCTAACCTAACCGAACCTAACATCTCGGCGGTAATATTTGAAAACATTCCTGGCGAGTTTGCCTCTACGTCTCCGTGGGACCTTCATATACATCAATAACGTAATATAACCTAACCTAACCCAACCTATCATCTCGGCGGTTATATTTGACAACATTCCCGGCGAGTTGGCTTCTCCGTCTCCGTGGGACCTTTATATACATCAATAACGTAATATAACCTAACCTAACGCAACCTAACATCTCGGCGGTAATATTTGACATCATTCCTGGCGAGTTGGCCTCTACGTCTCCGTGTAACCCTCGTATACATCAATAACGTAATATAACGTAACTTAACCCAACCTATCATCTCGGCGGTAATATTTGACAAAATTCCTGGCGAGTTGGCTTCTCCGTTTCCGTGAGACCTTTATATACATCAATAACGTAATATAACCTAACCTAACCCAACCTAACATCTCGGCGGTAATATTTGACCACGTTCCTGGCTTGTTGGACTCTACGTCTCCGTGGGACCTTCATATAGATCTGTAACGTAATATAACCTAACCTAACCCAACCTAACATCTCAGCGGTAATATTTGAAAACATTCCTGGCGAGTTGGCCTCTACGTCTCAGTGGGACCTTTATATACATCAATAGCGTAATATAACCTAACCTAACCCAACCTAACATCTCGGCGGTAATATTTGACCACATTCCTGGCTTGTTGGTCTCTAAGTCTCCGTGGGACCTTTATATACATCTATAACGTAATGTAACCTAACCTAACCCAACCTAACATCTCGGCGGTAATATTTGAAAACATTCCTGGCGAGTTGGCCTCTACGTCTCCGCGGGACCTTCATATACATCAATAACGTAATATAACCTAACCTAACCGAACCTATCATCTCGGCGGTTATATTTGACAACATTCCCGGCGAGTTGGCTTCTCCGTCTCCGTGGGACCTTTATATACATCAATAACGTAATATAACCTAACCTAACCCAACCTATATTCTCGGCGGTAATATTTGACAATATTCCTGGCGAGTTGGCCTCTACGTCTCCGTGGGATCTTTATATACATCAATAACGTAATATAACATAACCTAACCCAATCTAACATCTCGGCGGTAATATTTGACCACATTCCTGGCGAGTTGGCCTCTACGTCTTCGTGGGACCTTTATATACACCAATAACGTAATATAACTTATCCTGAACCAACCTAACATCTCCGCGGTAATATTTGACAACATACCTGGCAAGTTGGCCTCTACGTCTCCGTGGGATCTTTATATACATCAATAACGTAATATAACATAACCTAACCCAATCTAACATCTCGGCGGTAATATTTGACAACATTCCTGGCGAGTTGGCCTCTACGTCTCCGTGGGACCTTTATATACATCAATAACGTAATATAAGCTAGCCTAACCCAATCTAACATCTCGGCGGTAATATTTGACCACATTCCTGGCGATTTGGCCTCTACGTCTTCGTGGGACCTTTATATACATCAATAACGTAATATAACCTAACCTAACCCAACCTAACATCTCGGCGGTAATATTTGACAACATACATGGCGAGTTGGCCTCTACGTCTCCGTGGGATCTTTATATACATCAATAACGTAATATAACATAACCTAACCCAACCTAACATCTCGGCGGTAATATTTGACAACATTCCTGGCGAGTTGGCTTCTATGTCTCCGTGGTACCTTTATATACATCAATAAAGAAATATAACCTAACCTAAATCAACCTATCATCTCGGCGATAATATTTGACAACATTCCTCGCTAGTTGGCCTCTACGTCTCCGTGGGATCTTTATATACATCAATAACGTAATATAACATAACCTAACCCAATCTAACATCTCGGCGGTAATATTTGACCACATTCCTGTCTTGTTGGCCTCTACGTCTCCGTGGGACCTTTATACACATCAGTAACGTAATCTAACCTAACCTAACCCAACCTATCATCTCGGCGGTTATATTTGACAACATTCCCGGCGAGTTGGCTTCTCCGTCTCCGTGGGACCTTTATATACATCAATAACGTAATATAACCTAACCTAACGCAACCTAACATCTCGGCGGTAATATTTGACATCATGCCTGGCGAGTTGGCCTCTACGTCTCCGTGTAACCCTCGTATACATCAATAACGTAATATAACGTAACTTAACCCAACCTATCATCTCGGCGGTAATATTTGACAACATTCCTGGCGAGTTGGCCTCTACGTCTCCGTGGGACCTTTATATACATCAATAACGTAATATAAGCTAGCCTAACCCAATCTGTCATCTCGGCGGTAATATTTGACCACATTCCTGGCGAGTTGGCCTCTACGTCTTCGTGGGACCTTTATATACATCAATAACGTAATATAACTTATCCTGAACCAACCTAACATCTCCGCGGTAATATTTGACAACATACCTGGCGAGTTGGCCTCTACGTCTCCGTGGGCCCTTCATATACATCAATAACGAAATATAACCTAACCTAACCCAACCGATCATCTCGGCG
Organism: Xylocopa violacea; assembly: GCA_963969225.1. Taxonomy (NCBI): domain Eukaryota; kingdom Metazoa; phylum Arthropoda; class Insecta; order Hymenoptera; family Apidae; genus Xylocopa; species Xylocopa violacea. The sequence goes on along the minus strand of CAXAJV010000741.1, from coordinate 1,848,406 downwards.
GTAATATTTGACAAAATTCCTGGCGAGTTGGCTTCTCCGTTTCCGTGGGACCTTTATATACATCAATAACGTAATATAACCTAACCTAACCCAACCTAACATCTCGGCGGTAATATTTGACCACGTTCCTGGCTTGTTGGACTCTACGTCTCCGTGGGACCTTCATATAGATCTGTAACGTAATATAACCTAACCTAACCCAACCTAACATCTCAGCGGTAATATTTGAAAACATTCCTGGCGAGTTGGCCTCTACGTCTCAGTGGGACCTTTATATACATCAATAGCGTAATATAACCTAACCTAACCCAACCTAACATCTCGGCGGTAATATTTGACCACATTCCTGGCTTGTTGGACTCTAAGTCTCCGTGGGACCTTTATATACATCTATAACGTAATGTAACCTAACCTAACCCAACCTAACATCTCGGCGGTAATATTTGAAAACATTCCTGGCGAGTTGGCCTCTACGTCTCCGCGGGACCTTCATATACATCAATAACGTAATATAACCTAACCTAACCGAACCTATCATCTCGGCGGTTATATTTGACAACATTCCCGGCGAGTTGGCTTCTCCGTCTCCGTGGGACCTTTATATACATCAATAACGTAATATAACCTAACCTAACCCAACCTATATTCTCGGCGGTAATATTTGACAATATTCCTGGCGAGTTGGCCTCTACGTCTCCGTGGGATCTTTATATACATCAATAACGTAATATAACATAACCTAACCCAATCTAACATCTCGGCGGTAATATTTGACCACATTCCTGGCGAGTTGGCCTCTACGTCTTCGTGGGACCTTTATATACACCAATAACGTAATATAACTTATCCTGAACCAACCTAACATCTCCGCGGTAATATTTGACAACATACCTGGCAAGTTGGCCTCTACGTCTCCGTGGGATCTTTATATACATCAATAACGTAATATAACATAACCTAACCCAATCTAACATCTCGGCGGTAATATTTGACAACATTCCTGGCGAGTTGGCCTCTACGTCTCCGTGGGACCTTTATATACATCAATAACGTAATATAAGCTAGCCTAACCCAATCTAACATCTCGGCGGTAATATTTGACCACATTCCTGGCGATTTGGCCTCTACGTCTTCGTGGGACCTTTATATACATCAATAACGTAATATAACCTAACCTAACCCAACCTAACATCTCGGCGGTAATATTTGACAACATACATGGCGAGTTGGCCTCTACGTCTCCGTGGGATCTTTATATACATCAATAACGTAATATAACATAACCTAACCCAACCTAACATCTCGGCGGTAATATTTGACAACATTCCTGGCGAGTTGGCTTCTATGTCTCCGTGGTACCTTTATATACATCAATAAAGAAATATAACCTAACCTAAATCAACCTATCATCTCGGCGATAATGTTTGACAACATTCCTCGCTAGTTGGCCTCTACGTCTCCGTGGGATCTTTATATACATCAATAACGTAATATAACATAACCTAACCCAATCTAACATCTCGGCGGTAATATTTGACCACATTCCTGTCTTGTTGGCCTCTACGTCTCCGTGGGACCTTTATACACATCAGTAACGTAATCTAACCTAACCTAACCCAACCTATCATCTCGGCGGTTATATTTGACAACATTCCCGGCGAGTTGGCTTCTCCGTCTCCGTGGGACCTTTATATACATCAATAACGTAATATAACCTAACCTAACGCAACCTAACATCTCGGCGGTAATATTTGACATCATGCCTGGCGAGTTGGCCTCTACGTCTCCGTGTAACCATCGTATACATCAATAACGTAATATAACGTAACTTAACCCAACCTATCATCTCGGCGGTAATATTTGACAACATTCCTGGCGAGTTGGCCTCTACGTCTCCGTGGGACCTTTATATACATCAATAACGTAATATAAGCTAGCCTAACCCAATCTGTCATCTCGGCGGTAATATTTGACCACATTCCTGGCGAGTTGGCCTCTACGTCTTCGTGGGACCTTTATATACATCAATAACGTAATATAACTTATCCTGAACCAACCTAACATCTCCGCGGTAATATTTGACAACATACCTGGCGAGTTGGCCTCTACGTCTCCGTGGGCCCTTCATATACATCAATAACGAAATATAACCTAACCTAACCCAACCGATCATCTCGGCGGTAATATTTGACAAAATTCCTGGCGAGTTGGCTTCTCCGTTTCCGTGGGACCTTTATATACATCAATAACGTAATATAACCTAACCTAACCCAACCTAACATCTCGGCGGTAATATTTGACCACGTTCCTGGCTTGTTGGACTCTACGTCTCCGTGGGACCTTCATATAGATCTGTAACGTAATATAACCTAACCTAACCCAACCTAACATCTCAGCGGTAATATTTGAAAACATTCCTGGCGAGTTGGCCTCTACGTCTCAGTGGGACCTTTATATACATCAATAGCGTAATATAACCTAACGTAACCCAACCTAACATCTCGGCGGTAATATTTGACCACATTCCTGGCTTGTTGGCCTCTAAGTCTCCGTGGGACCTTTATATACATCTATAACGTAATGTAACCTAACCTAACCGAACCTAACATCTCGGCGGTAATATTTGAAAACATTCCTGGCGAGTTCTCCTCTACGTCTCCGCGGGACCTTCATATACATCAATAACGTAATATAACCTAACCTAACCGAACCTATCATCTCGGCGGTTATATTTGACAACATTCCCGGCGAGTTGGCTTTTCCGTCTCCGTGGGACCTTTATATACATCAATAACGTAATATGACCTAACCTAACCCAACCTATATTCTCGGCGGTAATATTTGACAATATTCCTGGCGAGTTGGCCTCTACGTCTCCGTGGGATCTTTATATACATCAATAACGTAATATAACATAACCTAACCCAATCTAACATCTCGGCGGTAATATTTGACCACATTCCTGGCGAGTTGGCCTCTACGTCTTCGTGGGACCTTTATATACACCAATAACGTAATATAACTTATCCTGAACCAACCTAACATCTCCGCGGTAATATTTGACAACATACCTGGCAAGTTGGCCTCTACGTCTCCGTGGGATCTTTATATACATCAATAACGTAATATAACATAACCTAACCCAATCTAACATCTCGGCGGTAATATTTGACAACATTCCTGGCGAGTTGGCCTCTACGTCTCCGTGGGACCTTTATATACATCAATAACGTAATATAAGCTAGCCTAACCCAATCTAACATCTCGGCGGTAATATTTGACCACATTCCTGGCGATTTGGCCTCTACGTCTTCGTGGGACCTTTATATACATCAATAACGTAATATAACCTAACCTAACCCAACCTAACATCTCGGCGGTAATATTTGACAACATACATGGCGAGTTGGCCTCTACGTCTCCGTGGGATCTTTATATACATCAATAACGTAATATAACATAACCTAACCCAACCTAACATCTCGGCGGTAATATTTGACAACATTCCTGGCGAGTTGGCTTCTATGTCTCCGTGGTACCTTTATATACATCAATAAAGAAATATAACCTAACCTAAATCAACCTATCATCTCGGCGATAATATTTGACAACATTCCTCGCTAGTTGGCCTCTACGTCTCCGTGGGATCTTTATATACATCAATAACGTAATATAACATAACCTAACCCAATCTAACATCTCGGCGGTAATATTTGACCACATTCCTGTCTTGTTGGCCTCTACGTCTCCGTGGGACCTTTATACACATCAGTAACGTAATCTAACCTAACCTAACCCAACCTATCATCTCGGCGGTTATATTTGACAACATTCCCGGCGAGTTGGCTTCTCCGTCTCCGTGGGACCTTTATATACATCAATAACGTAATATAACCTAACCTAACGCAACCTAACATCTCGGCGGTAATATTTGACATCATGCCTGGCGAGTTGGCCTCTACGTCTCCGTGTAACCCTCGTATACATCAATAACGTAATATAACGTAACTTAACCCAACCTATCATCTCGGCGGTAATATTTGACAACATTCCTGGCGAGTTGGCCTCTACGTCTCCGTGGGACCTTTATATACATCAATAACGTAATATAAGCTAGCCTAACCCAATCTGTCATCTCGGCGGTAATATTTGACCACATTCCTGGCGAGTTGGCCTCTACGTCTTCGTGGGACCTTTATATACATCAATAACGTAATATAACTTATCCTGAACCAACCTAACATCTCCGCGGTAATATTTGACAACATACCTGGCGAGTTGGCCTCTACGTCTCCGTGGGCCCTTCATATACATCAATAACGAAATATAACCTAACCTAACCCAACCGATCATCTCGGCGGTAATATTTGACAAAATTCCTGGCGAGTTGGCTTCTCCGTTTCCGTGGGACCTTTATATACATCAATAACGTAATATAACCTAACCTAACCCAACCTAACATCTCGGCGGTAATATTTGACCACGTTCCTGGCTTGTTGGACTCTACGTCTCCGTGGGACCTTCATATAGATCTGTAACGTAATATAACCTAACCTAACCCAACCTAACATCTCAGCGGTAATATTTGACAACATTCCTGGCGAGTTGGCCTCTACGTCTCAGTGGGACCTTTATATACATCAATAGCGTAATATAACCTAACCTAACCCAACCTAACATCTCGGCGGTAATATTTGACCACATTCCTGGCTTGTTGGACTCTAAGTCTCCGTGGGACCTTTATATACATCTATAACGTAATGTAACCTAACCTAACCCAACCTAACATCTCGGCGGTAATATTTGAAAACATTCCTGGCGAGTTGGCCTCTACGTCTCCGCGGGACCTTCATATACATCAATAACGTAATATAACCTAACCTAACCGAACCTATCATCTCGGCGGTTATATTTGACAACATTCCCGGCGAGTTGGCTTCTCCGTCTCCGTGGGACCTTTATATACATCAATAACGTAATATAACCTAACCTAACCCAACCTATATTCTCGGCGGTAATATTTGACAATATTCCTGGCGAGTTGGCCTCTACGTCTCCGTGGGATCTTTATATACATCAATAACGTAATATAACATAACCTAACCCAATCTAACATCTCGGCGGTAATATTTGACCACATTCCTGGCGAGTTGGCCTCTACGTCTTCGTGGGACCTTTATATACACCAATAACGTAATATAACTTATCCTGAACCAACCTAACATCTCCGCGGTAATATTTGACAACATACCTGGCAAGTTGGCCTCTACGTCTCCGTGGGATCTTTATATACATCAATAACGTAATATAACATAACCTAACCCAATCTAACATCTCGGCGGTAATATTTGACAACATTCCTGGCGAGTTGGCCTCTACGTCTCCGTGGGACCTTTATATACATCAATAACGTAATATAAGCTAGCCTAACCCAATCTAACATCTCGGCGGTAATATTTGACCACATTCCTGGCGATTTGGCCTCTACGTCTTCGTGGGACCTTTATATACATCAATAACGTAATATAACCTAACCTAACCCAACCTAACATCTCGGCGGTAATATTTGACAACATACATGGCGAGTTGGCCTCTACGTCTCCGTGGGATCTTTATATACATCAATAACGTAATATAACATAACCTAACCCAACCTAACATCTCGGCGGTAATATTTGACAACATTCCTGGCGAGTTGGCTTCTATGTCTCCGTGGTACCTTTATATACATCAATAAAGAAATATAACCTAACCTAAATCAACCTATCATCTCGGCGATAATGTTTGACAACATTCCTCGCTAGTTGGCCTCTACGTCTCCGTGGGATCTTTATATACATCAATAACGTAATATAACATAACCTAACCCAATCTAACATCTCGGCGGTAATATTTGACCACATTCCTGTCTTGTTGGCCTCTACGTCTCCGTGGGACCTTTATACACATCAGTAACGTAATCTAACCTAACCTAACCCAACCTATCATCTCGGCGGTTATATTTGACAACATTCCCGGCGAGTTGGCTTCTCCGTCTCCGTGGGACCTTTATATACATCAATAACGTAATATAACCTAACCTAACGCAACCTAACATCTCGGCGGTAATATTTGACATCATGCCTGGCGAGTTGGCCTCTACGTCTCCGTGTAACCATCGTATACATCAATAACGTAATATAACGTAACTTAACCCAACCTATCATCTCGGCGGTAATATTTGACAACATTCCTGGCGAGTTGGCCTCTACGTCTCCGTGGGACCTTTATATACATCAATAACGTAATATAAGCTAGCCTAACCCAATCTGTCATCTCGGCGGTAATATTTGACCACATTCCTGGCGAGTTGGCCTCTACGTCTTCGTGGGACCTTTATATACATCAATAACGTAATATAACTTATCCTGAACCAACCTAACATCTCTGCGGTAATATTTGACAACATACCTGGCGAGTTGGCCTCTACGTCTCCGTGGGCCCTTCATATACATCAATAACGAAATATAACCTAACCTAACCCAACCGATCATCTCGGCGGTAATATTTGACAAAATTCCTGGCGAGTTGGCTTCTCCGTTTCCGTGGGACCTTTATATACATCAATAACGTAATATAACCTAACCTAACCCAACCTAACATCTCGGCGGTAATATTTGACCACGTTCCTGGCTTGTTGGACTCTACGTCTCCGTGGGACCTTCATATAGATCTGTAACGTAATATAACCTAACCTAACCCAACCTAACATCTCAGCGGTAATATTTGAAAACATTCCTGGCGAGTTGGCCTCTACGTCTCAGTGGGACCTTTATATACATCAATAGCGTAATATAACCTAACGTAACCCAACCTAACATCTCGGCGGTAATATTTGACCACATTCCTGGCTTGTTGGCCTCTAAGTCTCCGTGGGACCTTTATATACATCTATAACGTAATGTAACCTAACCTAACCGAACCTAACATCTCGGCGGTAATATTTGAAAACATTCCTGGCGAGTTCTCCTCTACGTCTCCGCGGGACCTTCATATACATCAATAACGTAATATAACCTAACCTAACCGAACCTATCATCTCGGCGGTTATATTTGACAACATTCCCGGCGAGTTGGCTTTTCCGTCTCCGTGGGACCTTTATATACATCAATAACGTAATATGACCTAACCTAACCCAACCTATATTCTCGGCGGTAATATTTGACAATATTCCTGGCGAGTTGGCCTCTACGTCTCCGTGGGATCTTTATATACATCAATAACGTAATATAACATAACCTAACCCAATTTAACATCTCGGCGGTAATATTTGACAACATTCCTGGCGAGTTGGCCTCTACGTCTCCGTGGGACCTTTATATACATCAATAACATAATATAAGCTAGCCTAGCCCAATCTAACATCTCGGCGGTAATATTTGACAACATTCCTGGCGAGTTGGCCTCTACGTCTCCGTGGGACCATTATATACATCAATAACGTAATATAACCTAACCTAACCCAACCTATCATCTCGGCGGTAATATTTTACAACATTCCTGGCGAGTTGGCCTCTACGTCTCCGTGGGACCTTTATATACATCAATAACGTAATATAAGCTAGCCTAACCCAATCTAACATCTCGGAGGTAATACTTGACCACATTCCTGGCGAGTTGGCCTCTACGTCTTCGTGGGACCTTTATATACATCAATAACGTAATATAACTTAACCTGAACCAACCTAACATCTCCGCGGTAATATTTGACAACATATCTGGCAAGTTGGCCTCTACGTCTCCGTGGGATCTTTATATACATCAATAACGTAATATAACATAACCTAACCCAATCTACCATCTCGGCGGTAATATTTGACAACATTCTTAGCGAGTTGGCCTCTACGTCTCCGTGGGAGCTTTATATACATCAATAACATAATATAAGCTAGCCTAACCCAATCTAACATCTCGGCGGTAATATTTGACCACATTCCTGGCGAGTTGGCATCTACGTCTCCGTGGCACCTTTATATACATCAATAACGTAATATAACCTAACCTAACCCAACATAACATCTCGGCGGTAATATTTGATATCATTACTGGCGTGTTGGCCTCTACGTCTCCGTGTAACCCTCGTATACATCAATAACGTAATATAACGTAACTTAAACCAACCTATCATCTCGGCGGTAATATTTGACAACATTCCTGGCGAGTTGGCCTCTACGTCTCCGTGGGACCTTTATATACATCAATAACGTAATATAAGCTAGCCTAACCCAATCTAACATCTCGGCGGTAATATTTGACCACATTCCTGGCGAGTTGGCCTCTACGTCTTCGTGGGACCTTTATATACATCAATAACGTAACATAACCTAACCTAACCCAACCTAACATCTCGGCGGTAATATTTGACAACATACATGGCGAGTTGGCCTCTACGTCTCCGTGGGATCTTTATATACATCAATAACGTAATATAACATAACCTAACCCAACCTGACATCTCGGCGGTAATATTTGACAACATTCCTGGCGAGTTGGCTTCTATGTCTCCGTGGTACCTTTATATACATCAATAAAGAAATATAACCTAACCTAAATCCACCTATCATCTCGGCGATAATATTTGACAACATTCCTCGCTAGTTGGACTCTACGTCTCCGTGGGATCTTTATATACATCAATAACATAATATAACATAACCTAACCCAATCTAACATCTCGGCGGTAATATTTGACCACATTCCTGTCCTGTTGGCCTCTACGTCTCCGTGGGACCTTTATACACATCAGTAACGTAATCTAACCTAACATAACCCAACCTATCTTCTCGGCGGTAATATTTGACAACATTCCTGGCGAGCTGGCCTCTACGTCTCCGTGGGACCTTTATATACATCAATAACGAAATATAACCTAACCTAAATCAACCTATCATCTCGGCGATAATATTTGACTACATTCCTGGCGAGTTGGCCTCTACGTCTCCGTGCGATCTTGATATACATCAATAACGTAATATAACCTAACCTAACCCAATCTAGCATCTCGGCGGTAATATTTGACCACATTCCTGGCTTGTTGGCCTCTAAATCTAAGTGGGACCTTTATATACATCTATAACGAAATGTAACCTAACCTAACCGAACCTAACATCTCGGCGGTAATATTTGTAAACATTCCTGGCGAGTTGGCCTCTACGTCTCCGTGGGACCTTCATATACATCAATAACGTAATATAACCTAACCTAAACCAACCTAACATCTCAGCGGTAATATTTGAAAACATTCCTGGCGAGTTGGCCTCTACGTCTCAGTGGGACCTTTATATACATCAATAGCGTAATATAACCTAACCTAACCCAACCTAACATCTCGGCGGTAATATTTGACCACATTCCTGGCTTGTTGGCCTCTAAGTCTCCGTGGGACCTTTATATACATCTATAACGTAATGTAACCTAACCTAACCGAACCTAACATCTCGGCGGTAATATTTGAAAACATTCCTGGCGAGTTGGCCTCTACGTCTCCGCGGGATCTTCATATACATCAATAACGTAATATAACCTAACCTAACCGAACCTATCATCTCGGCAGTTATATTTGACAACATTCCCGGCGTGTTGGCTTTTCCGTCTCCGTGGGACCTTTATATACATCAATAACGTAATATGACCTAACCTAACCCAACCTATATTCTCGGCGGTAATATTTGACAATATTCCTGGCGAGTTGGCCTCTACGTCTCCGTGGGATCTTTATATACATCAATAACGTAATATAACATAACCTAACCCAATCTAACATCTCGGCGGTAATATTTGACAACATTCCTGGCGAGTTGGCCTCTACGTCTCCGTGGGACCATTATATACATCAATAACGTAATATAACCTAACCTAACCCAACCTATCATCTCGGCGGTAATATTTTACAACATCCCTGGCGAGTTGGCCTCTACGTCTCCGTGGGACCTTTATATACATCAATAACGTAATATAAGCTAGCCTAACCCAATCTAACATCTCGGAGGTAATACTTGACCACATTCCTGGCGAGTTGGCCTCTATGTCTTCGTGGGACCTTTATATACATCAATAACGTAATATAACCTAACCTAACCCAACCTAACATCTCGGCAGTAATATTTGACCACATTCCTGGCTTGTTGGCTTCTAAGTCTCCGTGGGACCTTTATATACATCTATAACGTAATGTAACCTAACCTAACCGAATGTAACATCTCGGCGGTAATATTTGAAAACATTCCTGGCGAGTTGGCCTCTACGTCTCCGTGGGACCTTCATATACATCAATAACGTAATATAACCTAACCTAACCCAACCTATCATCTCGGCGGTTATATTTGACAACATTCCCGGCGAGTTGGCTTCTCCGTCTCCGTGGGACCTTTATATACATCAATAACGTAATATAACCTAACCTAACGCAACCTAACATCTCGGCGGTAATATTTGACATCATTCCTGGCGAGTTGGCCTCTACGTCTCCGTGTAACCCTCGTATACATCAATAACGTAATATAACGTAACTTAACCCAACCTATCATCTCGGCGGTAATATTTGACAACATTCCTTGCGAGTTGGCCTCTACGTCTCCGTGGGACCTTTATATACATCAATAACGTAATATAAGCTAGCCTAACCCAATCTATCCTCTCGGCGGTAATATTTGACCACATTCCTGGCGAGTTGGCCTCTACGTCTTCGTGGGACCTTTATATACATCAATAACGTAATATAACTTAACCTGAACCAACCTAACATCTCCGCGGTAATATTTGACAACATACCTGGCGAGTTGGCTTCTACGTCCCCGTGGACCCTTCATATACATCAGTAACGAAATATAACCTAACCTAACCCAACCTATCATCTCGGCGGTAATATTTGACAAAATTCCTGGCGAGTTGGCTTCTCCGTTTCCGTGGGACCTTCATATACATCAATAACGTAATATAACCTAACCTAACCCAACCTAACATCTCGGCGGTAATATTTGACCACGTTCCTGGCTTGTTGGACTCTACGTCTCCGTGGGACCTTCATATAGATCTGTAACGTAATATAACCTAACCTAACCAACCTAACATCTCAGCGGTAATATTTGAGAACATTCCTGGCGAGTTGGTCTCTACGTCTCCGTGGGACCTTCATATACATCAATAACGTAATATAACCTAACCTAACCCAACCTAACATGTCGGCGGTAATATTTGACCACATTCCTGGCTTGTTGGCCTCTAAGTCTCCGTGGGACCTTTATATACATCTATAACGTAATGCAACCTAACCTAACCGAACCTAACATCTCGGCGGTAATATTTGAAAACATTCCTGGCGAGTTGGCCTCTACGTCTCCGCGGGACCTTCATATACATCAATAACGTAATATAACCTAACCTAACCCAACCTATCATCTCGGCGGTTATATTTGACAACATTCCCGGCGAGTTGGCTTCTCCGTCTCCGTGGGACCTTTATATACATCAATAGCGTAATATGACCTAACCTAACCCAACCTATATTCTCGGCGGTAATATTTGACAATATTCCTGGCGAGTTGGCCTCTACGTCTCCGTGGGATCTTTATATACATCAATAACGTAATATAACGTAACTTAACCCAACCTATCATCTCGGCGGTAATATTTGACAACATTCCTGGCGAGTTGGCCTCTACGTCTCCGTGGGACCTTTATATACATCAATAACGTAATATAACATAACCTAACCCAATCTAACATCACGGCGGTAATATTTGACAACATTCCTGGCGAGTTGGGCTCTACGTCTCCGTGGCACCTTTATATACATCAATAACGTAATATAACCTAACCTAACCCAACATAACATCTCGGCGGTAATATTTGACATCATTCCTGGCGTGTTGGCCTCTACGTCTCCGTGTAACCATCGTATACATCAATAACGTAATATAACGTAACTTAAACCAACCTATCATCTCGGCGGTAATATTTGACAACATACCTGGCGAGTTGGCCTCTACGTCTCCGTGGGACCTTCATATAGATCTGTAACGTAATATAACCTAACCTAACCAACCTAACATCTCAGCGGTAATATTTGAAAACATTCCTGGCGAGTTGGTCTCTACGTCTCCGTGGGACCTTCATATACATCAATAACATAATATAACCTAACCTAACCCAACCTAACATGTCGGCGGTAATATTTGACCACATTCCTGGCTTGTTGGCCTCTAAGTCTCCGTGGGACCTTTATATACATCTATAACGTAATGCAACCTAACCTAACCGAACCTAACATCTCGGCGGTAATATTTGAAAACATTCCTGGCGAGTTGGCCTCTACGTCTCCGCGGGACCTTCATATACATCAATAACGTAATATAACCTAACCTAACCCCACCTATCATCTCGGCGGTTATATTTGACAACATTCCCGGCGAGTTGGCTTCTCCGTCTCCGTGGGACCTTTATATACATCAATAGCGTAATATGACCTAACCTAACCCAACCTATATTCTCGGCGGTAATATTTGACAATATTCCTGGCGAGTTGGCCTCTACGTCTCCGTGTGATCTTTATATACATCAATAACGTAATATAACGTAACTTAACCCAACCTATCATCTCGGCGGTAATATTTGACAACATTCCTGGCGAGTTGGCCTCTACGTCTCCGTGGGACCTTTATATACATCAATAACGTAATATAACATAACCTAACCCAATCTAACATCACGGCGGTAATATTTGACAACATTCCTGGCGAGTTGGGCTCTACGTCTCCGTGGCACCTTTATATACATCAATAACGTAATATAACCTAACCTAACCCAACATAACATCTCGGCGGTAATATTTGACATCATTCCTGGCGTGTTGGCCTCTACGTCTCCGTGTAACCATCGTATACATCAATAACGTAATATAACGTAACTTAAACCAACCTATCATCTCGGCGGTAATATTTGACAACATACCTGGCGAGTTGGCCTCTACGTCTCCGTGGGACCTTTATATACATCAATAACGTAATATAAGCTAGCCTAACCCAATCTAACATCTCGGCGGTAATATTTGACCACATTCCTGGCGAGTTGGCCTCTACGTCTTCGTGGGACCTTTATATACATCAATAACGTAATATAACATAACCTAACCCAATCTAACATCTCGGCGGTAATATTTGACCACATTCCTGGCTTGTTGGCCTCTACGTCTCCGTCGGACTTTATATACATCTATAACGTAATATAACCTAACCTAACCCAACCCAACATCTCGGCGGTAATATTTGACAACATACATGGCGAGTTGGCCTCTACGTCTCCGTGGGATCTTTATATACATCAATAACGTAATATAACCTAACCTAACCCAACATAACATCTCGGCGGTAATATTTGACATCATTCCTGGCGTGTTGGCCTCTACGTCTCTGTGTAACCCTCGTATACATCAATAACGTAATATAACGTAACTTAAACCAACCTATCATCTCGGCGGTAATATTTGACAACATACCTGGCGAGTTGGCCTCTACGTCTCCGTGGGACCTTTATATACATCAATAACGTAATATAAGCTAGCCTAACCCAATCTAACATCTCGGCGGTAATATTTGACCACATTCCTGGCGAGTTGGCCTCTACGTCTTCGTGGGACCTTTATATACATCAATAACGTAATATAACATAACCTAACCCAATCTAACATCTCGGCGGTAATATTTGACCACATTCCTGGCTTGTTGGCCTCTACGTCTCCGTCGGACTTTATATACATCTATAACGTAATATAACCTAACCTAACCCAACCCAACATCTCGGCGGTAATATTTGACAACATACATGGCGAGTTGGCCTCTACGTCTCCGTGGGATCTTTATATACATCAATAACGTAATATAACATAACCTAACCCAATCTAACATCCCGGCGGTAATATTTGACCACATTCCTGACGAGTTGGCCTCTACGTCTCCGTGGGACCTTTATATACGTCTATAACGTAATATAACCTAACCTAACCCAACCTAACACCTCGGCGGTAATATTTGACAACATTCCTGGCGAGTTGGCTTCTATGTCTCCGTGGGACCTTTATATACATCAATAACGTAATATAACCTAACCTAACCCAATCTAACATCTCGGCGGTAATATTTTACCACATTCCTGTCTTGTTGGCCTCCACGTCTCCGTGGGACCTTTATACACATCAGTAACGTAATATAACCTAACCTAGTCTAACCTAATATCTCGGCGGTAATATTTGACAACATTCCCGGCGAGTTGGCCTCTACGTCGCCGTCGGACCTTTATATACATCTATAGCGTAATATAACCTAACCTAACCCAACCTATCATCTCGGCGGTAATATTTGACAACATTCCTGGCGATTTGGCCTCTACGTCTCCGTTTGACCATCATATACATCAATAACGTAATCTAACCTAACATAACCCAACCTATCTTCTCGGCGGTAATATTTGACAACATTCCTGGCGAGTTGGCCTCTACGTCTCCGTGGGACCTTTATATACATCAATAACGAAATATAACCTAACCTAAATCAACCTATCATCTCGGCGGTTATATTTGACAACATACATGGCGAGTTGGCCTCTACGTCTCCGTGGGACCTTCATATACATCAATAACGTAATATAACCTAACCTAACCCAACCTAACATCTCGGCGGTAATATTTGACCACGTTCCTGGCTTGTTGGACTCTACGTCTCCGTGGGACCTTCATATAGATCTGTAACGTAATATAACCTAACCTAACCAACCTAACATCTCAGCGGTAATATTTGAAAACATTCCTGGCGAGTTGGTCTCTACGTCTACGTGGGACCTTCATATACATAAATAACGTAATATAAGCTAGCCTAACCCAATCTGTCATCTCGGCGGTAATATTTGACCACATTCCTGGCGAGTTGGCCTCTACGTCTTCGTGGGACCTTTATATACATCAATAACGTAATATAAGCTAGCCTAACCCAATCTGTCATCTCGGCGGTAATATTTGACCACATTCCTGGCGAGTTGGCCTCTACGTCTTCGTGGGACCTTTATATACATCAATAACGTAATATAACTTATCCTGAACCAACCTAACATCTCCGCGGTAATATTTGACAACATACCTGGCGAGTTGGCCTCTACGTCTCCGTGGGCCCTTCATATACATCAATAACGAAATATAACCTAACCTAACCCAACCGATCATCTCGGCGGTAATATTTGACAAAATTCCTGGCGAGTTGGCTTCTCCGTTTCCGTGGGACCTTTATATACATCAATAACGTAATATAACCTAACCTAACCCAACCTAACATCTCGGCGGTAATATTTGACCACGTTCCTGGCTTGTTGGACTCTACGTCTCCGTGGGACCTTCATATAGATCTGTAACGTAATATAACCTAACCTAACCCAACCTAACATCTCAGCGGTAATATTTGAAAACATTCCTGGCGAGTTGGCCTCTACGTCTCAGTGGGACCTTTATATACATCAATAGCGTAATATAACCTAACCTAACCCAACCTAACATCTCGGCGGTAATATTTGACCACATTCCTGGCTTGTTGGACTCTAAGTCTCCGTGGGACCTTTATATACATCTATAACGTAATGTAACCTAACCTAACCCAACCTAACATCTCGGCGGTAATATTTGAAAACATTCCTGGCGAGTTGGCCTCTACGTCTCCGCGGGACCTTCATATACATCAATAACGTAATATAACCTAACCTAACCGAACCTATCATCTCGGCGGTTATATTTGACAACATTCCCGGCGAGTTGGCTTCTCCGTCTCCGTGGGACCTTTATATACATCAATAACGTAATATAACCTAACCTAACCCAACCTATATTCTCGGCGGTAATATTTGACAATATTCCTGGCGAGTTGGCCTCTACGTCTCCGTGGGATCTTTATATACATCAATAACGTAATATAACATAACCTAACCCAATCTAACATCTCGGCGGTAATATTTGACCACATTCCTGGCGAGTTGGCCTCTACGTCTTCGTGGGACCTTTATATACACCAATAACGTAATATAACTTATCCTGAACCAACCTAACATCTCCGCGGTAATATTTGACAACATACCTGGCAAGTTGGCCTCTACGTCTCCGTGGGATCTTTATATACATCAATAACGTAATATAACATAACCTAACCCAATCTAACATCTCGGCGGTAATATTTGACAACATTCCTGGCGAGTTGGCCTCTACGTCTCCGTGGGACCTTTATATACATCAATAACGTAATATAAGCTAGCCTAACCCAATCTAACATCTCGGCGGTAATATTTGACCACATTCCTGGCGATTTGGCCTCTACGTCTTCGTGGGACCTTTATATACATCAATAACGTAATATAACCTAACCTAACCCAACCTAACATCTCGGCGGTAATATTTGACAACATACATGGCGAGTTGGCCTCTACGTCTCCGTGGGATCTTTATATACATCAATAACGTAATATAACATAACCTAACCCAACCTAACATCTCGGCGGTAATATTTGACAACATTCCTGGCGAGTTGGCTTCTATGTCTCCGTGGTACCTTTATATACATCAATAAAGAAATATAACCTAACCTAAATCAACCTATCATCTCGGCGATAATGTTTGACAACATTCCTCGCTAGTTGGCCTCTACGTCTCCGTGGGATCTTTATATACATCAATAACGTAATATAACATAACCTAACCCAATCTAACATCTCGGCGGTAATATTTGACCACATTCCTGTCTTGTTGGCCTCTACGTCTCCGTGGGACCTTTATACACATCAGTAACGTAATCTAACCTAACCTAACCCAACCTATCATCTCGGCGGTTATATTTGACAACATTCCCGGCGAGTTGGCTTCTCCGTCTCCGTGGGACCTTTATATACATCAATAACGTAATATAACCTAACCTAACGCAACCTAACATCTCGGCGGTAATATTTGACATCATGCCTGGCGAGTTGGCCTCTACGTCTCCGTGTAACCATCGTATACATCAATAACGTAATATAACGTAACTTAACCCAACCTATCATCTCGGCGGTAATATTTGACAACATTCCTGGCGAGTTGGCCTCTACGTCTCCGTGGGACCTTTATATACATCAATAACGTAATATAAGCTAGCCTAACCCAATCTGTCATCTCGGCGGTAATATTTGACCACATTCCTGGCGAGTTGGCCTCTACGTCTTCGTGGGACCTTTATATACATCAATAACGTAATATAACTTATCCTGAACCAACCTAACATCTCCGCGGTAATATTTGACAACATACCTGGCGAGTTGGCCTCTACGTCTCCGTGGGCCCTTCATATACATCAATAACGAAATATAACCTAACCTAACCCAACCGATCATCTCGGCGGTAATATTTGACAAAATTCCTGGCGAGTTGGCTTCTCCGTTTCCGTGGGACCTTTATATACATCAATAACGTAATATAACCTAACCTAACCCAACCTAACATCTCGGCGGTAATATTTGACCACGTTCCTGGCTTGTTGGACTCTACGTCTCCGTGGGACCTTCATATAGATCTGTAACGTAATATAACCTAACCTAACCCAACCTAACATCTCAGCGGTAATATTTGAAAACATTCCTGGCGAGTTGGCCTCTACGTCTCAGTGGGACCTTTATATACATCAATAGCGTAATATAACCTAACGTAACCCAACCTAACATCTCGGCGGTAATATTTGACCACATTCCTGGCTTGTTGGCCTCTAAGTCTCCGTGGGACCTTTATATACATCTATAACGTAATGTAACCTAACCTAACCGAACCTAACATCTCGGCGGTAATATTTGAAAACATTCCTGGCGAGTTCTCCTCTACGTCTCCGCGGGACCTTCATATACATCAATAACGTAATATAACCTAACCTAACCGAACCTATCATCTCGGCGGTTATATTTGACAACATTCCCGGCGAGTTGGCTTTTCCGTCTCCGTGGGACCTTTATATACATCAATAACGTAATATGACCTAACCTAACCCAACCTATATTCTCGGCGGTAATATTTGACAATATTCCTGGCGAGTTGGCCTCTACGTCTCCGTGGGATCTTTATATACATCAATAACGTAATATAACATAACCTAACCCAATCTAACATCTCGGCGGTAATATTTGACCACATTCCTGGCGAGTTGGCCTCTACGTCTTCGTGGGACCTTTATATACACCAATAACGTAATATAACTTATCCTGAACCAACCTAACATCTCCGCGGTAATATTTGACAACATACCTGGCAAGTTGGCCTCTACGTCTCCGTGGGATCTTTATATACATCAATAACGTAATATAACATAACCTAACCCAATCTAACATCTCGGCGGTAATATTTGACAACATTCCTGGCGAGCTGGCGTCTACGTCTCCGTGGGACCTCTATGTACGTCAATAACGTAATATAACCTAACCTAATCCAACCTAACTTATCGGCGGTAATGCTTGACAACATTCCTGGCGAGTTGGCCTCTACCTGTCCGTGGGACCTTTATATACATCAATAACGTAGTATAACCTAACCTAACCCAACCTGACATCTCGGCGGTAATATTTGACGACATTCCTGGCGAGATGGACGCTACATCTCTGTGGGACCTTCATATACATCAATAACGTAATATAACCTAACCCATCCCAACATAACCTCCCGGAGGTAAAATTTGACAACATTCCTGGCGAGTTTGCCTCTACGTCTACGTGGGCCCTTTATATACATCAATAACGTAATATAACCTAACCTAACCCAACCTGACATCTCGGCGGTAATATTTGACAGCATTCCTGGCGAGCTGGCCTGTACGTCTCCGTCGGATCTTTATGTACGTCAATAACGTAATATAACCTAACCTAACCCAACCTAACTTATCGGCGGTAATATTTGACAACATTCCTGGCGACTTGGCCTCTACGTGTCGGTGCGACCTTTATATACATCAGTATCCTAATATAACCTAACCAAACCCAACCTATCATCTCGGCGATAATATTTGTCGACATTCCTGGCGAATTCTCCTCTACGTCTATGTGGGATATCTATATACATCAATAACGTAATATAACCTAACCTAACCCAACCTGACATCTCGGCCTTAATATTTGAGGACATTCCTGGCGAGTTGGATTCTACGTCTCCGTGGAACCTTTATATACATCAATAACGTAATATAACCTAACCAAACCCAACCTGACATCTCGGCGGTAATATTTGACAACATTCCTGGTGAGCTGGCCTCTACGACACCGTGGGACCTTTATGTACGTCAATAACGTAATATAACCTAATCTACCCCAACCTATCATCTCGGCGGTAATATTTGACAACATTCCTGCCGAGTTGTCCTCTTCGTTTACGTGGGACCTTCGTATACATCAATAACGTAATGTAACCTAACCTAACCCAACCTGACATCTCGGTGGTAATATTTAACAACATTCCTGGCGAGTTGGCCGCTACGTCTCCGTGGGACCTTTATATACATCGATAACGTAATATAACCTAACCTAACCCAACCTATCATCTCGGCGGTAAAATCTGACAACATTCCTGGCGAGTTGGACTCTACGTCACCGTGGTACCTTTATATACATCAATAGCGTAATATAACCTAACCTAACCCAACCTGACATCTCGGCGGTAATATTTGACAACATTCCTGGCGAGTTGTCCTCTTCGTTTACGTGGGACCTTCGTATACATCAATAACGTAACGGAACCTAACCTAACCCAACCTGACATCTCGGCGGTAATATTTGACAACATTCCTGGCGAGTTGGCCGCTACGTATCCGTGGGAGCTTTATATACATCAATAACGTAATATAACCTAACCTAACACAAGCTATCATCTCGGCGGTAAAATCTGACAACATTCCTGGCGAGTTCTCCTCTACGTCTATGTGGGACATTCATATACATCAATGACGTAATATAACCTAACCTAACCCAACCTGACATCAGGGCGGTAATATTTGACGACATTCCCGGCGAGTTGGATTCTACGTCTCCGTGGTACCTTTATATACATCAATAACGTAATATAACCTAACCTAACCCAACCTGACATTTCGGCGGTAATATTTGACAGCATTCCTGGCGATCTGGCCTATACGTCTCCATGGGATCTTTATGTACGACAATAACGTAATATAACCTAAACTAATCAAACCTGACATCTCGGCGGTAATATTTGACAGCATTCCTGGCGAGCTGGCCTCTACGTCTCCGTGGGATCTTTATGTACGTCAATAACGTAATATAACCTAACCTAACCCAACCTAACTTATCGGCGGTAATATTTGGCAACATTCCTGGCGACTTGGACTCTACGTGTCCGTGGGACCTTTATATACATCAGTATCCTAATAAAACCTAACCTAACCCAACCTAATCTCTCGTGGTACCATTTAACCGCATTCCTTGCTTGTCGGCCCCTACTTCTCGGTGGGAACACGGTATACGTCTATGACGTAATATAAACTAACCTAACCCAACCTGACATCTCGGCGGTATAATTTGACAACATTCCTTTCGAGTTGGCCTCTACGTCTCCGTGGGACCTTTACATACATCAACAACGTAATGTAACCTAACCTAACCCAACCTGACATCTCGGCGGTAATATTTAACAACATTCCTGGCGAGTTGGCCGCTACGTCTCCGTGGGACCTTTATATACATCAATAACGTATTATAACCTAACCTAACCCAACCTATCATCTCGGCGGTAAAATCTGACAACATTCCTGGCGAGTTGGACTCTACGTCACCGTGGTACCTTTATATACATCAATAACGTAATATAACCTAACCTAACCCAAGCTGACATCAGGGCGGTAATATTTGACGACATTCCTTTCGAGTTGGCCTCTACGTCTCCGTGGGACCTTTATATACATCAACAACGTAATATAACATAACATAACCCAACCTGACATCTCGGCGGTAATATTTGACAGCATTCCTGGCGAGTTGTCCGCTACGTATCCGTGGGAGCTTTATATACATCAATAACGTAATATAACCTAACCTAACCCAACCTGACATCTCGGCGGTAATATTTGACGACATTTCTGGCGTGTTGGATTCTACGCCTCCGTGGGACCTTTATATACCTCAATAACGTAATATAACCTAACCTAACCCAACCTGATATCTCGGCGGTAATATTTGACAACATTCCTGGCGAGCTGGCCTCTACGACACCGTGGGACCTTTATGTGCGTCAATAACGTAATATAACCTAATCTAACCCAACCTATCATCTCGGCGGTAATATTTGACAACATTCCTGGCGAGTTGTCCTCTTCGTTTACGTGGGACCTTCGTATACATCAATAACGTAATGTAACCTAACCTAACCCAACCTGACATCTCGGCGGTAATATTTAGCAACATTCCTGGCGAGTTGGCCGCTACGTCTCCGTGGGACCTTTATATACATCAATAACGTAATATAACCTGACCTAACCCAACCTATCATCTCGGCGGTAAAATCTGACAACATTCCTGGCGAGTTGGACTCTACGTCACCGTGGTACCTTTATATACATCAATAACGTAATATAACCTAACCTAACCCAACCTGACATCTCGGCGGTAATATTTGACAACATTCCTGGCGAGTAGTCCTCTTCGTTTACGTGGGACCTTCGTATACATCAATAACGTAACGTAACCTAACCTAACCCAACCTGACATCTCGGCGGTAATATTTGACAACATTCCTGGCGAGTTGGCCGCTACGTATCCGTGGGAGCTTTATATACATCAATAACGTAATATAACCTAACCTAACACAACCTATCATCTCGGCGGTAAAATCTGACAACATTCCTGGCGAGTTCTCCTCTACGTCTATGTGGGACATTCATATACATCAATGACGTAATATAACCTAACCTAAGCCAACCTGACATCAGGGCGGTAATATTTGACGACATTCCCGGCGAGTTGGATTCTACGTCTCCGTGGTACCTTTATATACATCAATAACGTAATATAACCTAACCTAACCCAACCTGACATTTCGGCGGTAATATTTGACAGCATTCCTGGCGAGCTGGCCTATACGTCTCCGTGGGACCTTTATGTACGTCAATAACGTAATATAACCTAACCTAACCCAACCTAACTTATCGGCGGTAATATTTGACAACATTCCTGGCGACTTGGCCTCTACGTGTCCGTGGGACCTTTATATACATCAGTATCCTAATATAACCTAACCAAACCCAACCTATCATCTCGGCGATAATATTTGTCAACATTCCTAGCGAGTTCTCCTCTACGTCTGCGTGGGACATCCATATACATCAATAACGTAATATAACCTAACCTAACCCAACCTGACATCTCAGCGGTAATATTTGACGACATTCCTGGCGTGTAGGGTTCTACGCCTCCGTGGGACCTTTATATACATCAATAACGTAATATAACCTAACCTAACCCAACCTATCATCTCGGCGGTAAAATCTGACAACATTCCTGGCGAGTTGGACTCTACGTCACCGTGGTACCTTTATATACACCAATAACGTAATATAACCTAACCTAACCCAACCTGACATCTCGGCGGTAATATTTGTCAACATTCCTAGCGAGTTCTCCTCTACGTCTGCGTGGGACATCCATATACATCAATAACGTAATATAACCTAACCTAACCCAACCTGACTTCTCAGCGGTAATATTTGACGACATTCCTGGCGTGTTGGGTTCTACGCCTCCGTGGGACCTTTATATACATCAATAACGTAATATAACCTAACCTAACCCAACCTGACATCTCGGCGGTACATTTTGACAACATTCCTTTCGAGTTGGCCTCTACGTCTCCGTGGGACCTTTACATACATCAACAACGTAATGTAACCTAACCTAACCCAACCTGACATCTCGGCGGTAATATTTAACAACATTCCTGGCGAGTTGGCCGCTACGTCTCCGTGGGACCTTTATATACATCAATAACGTAATATAACCTAACCTAACCCAACCTATCATCTCGGCGGTAAAATCTGACAACATTCCTGGCGAGTTGGACTCTACGTCACCGTGGTACCTTTATATACATCAATAACGTAATATAACCTAACCTAACCCAACCTGACATATCGGCGGTAATATTTGACAACATTCCTGGCGAGTAGTCCTCTTCGTTTACGTGGGACCTTTATATACATCAATAACGTAATATAACCTAACCTAACCCAACCTGACATTTCGGCGGTAATGTTTGACAGCATTCCTGGCGATCTGGCCTATACGTCTCCATGGGATCTTTATGTACGACAATAACGTAATATAACCTAACCTAACCCAACCTGACATCTCGGCGGTAATATTTGACAACATTCCTGGCGAGTTGGCCGCTACGCCTCCGTGGGACCTTTATATACCTCAATAACGTAATATAACCTAACCTAACCCAACCTGATATCTCGGCGGTAATATTTGACAACATTCCTGGCGAGCTGGCCTCTACGACACCGTGGGACCTTTATGTACGTCAATAACGTAATATAACATAATCTAACCCAACCTATCATCTCGGCGGTAATATTTGACAACATTCCTGGCGAGTTGTCCTCTTCGTTTACGTGGGACCTTCGTATACATCAATAACGTAACGGAACCTAACCTAACCCAACCTGACATCTCGGCGGTAATATTTGACAACATTCCTGGCGAGTTGGCCGCTACGCCTCCGTGGGACCTTTATATACCTCAATAACGTAATATAACCTAACCTAACCCAACCTGATATCTCGGCGGTAATATTTGACAACATTCCTGGCGAGCTGGCCTCTACGACACCGTGGGACCTTTATGTACGTCAATAACGTAATATAACATAATCTAACCCAACCTATCATCTCGGCGGTAATATTTGACAACATTCCTGGCGAGTTGTCCTCTTCGTTTACGTGGGACCTTCGTATACATCAATAACGTAATGTAACCTAACCTAACCCAACCTGACATCTCGGCGGTAATATTTAACAACATTCCTGGCGAGTTGGCCGCTACGTCTCCGTGGGACCTTTATATACATCAATAACGTATTATAACCTAACCTAACCCAACCTATCATCTCGGCGGTAAAATCTGACAACATTCCTGGCGGGTTGGACTCTACGCCACCGTGGTACCTTTATATACATCAATAACGTAATATAACCTAACCTAACCCAACCTGACATCTCGGCGGTAATATTTGACAACATTCCTGGCGAGTTGTTCTCTTCGTTTACGTGGGACCTTCGTATACATCAATAACGTAACGGAACCTAACCTAACCCAACCTGACATCTCGGCGGTAATATTTGACAACATTCCTGGCGAGTTGGCCGCTACGTCTCCGTGGGACCTTTATATACATCAATAACGTATTATAACCTAACCTAACCCAACCTATCATCTCGGGGGTAAAATCTGACAACATTCCTGGCGGGTTGGACTCTACGCCACCGTGGTACCTTTATATACATCAATAACGTAATATAACCTAACCTAACCCAACCTGACATCTCGGCGGTAATATTTGACAACATTCCTGGCGAGTTGTTCTCTTCGTTTACGTGGGACCTTCGTATACATCAATAACGTAACGGAACCTAACCTAACCCAACCTGACATCTCGGCGGTAATATTTGACAACATTCCTGGCGAGTTGGCCGCTACGCCTCCGTGGGACCTTTATATACCTCAATAACGTAATATAACCTAACCTAACCCAACCTGATATCTCGGCGGTAATATTTGACAACATTCCTTGCGAGCTGGCCTCTACGACACCGTGGGACCTTTATGTACGTCAATAACGTAATATAACATAATCTAACCCAACCTATCATCTCGGCGGTAATATTTGACAACATTCCTGGCGAGTAGTCCTCTTCGTTTACGTGGGACCTTCGTATACATCAATAACGTAACGTAACCTAACCTAACCCAACCTGACATCTCGGCGGTAATATTTGACAACATTCCTGGCGAGTTGGCCGCTACGTATCCGTGGGAGCTTTATATACATCAATAACGTAATATAACCTAACCTAACACAACCCATCATCTCGGCGGTAAAATCTGACAACATTCCTGGCGAGTTCTCCTCTACGTCTATGTGGGACATTCATATACATCAATGACGTAATATAACCTAACCTAACCCAACCTGACATCAGGGCGGTAATATTTGACGACATTCCCGGCGAGTTGGATTCTACGTCTCCGTGGTACCTTTATATACATCAATAACGTAATATAACCTAACCTAACCCAACCTGACATTTCGGCGGTAATATTTGACAGCATTCCTGGCGATCTGGCCTATACGTCTCCATGGGATCTTTATGTACGACAATAACGTAATATAACCTAACCTAACCCAACCTGACATCTCGGCGGTAATATTTGACAGCATTCCTGGCGAGCTGGCCTCTACGTCTCCGTGGGATCTTTATGTACGTCAATAACGTAATATAACCTAACCTAACCCAACCTAACTTATCGGCGGTAATATTTGGCAACATTCCTGGCGACTTGGACTCTACGTGTCCGTGGGACCTTTATATACATCAGTATCCTAATAAAACCTAACCTAACCCAACCTAATATCCAGTGGTACCATTTAACCGCATTCCTTGCTTGTCGGCCCCTACTTCTCGGTGGGAACACTGTATACGTCTATGACGTAATATAAACTAACCTAACCCAACCTGACATCTCGGCGGTATAATTTGACAACATTCCTTTCGAGTTGGCCTCTACGTCTCCGTGGGACCTTTACATACATCAACAACGTAATGTAACCTAACCTAACCCAACCTGACATCTCGGCGGTAATATTTAACAACATTCCTGGCGAGTTGGCCGCTACGTCTCCGTGGGACCTTTATATACATCAATAACGTAATATAACCTAACCTAACCCAACCTATCATCTCGGCGGTAAAATCTGACAACATTCCTGGCGAGTTGGACTCTACGTCACCGTGGTACCTTTATATACATCAATAACGTAATATAACCTAACCTAACCCAACCTGACATCTCGGCGGTAATATTTGACAACATTCCTGGCGAGTAGTCCTCTTCGTTTACGTGGGACCTTCGTATACATCAATAACGTAACGTAACCTAACCTAACCCAACCTGACATCTCGGCGGTAATATTTGACAACATTCCTGGCGAGTTGGCCGCTACGTATCCGTGGGAGCTTTATATACATCAATAACGTAATATAACCTAACCTAACACAACCTATCATCTCGGCGGTAAAATCTGACAACATTCCTGGCGAGTTCTCCTCTACGTCTATGTGGGACATTCATATACATCAATGACGTAATATAACCTAACCTAACCCAACCTGACATCAGGGCGGTAATATTTGACGACATTCCCGGCGAGTTGAATTCTACGTCTCCGTGGTACCTTTATATACATCAATAACGTAATATAACCTAACCTAACCCAACCTGACATTTCGGCGGTAATATTTGACAGCATTCCTGGCGAGCTGGCCTATACGTCTCCGTGGGATCTTTATGTACGTCAATAACGTAATATAACCTAACCTAACCCAACCTAACTTATCGGCGGTAATATTTGACAACATTCCTGGCGACTTGGCCTCTACGTGTCCGTGGGACCTTTATATACATCAGTATCCTAATATAACCTAACCAAACCCAACCTATCATCTCGGCGATAATATTTGTCAACATTCCTAGCGAGTTCTCCTCTACGTCTGCGTGGGACATCCATATACATCAATAACGTAATATAACCTAACCTAACCCAACCTGACATCTCAGCGGTAATATTTGACGACATTCCTGGCGTGTTGGGTTCTACGCCTCCGTGGGACCTTTATATACATCAATAACGTAATATAACCTAACCTAACCCAACCTGACATCTCGGCGGTAATATTTGACAACATTCCTGGCGAGTTGTCCTCTTCGTTTACGTGGGACCTTCGTATACATCAATAACGTAACGGAACATAACCTAACCCAACCTGACATCTCGGCGGTAATATTTGACAACATTCCTGGCGAGTTGGCCGCTACGGATCCGTGGGAGCTTTATATACATCAATAACGTAATATAACCTAACATAACACAACCTATCATCTCGGCGGTAAAATCTGACAACATTCCTGGCGAGTTCTCCTCTACGTCTATGTGGGACATTGATATACATCAATGACGTAATATAACCTAACCTAACCCAACCTGACATCAGGGCGGTAATATTTGACGACATTCCTTTCGAGTTGGCCTCTACGTCTCCGTGGGACCTTTATATACATCAACAACGTAATATAACATAACATAACCCAACCTGACATCTCGGCGGTAATATTTGACAGCATTCCTGGCGAGTTGTCCGCTACGTCTACGTGGGACCTTCATATACATCAGTAACGTAACATAACCTAACCTAACCCAACCTGACATCTCGGCGGTAATATTTGACGACATTCCTGGCGTGTTGGATTCTACGCCTCCGTGGGACCTTTATATACCTCAATAACGTAATATAACCTAACCTAACCCAACCTGATATCTCGGCGGTAATATTTGACAACATTCCTGGCGAGCTGGCCTCTACGACACCGTGGGACCTTTATGTACGTCAATAACGTAATATAACCTAATCTAACCCAACCTATCATCTCGGCGGTAATATTTGACAACATTCCTGGCGAGTTGTCCTCTTCGTTTACGTGGGACCTTCGTATACATCAATAACGTAATGTAACCTAACCTAACCCAACCTGACATCTCGGCGGTAATATTTAACAACATTCCTGGCGAGTTGGCCGCTACGTCTCCGTGGGACCTTTATTTACATCAATAACGTAATATAACCTAACCTAACCCAACCTGACATATCGGCGGTAATATTTGACAACATTCCTGGCGAGTAGTCCTCTTCGTTTACGTGGGACCTTCGTATACATCAATAACGTAACGTAACCTAACCTAACCCAATCTGACATCTCGGCGGTAATATTTGACAACATTCCTGGCGAGTTGGCCGCTACGTATCCGTGGGAGCTTTATATACATCAATAACGTAATATAACCTAACCTAACACAACCTATCATCTCGGCGGTAAAATCTGACAACATTCCTGGCGAGTTCTCCTCTACGTCTATGTGGGACATTCATATACATCAATCACGTAATATAACCTAACCTAACCCAACCTGACATCGGGGCGGTAATATTTGACGACATTCCCGGCGAGTTGGATTCTACGTCTCCGTGGTACCTTTATATACATCAATAACGTAATATAACCTAACCTAACCCAACCTGACATTTCGGCGGTAATATTTGACAGCATTCCTGGCGATCTGGCCTATACGTCTCCATGGGATCTTTATGTACGACAATAACGTAATATAACCTAACCTAACCCAACCTGACATCTCGGCGGTAATATTTGACAACATTCCTGGCGAGTAGTCCTCTTCGTTTACGTGGGACCTTCGTATACATCAATAACGTAACGTAACCTAACCTAACCCAACCTGACATCTCGGCGGTAATATTTAACAACATTCCTGGCGAGTTGGCCGCTACGTCTCCGTGGGACCTTTATTTACATCAATAACGTAATATAACCTAACCTAACACAACCTATCATCTCGGCGGTAAAATCTGACAACATTCCTGGCGAGTTCTCCTCTACGTCTATGTGGGACATTCATATACATCAATGGCGTAATATAACCTAACCTAACCCAACCTGACATCAGGGCGGTAATATTTGACGACATTCCCGGCGAGTTGGATTCTACGTCTCCGTGGTACCTTTATATACATCAATAACGTAATATAACCTAACCTAACACAACCTGACATTTCGGCGGTAATATTTGACAGCATTCCTGGCGAGCTGGCCTATACGTCTCCGTGGGATCTTTATGTACGTCAATAACGTAATATAACCTAACCTAACCCAACCTAACTTATCGGCGGTAATATTTGACAACATTCCTGGCGACTTGGCCTCTACGTCATCGTCGTACCTTTATATACATCAATAACGTAATATAACCTAATCTAACCCAACCTGACATCTCGGCGGTAATATTTGTCAACATTCCTAGCGAGTTCTCCTCTACGTCTGCGTGGGACATCCATATACATCAATAACGTAATATAACCTAACCTAACCCAACCTGACATCTCAGCGGTAATATTTGACGACATTCCTGGCGTGTTGGGTTCTACGCCTCCGTGGGAGCTTTATATACATCAATAACGTAATATAACCTAACCTAACCCAACCTGACATCTCGGCGGTAATGTTTGACAACATTCCTTGCGAGCTGGACTCTACGTCTGCGTGGGACATCCATATACATCAATAACGTAATATAACCTAACCTAACCCAACCTGACATCTCGGCGGTAATATTTGACAACATTCCTTGCGTGTTGGGTTCTACGCCTCCGTGGGACCTTTATATACATCAATAACGTAATATAACCTAACCTAACCCAACCTGACATCTCGGCGGTATAATTTGACAACATTCCTTTCGAGTTGGCCTCTACGTCTCCGTGGGACCTTTACATACATCAACAACGTAATGTAACCTAACCTAACCCAACCTGACATCTCGGCGGTAATATTTAACAACATTCCTGGCGAGTTGGCCGCTACGTCTCCGTGGGACCTTTATATACATCAATAACGTAATATAACCTAACCTAACCCAACCTATCATCTCGGCGGTAAAATCTGACAACATTCCTGGCGAGTTGGACTCTACGTCACCGTGGTACCTTTATATACATCAATAACGTAATATAACCTAACCTAACCCAAACTGACATCTCGGCGGTAATATTTGACAACATTCCTGGCGAGTTGTCCTCTTCGTTTACGTGGGACCTTCGTATACATCAATAACGTAACGGAACCTAACCTAACCCAACCTGACATCTCGGCGGTAATATTGGACAACATTCCTGGCGAGTTGGCCGCTACGTATCCGTGGGAGCTTTATATACATCAATAACGTAATATAACCTAACCTAACACAACCTATCATCTCGGCGGTAAAATCTGACAACATTCCTGGCGAGTTCTCCTCTACGTCTATGTGGGACATTCATATACATCAATGACGTAATATAACCTAACCTAACCCAACATGACATCTCAGCGGTAATATTTGACGACATTCCTTTCGAGTTGGCCTCTACGTCTCCGTGGAACATTTATATACATCAACAACGTAATATAACATAACATAACCCAACCTGACATCTCGGCGGTAATATTTGACAGCATTCCTGGCGAGTTGTCCCCTACGTCTACGTGGGACCTTCATATACATCAGTAACGTAACATAACCTAACCTACCCCAACCTGATATCTCGGCGGTAATATTTGACGACATTCCTGGCGTGTTGGATTCTACGCCTCCGTGGGACCTTTATATACCTCAATAACGTAATATAACCTAACCTAACCCAACCTGATATCTCGGCGGTAATATTTGACAACATTCCTGGCGAGCTGGCCTCTACGACACCGTGGGACCTTTATGTACGTCAATAACGTAATATAACCTAATCTAACACAACCTGACATTTCGGCGGTAATATTTGACAGCATTCCTGGCGAGCTGGCTTATACGTCTCCGTGGGATCTTTATGTACGTCAATAACGTAATATAACCTAACCTAACCCAACCTAACTTATCGGCGGTAATATTTGACAACATTCCTGGCGACTTGGCCTCTACGTCATCGTGGTACCTTTATATACATCAATAACGTAATATAACCTAATCTAACCCAACCTGACATCTCGGCGGTAATATTTGTCAACATTCCTAGCGAGTTCTCCTCTACGTCTGCGTGGGACATCGATATACATCAATAACGTAATATAACCTAACCTAACCCAACCTGACATCTCAGCGGTAATATTTGACGACATTCCTGGCGTGTTGGGTTCTACGCCTCCGTGGGAGCTTTATATACATCAATAACGTAATATAACCTAACCTAACCCAACCTGACATCTCGGCGGTAATGTTTGACAACATTCCTTGCGAGCTGGACTCTACGGCTCCGAGTGACCTTTATGTACGTCAATAACGTAATATAACCTAATCTAACCCAACCTATCATCACGGCGATAATATTCGACAGCATTCCTGGCGAGTTGTCCTCTACGTCTACGTGGGACCTTCATATACATCAATAACGTAATATAACCTAACATAACCCAACCTGACATCTCGGCGGTAATATTTGACAGCATTCCTGGCGAGTTGTCGGCTACGTCTACGTGGGACCTTCATATACATCAGTAACGTAACATAACCTAACCTAACCCAACCTGATATCTCGGCGGTAATATTTGACGACATTCCTGGCGAGTTGGACTCTACGTCACCGTGGTACCTTTATATACACCAATAACGTAATATAACCTAACCTAACCCAACCTGACATCTCGGCGGTAATATTTGTCAACATTCCTAGCGAGTTCTCCTCTACGTCTGCGTGGGACATCCATATACATCAATAACGTAATATAACCTAACCTAACCCAACCTGACATCTCGGCGGTAATATTTGACGACATTCCTTGCGTGTTGGGTTCTACGCCTCCGTGGGACCTTTATATACATCAATAACGTAATATAACCTAACCTAACCCAACCTGACATCTCGGCGGTATAATTTGACAACATTCCTTTCGAGTTGGCCTCTACGTCTCCGTGGGACCTTTACATACATCAACAACGTAATGTAACCTAACCTAACCCAACCTGACATCTCGGCGGTAATATTTAACAACATTCCTGGCGAGTTGGCCGCTACGTCTCCGTGGGACCTTTATATACATCAATAACGTAATATAACCTAACCTAACCCAACCTATCATCTCGGCGGTAAAATCTGACAACATTCCTGGCGAGTTGGACTCTACGTCACCGTGGTACCTTTATATACATCAATAACGTAATATAACCTAACCTAACCCAAACTGACATCTCGGCGGTAATATTTGACAACATTCCTGGCGAGTTGTCCTCTTCGTTTACGTGGGACCTTCGTATACATCAATAACGTAACGGAACCTAACCTAACCCAACCTGACATCTCGGCGGTAATATTGGACAACATTCCTGGCGAGTTGGCCGCTACGTATCCGTGGGAGCTTTATATACATCAATAACGTAATATAACCTAACCTAACACAACCTATCATCTCGGCGGTAAAATCTGACAACATTCCTGGCGAGTTCTCCTCTACGTCTATGTGGGACATTCATATACATCAATGACGTAATATAACCTAACCTAACCCAACATGACATCTCAGCGGTAATATTTGACGACATTCCTTTCGAGTTGGCCTCTACGTCTCCGTGGAACATTTATATACATCAACAACGTAATATAACATAACATAACCCAACCTGACATCTCGGCGGTAATATTTGACAGCATTCCTGGCGAGTTGTCCCCTACGTCTACGTGGGACCTTCATATACATCAGTAACGTAACATAACCTAACCTACCCCAACCTGATATCTCGGCGGTAATATTTGACGACATTCCTGGCGTGTTGGATTCTACGCCTCCGTGGGACCTTTATATACCTCAATAACGTAATATAACCTAACCTAACCCAACCTGATATCTCGGCGGTAATATTTGACAACATTCCTGGCGAGCTGGCCTCTACGACACCGTGGGACCTTTATGTACGTCAATAACGTAATATAACCTAATCTAACACAACCTGACATTTCGGCGGTAATATTTGACAGCATTCCTGGCGAGCTGGCTTATACGTCTCCGTGGGATCTTTATGTACGTCAATAACGTAATATAACCTAACCTAACCCAACCTAACTTATCGGCGGTAATATTTGACAACATTCCTGGCGACTTGGCCTCTACGTCATCGTGGTACCTTTATATACATCAATAACGTAATATAACCTAATCTAACCCAACCTGACATCTCGGCGGTAATATTTGTCAACATTCCTAGCGAGTTCTCCTCTACGTCTGCGTGGGACATCCATATACATCAATAACGTAATATAACCTAACCTAACCCAACCTGACATCTCAGCGGTAATATTTGACGACATTCCTGGCGTGTTGGGTTCTACGCCTCCGTGGGAGCTTTATATACATCAATAACGTAATATAACCTAACCTAACCCAACCTGACATCTCGGCGGTAATGTTTGACAACATTCCTTGCGAGCTGGACTCTACGGCTCCGAGTGACCTTTATGTACGTCAATAACGTAATATAACCTAATCTAACCCAACCTATCATCACGGCGATAATATTCGACAGCATTCCTGGCGAGTTGTCCTCTACGTCTACGTGGGACCTTCATATACATCAATAACGTAATATAACCTAACATAACCCAACCTGACATCTCGGCGGTAATATTTGACAGCATTCCTGGCGAGTTGTCGGCTACGTCTACGTGGGACCTTCATATACATCAGTAACGTAACATAACCTAACCTAACCCAACCTGATATCTCGGCGGTAATATTTGACGACATTCCTGGCGAGTTGGACTCTACGTCACCGTGGTACCTTTATATACACCAATAACGTAATATAACCTAACCTAACCCAACCTGACATCTCGGCGGTAATATTTGTCAACATTCCTAGCGAGTTCTCCTCTACGTCTGCGTGGGACATCCATATACATCAATAACGTAATATAACCTAACCTAACCCAACCTGACATCTCGGCGGTAATATTTGACGACATTCCTTGCGTGTTGGGTTCTACGCCTCCGTGGGACCTTTATATACATCAATAACGTAATATAACCTAACCTAACCCAACCTGACATCTCGGCGGTATAATTTGACAACATTCCTTTCGAGTTGGCCTCTACGTCTCCGTGGGACCTTTACATACATCAACAACGTAATGTAACCTAACCTAACCCAACCTGACATCTCGGCGGTAATATTTAACAACATTCCTGGCGAGTTGGCCGCTACGTCTCCGTGGGACCTTTATATACATCAATAACGTAATATAACCTAACCTAACCCAACCTATCATCTCGGCGGTAAAATCTGACAACATTCCTGGCGAGTTGGACTCTACGTCACCGTGGTACCTTTATATACATCAATAACGTAATATAACCTAACCTAACCCAAACTGACATCTCGGCGGTAATATTTGCCAACATTCCTGGCGAGTTGTCCTCTTCGTTTACGTGGGACCTTCGTATACATCAATAACGTAACGGAACCTAACCTAACCCAACCTGACATCTCGGCGGTAATATTGGACAACATTCCTGGCGAGTTGGCCGCTACGTATCCGTGGGAGCTTTATATACATCAATAACGTAATATAACCTAACCTAACACAACCTATCATCTCGGCGGTAAAATCTGACAACATTCCTGGCGAGTTCTCCTCTACGTCTATGTGGGACATTCATATACATCAATGACGTAATATAACCTAACCTAACCCAACATGACATCTCAGCGGTAATATTTGACGACATTCCTTTCGAGTTGGCCTCTACGTCTCCGTGGAACATTTATATACATCAACAACGTAATATAACATAACATAACCCAACCTGACATCTCGGCGGTAATATTTGACAGCATTCCTGGCGAGTTGTCCCCTACGTCTACGTGGGACCTTCATATACATCAGTAACGTAACATAACCTAACCTACCCCAACCTGATATCTCGGCGGTAATATTTGACGACATTCCTGGCGTGTTGGATTCTACGCCTCCGTGGGACCTTTATATACCTCAATAACGTAATATAACCTAACCTAACCCAACCTGATATCTCGGCGGTAATATTTGACAACATTCCTGGCGAGCTGGCCTCTACGACACCGTGGGACCTTTATGTACGTCAATAACGTAATATAACCTAATCTAACACAACCTGACATTTCGGCGGTAATATTTGACAGCATTCCTGGCGAGCTGGCCTATACGTCTCCGTGGGATCTTTATGTACGTCAATAACGTAATATAACCTAACCTAACCCAACCTAACTTATCGGCGGTAATATTTGACAACATTCCTGGCGACTTGGCCTCTACGTCATCGTGGTACCTTTATATACATCAATAACGTAATATAACCTAATCTAACCCAACCTGACATCTCGGCGGTAATATTTGTCAACATTCCTAGCGAGTTCTCCTCTACGTCTGCGTGGGACATCCATATACATCAATAACGTAATATAACCTAACCTAACCCAACCTGACATCTCAGCGGTAATATTTGACGACATTCCTGGCGTGTTGGGTTCTACGCCTCCGTGGGAGCTTTATATACATCAATAACGTAATATAACCTAACCTAACCCAACCTGACATCTCGGCGGTAATGTTTGACAACATTCCTTGCGAGCTGGACTCTACGGCTCCGAGTGACCTTTATGTACGTCAATAACGTAATATAACCTAATCTAACCCAACCTATCATCACGGCGATAATATTCGACAGCATTCCTGGCGAGTTGTCCTCTACGTCTACGTGGGACCTTCATATACATCAATAACGTAATATAACCTAACATAACCCAACCTGACATCTCGGCGGTAATATTTGACAGCATTCCTGGCGAGTTGTCGGCTACGTCTACGTGGGACCTTCATATACATCAGTAACGTAACATAACCTAACCTAACCCAACCTGATATCTCGGCCGTAATATTTGACGACATTCCTGGCGTGTTGGGTTCTACGCCTCCGTGGGAGCTTTATATACATCAATAACGTAATATAACCTAACCTAACCCAACCTGACATCTCGGCGGTAATGTTTGACAACATTCCTTGCGAGCTGGACTCTACGGCTCCGAGTGACCTTTATGTACGTCAATAACGTAATATAACCTAATCTAACCCAACCTATCATCACGGCGATAATATTCGACAGCATTCCTGGCGAGTTGTCCTCTACGTCTACGTGGGACCTTCATATACATCAATAACGTAATATAACCTAACATAACCCAACCTGACATCTCGGCGGTAATATTTGACAGCATTCCTGGCGAGTTGTCGGCTACGTCTACGTGGGACCTTCATATACATCAGTAACGTAACATAACCTAACCTAACCCAACCTGATATCTCGGCCGTAATATTTGACGACATTCCTGGCGAGTTGGACTCTACGTCACCGTGGTACCTTTATATACACCAATAACGTAATATAACCTAACCTAACCCAACCTGACATCTCGGCGGTAATATTTGTCAACATTCCTAGCGAGTTCTCCTCTACGTCTGCGTGGGACATCCATATACATCAATAACGTAATATAACCTAACCTAACCCAACCTGACATCTCGGCGGTAATATTTGACGACATTCCTTGCGTGTTGGGTTCTACGCCTCCGTGGGACCTTTATATACATCAATAACGTAATATAACCTAACCTAACCCAACCTGACATCTCGGCGGTATAATTTGACAACATTCCTTTCGAGTTGGCCTCTACGTCTCCGTGGGACCTTTACATACATCAACAACGTAATGTAACCTAACCTAACCCAACCTGACATCTCGGCGGTAATATTTAACAACATTCCTGGCGAGTTGGCCGCTACGTCTCCGTGGGACCTTTATATACATCAATAACGTAATATAACCTAACCTAACCCAACCTATCATCTCGGCGGTAAAATCTGACAACATTCCTGGCGAGTTGGACTCTACGTCACCGTGGTACCTTTATATACACCAATAACGTAATATAACCTAACCTAACCCAAACTGACATCTCGGCGGTAATATTTGACAACATTCCTGGCGAGTTGTCCTCTTCGTTTACGTGGGACCTTCGTATACATCAATAACGTAACGGAACCTAACCTAACCCAACCTGACATCTCGGCGGTAATATTGGACAACATTCCTGGCGAGTTGGCCGCTACGTATCCGTGGGAGCTTTATATACATCAATAACGTAATATAACCTAACCTAACACAACCTATCATCTCGGCGGTAAAATCTGACAACATTCCTGGCGAGTTCTCCTCTACGTCTATGTGGGACATTCATATACATCAATGACGTAATATAACCTAACCTAACCCAACATGACATCTCAGCGGTAATATTTGACGACATTCCTTTCGAGTTGGCCTCTACGTCTCCGTGGAACATTTATATACATCAACAACGTAATATAACATAACATAACCCAACCTGACATCTCGGCGGTAATATTTGACAGCATTCCTGGCGAGTTGTCCGCTACGTCTACGTGGGACCTTCATATACATCAGTAACGTAACATAACCTAACCTACCCCAACCTGATATCTCGGCGGTAATATTTGACGACATTCCTGGCGTGTTGGATTCTACGCCTCCGTGGGACCTTTATATACCTCAATAACGTAATATAACCTAACCTAACCCAACCTGATATCTCGGCGGTAATATTTGACAACATTCCTGGCGAGCTGGCCTCTACGACACCGTGGGACCTTTATGTACGTCAATAACGTAATATAACCTAATCTAACCCAACCTATCATCTCGGCGGTAATATTTGACAACATTCCTGGCGAGTTGTCCTCTTCGTTTACGTGGGACCTTCGTATACATCAATAACGTAATGTAACCTAACCTAACCCAACCTGACATCTCGGCGGTAATATTTAACAACATTCCTGGCGAGTTGGCCGCTACGTCTCCGTGGGACCTTTATATACATCAATAACGTAATATAACCTAACCTAACCCAACCTATCATCTCGGCGGTAAAATCTGACAACATTCCTGGCGAGTTGGACTCTACGTCACCGTGGTACCTTTATATATATCAATAACGTAATATAACCTAACCTAACCCAACCTGACATCTCGGCGGTAATATTTGACAACATTCCTGGCGAGTAGTCCTCTTCGTTTACGTGGGACCTTCGTATACATCAATAACGTAACGTAACCTAACCTAACCCAACCTGACATCTCGGCGGTAATATTTGACAACATTCCTGGCGAGTTGGCCGCTACGTATCCGTGGGAGCTTTATATACATCAATAACGTAATATAACCTAACCTAACACAACCTATCATCTCGGCGGTAAAATCTGACAACATTCCTGGCGAGTCCTCCTCTACGTCTATGTGGGACATTCATATACATCAATGACGTAATATAACCTAACCTAACCCAACCTGGCATCTCAGCGGTAATATTTGACGACATTCCTGGCGAGTTGGACTCTGCTTCTCCGTGGGACCTTTATATACTTCAATTACGTAATATAACCTAACCTAACCCAAACTAACATCTCGGCGGTAATATTTGACAACATTCCTGGCGAGCTATCCTCTACGTGGGACATTCGTATGCATCAATAGCGTAATATAACCTAACGTAACCCAACCTGACATCAGGGCGGTAATATTTGACGACATTCCCGGCGAGTTGGATTCTACGTCTCCGTGGGACCTTTATATACATCAATAACGTAATATAACCTAACCTAACCCAATCTGACATTTCGGCGGTAATATTTGACAGCATTCCTGGCGAGCTGGCCTCTACGTTTCCGTGGGATCTTTATGTACGACAATAACGTAATATAACCTAACCTAACACAACCTATCATCTCGGCGATAATATTTGTCAACATTCCTGGCGAGTTCTCCTCTACGTCTGCGTGGGACATCCATATACATCAATAACGTAATATAACCTAACCTAACCCAACCTGACATCTCAGCGGTAATATTTGACAACATTCCTGGCGAGTTGGCCCCGACGTCTGCGTGGGTCCTTCGTATACATCTCTAACGTAGTATAACCTAACCTAACCCAACCTAACATCTCGGCGGTAATGTTTGACAACATTCCTGGCGAGCTATCCTCTACGTAGGACATTCATATGCATCAATAACGTAATATAACCTAACCTAACCCAACCTGACATTTCGGCGGTAATATTTGAAGACATTCTTCGCGTGTTCGACTCTACGTCTCCGACGGACCATTATATACATCAATAACGTAATATAACCTAACCTAACCCAACCTGACATCTCGGCGGTAATATTTGACAACATTCCTGGCGAGTTGGCCCCGACGTCTGCGTGGGTCCTTCGTATACATCACTAACGTAATATAACCTAACCTAACCCAACCTATCATCTCGGCGGTAGCACTTGACAACATTCCTGGCGAGCTATCCTCTACGTGGGACATTCATATGCATCAATAACGTAATATAACCTAATCTAACCCAACCTGACATTTCGGCGGTAATATTTGAAGACATTCTTGGCGAGTTCAACTCTACGTCTCCGACGGACCTTTATATACATCAGTAACGTAATATAACCTAACCTAATCCAACCTGACATCTCGGCGGTAATATTTGACAACATTCCTGGCGAGTTGGCCCCGACGTCTGCGTGAGTCCTTCGTATACATCACTAACGTAATATAACCTAACCTAACCCAACCTATCATCTCGGCGGTAGCACTTGACAACATTCCTGGCGAGCTATCCTCTACGTGGGACATTGATATGCATCAATAACGTAATATAACCTAACCTAACCCAACCTGACATCTCGGCGGTAATATTTGACGACATTCCTGGCGAGTTGGACTCTACGTCTCCGTGGGACCTTTATATACTTCAATTACGTAATATAACCTAACCTAACCCAACCTGACATCTCGGCGGTAATATTTGACGACATTCCTGGCGAGTTGGACTCTACTTCTCCGTGGGACCTTTATATACTTCAATTACGTAATATAACCTAACCTAACCCAACCTAACATCTCGGCGGTAATATTTGACAACATTCCTGGCGAGCTATCCTCTACGTGGGACATTCGTATGCATCAATAGCGTAATATAACCTAACGTAACCCAACCTGACATCAGGGCGGTAATATTTGACGACATTCCCGGCGAGTTGGATTCTACGTCTCCGTGGGACCTTTATATACATCAATAACGTAATATAACCTAACCTAACCCAATCTGACATTTCGGCGGTAATATTTGACAGCATTCCTGGCGAGCTGGCCTCTACGTTTCCGTGGGATCTTTATGTACGACAATAACGTAATATAACCTAACCTAACCCAACCTGACATTTCGGCGGTAAGATTTGACAGCATTCCTGGCGAGCTGGCCTCTACGTCTCCGTGGGATCTTTATGTACGTCAATAACGTAATATAACCTAACCTAACCCAACCTAACTTATCGGCGGTAACATTTGACAACATTCCTGGTGAGTTGGCCCCGACGTCTGCGTGGGTCCTTCGTATACATCACTAACGTAATATAACCTAACCTCACCCAACCTAACATCTCGGCGGTAACATTTGACAACATTCCTGGCGAGCTATCCTCAACGTGAGACATTCATATGCATCAATAACGTAATATAACCTAACCTAACCCAACCTGACATCTCGGCGGTAATATTTGACGACATTTCTGGCGAGTTGGACTCTACTTCTCCGTGGGACCTTTATATACTTCAATTACGTAATATAACCTAACCTAACCCAACCTGACATCTCGGCGGTAACATTTGACAACATTCCTGGTGAGTTGGCCCCGACGTCTGCGTGGGTCCTTCGTATACATCACTAACGTAGTATAACCTAACCTAACCCAAACTAACATCTCGGCGGTAATATTTGACAACATTCCTGGCGAGCTATCCTCTACGTGGGACATTCGTATGCATCAATAGCGTAATATAACCTAACGTAACCCAACCTGACATCTCGGCGGTAATATTTGACAACATTCCTGGCGAGTTGGCCCCGACGTCTGCGTGGGTCCTTCTTATACATCACTAGCGTAATATAACCTAACCTAACCCAACCTAACATCTCGGCGGTAACATTTGACAACATTCCTGGCGAGCTATCCTCTACGTTGGACATTGATATGCATCAATAACGTAATATAACCTAACCTAACCCAACCTGACATCTCGGCGGTAATATTTGACAACATTCCTGGCGAGTTGGCCCCGACGTCTGCGTGGGTCCTTCGTATACATCACTAACGTAGTATAACCTAACCTAACCCGACCTAACATCTCGGCGGTAATATTTGAAGACATTCTTGGCGAGTTCAAATCTACGTCTCCGACGGACCTTTATATACATCAGTAACGTAATATAACCTAACCTAATCCAACCTGACATCTCGGCGGTAATATTTGACAACATTCCTGGCGAGTTGGCCCCGACGTCTGCGTGGGTCCTTCGTATACATCACTAACGTAATATAACCTAACCTAACCCAACCTATCATCTCGGCGGTAGCACTTGACAACATTCCTGGCGAGCTATCCTCTACGTGGGACATTGATATGCATCAATAACGTAATATAACCTAACCTAACCCAACCTGACATCTCGGCGGTAATATTTGACGACATTCCTGGCGAGTTGGACTCTACGTCTCCGTGGGACCTTTATATACTTCAATTACGTAATATAACCTAACCTAACCCAACCTGACATCTCGGCGGTAATATTTGACGACATTCCTGGCGAGTTGGACTCTACTTCTCCGTGGGACCTTTATATACTTCAATTACGTAATATAACCTAACCTAACCCAACCTAACATCTCGGCGGTAATATTTGACAACATTCCTGGCGAGCTATCCTCTACGTGGGACATTCGTATGCATCAATAGCGTAATATAACCTAACGTAACCCAACCTGACATCAGGGCGGTAATATTTGACGACATTCCCGGCGAGTTGGATTCTACGTCTCCGTGGGACCTTTATATACATCAATAACGTAATATAACCTAACCTAACCCAATCTGACATTTCGGCGGTAATATTTGACAGCATTCCTGGCGAGCTGGCCTCTACGTTTCCGTGGGATCTTTATGTACGACAATAACGTAATATAACCTAACTTAACCCAACCTGACATTTCGGCGGTAAGATTTGACAGCATTCCTGGCGAGCTGGCCTCTACGTCTCCGTGGGATCTTTATGTACGTCAATAACGTAATATAACCTAACCTAACCCAACCTAACTTATCGGCGGTAACATTTGACAACATTCCTGGTGAGTTGGCCCCGACGTCTGCGTGGGTCCTTCGTATACATCACTAACGTAATATAACCTAACCTCACCCAACCTAACATCTCGGCGGTAACATTTGACAACATTCCTGGCGAGCTATCCTCAACGTGAGACATTCATATGCATCAATAACGTAATATAACCTAACCTAACCCAACCTGACATCTCGGCGGTAATATTTGACGACATTTCTGGCGAGTTGGACTCTACTTCTCCGTGGGACCTTTATATACTTCAATTACGTAATATAACCTAACCTAACCCAACCTGACATCTCGGCAGTAACATTTGACAACATTCCTGGTGAGTTGGCCCCGACGTCTGCGTGGGTCCTTCGTATACATCACTAACGTAGTATAACCTAACCTAACCCAAACTAACATCTCGGCGGTAATATTTGACAACATTCCTGGCGAGCTATCCTCTACGTGGGACATTCGTATGCATCAATAGCGTAATATAACCTAACGTAACCCAACCTGACATCTCGGCGGTAATATTTGACAACATTCCTGGCGAGTTGGCCCCGACGTCTGCGTGGGTCCTTCTTATACATCACTAGCGTAATATAACCTAACCTAACCCAACCTAACATCTCGGCGGTAACATTTGACAACATTCCTGGCGAGCTATCCTCTACGTTGGACATTGATATGCATCAATAACGTAATATAACCTAACCTAACCCAACCTGATATCTCGGCGGTAATATTTGACAACATTCCTGGCGAGTTGGCCCCGACGTCTGCGTGGGTCCTTTATATACTTCAATTACGTAATATAACCTAACCTAACCCAACCTGACATCTCGGCGGTAATATTTGACGACATTCCTGGCGAGTTGGACTCTACGTCTCCGTGGGACCTTTATATACATCAATAACGTAATATAACCTAACGTAATCCAACCTGATATCTCGGCGGTAATATTTGACAACATTCCTTGCGAGTTGGCCTCTACGTGTCCGTGGGACCTTTATATACATCAGTATCCTAATATAACCTAACCTAACCCAACCTAATCTCTCGGGGTACCGTTTAACAACATTCCTTGCTTGTCGGCCCCTACTTCCCAGTGGGAACACTGTATACGTCTATGAAGTAATATAACCTAACCTAACACAACCTGACATCTCGGCGGTAATATTTGACAACATTCCTGGCGAGTTGGCCCCGACGTCTGCGTAGGTCCTTCGTATACATCATTAACGTAATGTAACCTGACCTAACCCAACCTAACATCTCGGCGGTAATATTGTACAACATTTCTGGCGAGCTATCCTCTACGTGGGACATTCATATGCATCAATAACGTAATATAACCTAACCTAACCCAACCTGATATCTCGGCGGTAATATTTGACGACATTCCTGGCGAGTTGGACTCTACTTCTCCGTGGGACCTTTACATACTTCAATTACGTAATATAACGTAACCTAACCCAACCTGACATCTCGGCGGTAATATTTGACAACATTCCTGGCGAGTTGGCCCCGACGTCTGCGTGGGTCCTTCGTATAAATCACTAACGTAATATAACCTAACCTAACCTAACCTAACCTAACCCAACCTGACATCTCGGCGGTAATATTTGACGACATTCCTGGCGAGTTGGACTCTACTTCTCCGTGGGACCTTTATATACTTCAATTACGTAATATAACGTAACGTAACCCAACCTGACATCTCGGCGGTAATATTTGACAACATTCCTGGCGAGTTGGCCCCGACGTCTGCGTGGGTCCTTCGTATACATCACTAACGTAATATAACCGAACCTAACCCAACCTAACATCTCGGCGGTAATATTTGACAACATTCCTGGTAAGCTATCCTCTACGTGGGACATTTATATGCATCAATAACGTAATATAACCTACCCTAACCCAACCTGACATTTCGGCGGTAATATTTGAAGACATTCTTGGCGAGTTCAACTCTACGTCTCCGACGGACCTTTATATACATCAATAACGTAATATAACCTAACCTAATCCAACCTGACATCTCGGCGGTAATATTTGACAACATTCCTGGCGAGTTGGCCCCGACGTCTGCGTGGGTCCTTCGTATACATCACTAACGTAATATAACCTAACCTAACCCAACCTAACATCTCGGCGG
Organism: Xylocopa violacea; assembly: GCA_963969225.1. NCBI lineage: Eukaryota > Metazoa > Arthropoda > Insecta > Hymenoptera > Apidae > Xylocopa > Xylocopa violacea. The sequence continues at coordinate 1,804,016 of CAXAJV010000741.1, read as the reverse complement.
TAACACTTGACAACATTCCTGGCGAGCTATCCTATACGTGGGACATTCATATGCATCAACAACGTAATATAACCTAACCTAACCCAACCTGACATCTCGGCGGTAATATTTGACGACATTCCTGGCGAGTTGGACTCTACTTCTCCGTGGGACCTTTATATACTTCAATTACGTAATATAACGTAACCTAACCCAACCTGACATCTCGACGGTAATATTTGACAACATTCCTGGCGAGTTGGCCCCAACGTCTGCGTGGGTCCTTCTTATACATCATTAACGTAATGTAACCTAACCTAACCCAACCTAACATCTCGGCGGTAATGTTTGACAACATTCCTGGCGAGCTATTCTCTACGTGGGACATTAATATGCGTCAATAACGTAATATAACCTAACCTAACGCATCCTGTCATCTCGGCGGTAATATTTCAAGACATTCTTGGCGAGTTCAGCTCTACGTCTCCGTGGGACATTTATATACATCAATAACGTAATATAACCTAACCTAACCCAACCTGACATCTCGGCGGTAATATTTGACGACATTCCTGGCGAGTTGGACTCTACGTCTCCGTGGGACATTTATATACTTCAATTACGTAATATAACCTAACCTAACCCAACTTAACATCTCGGCGGTAACATTTGACAACATTCCTGGCGAGCTATCCTATACGTGGGACATTCATACGCATCAATAACGTAATATAACCTAACCTAACCCAACCTGACATCTCGGCGGTAATATTTGACGACATTCCTGGCGAGGTGGACTCTACGTTTCCGTGGGACCTTTATATACTTCAATTACGTAATATAACCTAACCTAACCCAACCTGACATCTCGGCGGTAATATTTGACGACATTCCTGGCGAGTTGGACTCTACGTCTCCGTGGGACCTTTATATACATCAATAACGTAATATAACCTAACGTAATCCAACCTGACATCTCGGCGGTAATATTTGACAACATTCCTTGCGAGTTGGCCTCTACGTGTCCGTGGGACCTTTATATACATCAGTATCCTAATATAACCTAACCTAACCCAACCTAATCTCTCGGGGTACCGTTTAACAACATTCCTTGCTTGTCGGCCCCTACTTCCCAGTGGGAACACTGTATACGTCTATGAAGTAATATAACCTAACCTAACACAACCTGACATCTCGGCGGTAATATTTGACAACATTCCTGGCGAGTTGGCCCCGACGTCTGCGTAGGTCCTTCGTATACATCATTAACGTAATGTAACCTGACCTAACCCAACCTAACATCTCGGCGGTAATATTGTACAACATTTCTGGCGAGCTATCCTCTACGTGGGACATTCATATGCATCAATAACGTAATATAACCTAACCTAACCCAACCTGACATCTCGGCGGTAATATTTGACGACATTCCTGGCGAGTTGGACTCTACTTCTCCGTGGGACCTTTATATACTTCAATTACGTAATATAACCGAACCTAACCCAACCTGACATCTCGGCGGTAATATTTGACAACATTCCTGGCGAGTTGGCCCCGACGTCTGCGTAGGTCCTTCGTATACATCATTAACGTAATGTAACCTGACCTAACCCAACCTAACATCTCGGCGGTAATATTGTACAACATTTCTGGCGAGCTATCCTCTACGTGGGACATTCATATGCATCAATAACGTAATATAACCTAACCTAACCCAACCTGACATCTCGGCGGTAATATTTGAAGACATTCTTGGCGAGTTCAACTCTACGTCTCCGACGGACCTTTATATACATCAATAACGTAATATAACCTAACCTAATCCAACCTGACATCTCGGCGGTAATATTTGACAACATTCCTGGCGAGTTGGCCCCGACGTCTGCGTGGGTCCTTCGTACACATCACTAACGTAATATAACCTAACCTAACCCAACCTAACATCTCGGCGGTAACACTTGACAACATTCCTGGCGAGCTATCCTATACGTGGGACATTCATATGCATCAACAACGTAATATAACCTAACCTAACCCAACCTGACATCTCGGCGGTAATATTTGACGACATTCCTGGCGAGTTGGACTCTACGTCTCCGTGGGACCTTTATATACTTCAATTACGTATTATAACCTAACCTAACCCAACCTGACATCTCGGCGGTAATATTTGACGACATTCCTGGCGAGTTGGACTCTACGTCTCCGTGGGACCTTTATATACATCAATAACGTAATATAACCTAACGTAATCCAACCTGACATCTCGGCGGTAATATTTGACAACATTCCTTGCGAGTTGGCCTCTACGTGTCCGTGGGACCTTTATATACATCAGTATCCTAATATAACCTAACCTAACCCAACCTAATCTCTCGGGGTACCGTTTAACAACATTCCTTGCTTGTCGGGCCCTACTTCCCAGTGGGAACACTGTATACGTCTATGAAGTAATATAACCTAACCTAACACAACCTGACATCTCGGCGGTAATATTTGACAACATTCCTGGCGAGTTGGCCCCGACGTCTGCGTGGGTCCTTCGTATACATCACTAACGTAATATAACCTAACCTAACCCAACCTAACATCTCGGCGGTAACACTTGACAACATTCCTGGCGAGCTATCCTATACGTGGGACATTCATATGCATCAACAACGTAATATAACCTAACCTAACCCAACCTGACATCTCGGCGGTAATATTTGACGACATTCCTGGCGAGTTGGACTCTACTTCTCCGTGGGACCTTTATATACTTCAATTACGTAATATAACGTAACCTAACCCAACCTGACATCTCGACGGTAATATTTGACAACATTCCTGGCGAGTTGGCCCCAACGTCTGCGTGGGTCCTTCTTATACATCATTAACGTAATGTAACCTAACCTAACCCAACGTAACATCTCGGCGGTAATGTTTGACAACATTCCTGGCGAGCTATTCTCTACGTGGGACATTAATATGCGTCAATAACGTAATATAACCTAACCTAACGCATCCTGTCATCTCGGCGGTAATATTTCAAGACATTCTTGGCGAGTTCAGCTCTACGTCTCCGTGGGACATTTATATACATCAATAACGTAATATAACCTAACCTAACCCAACCTGACATCTCGGCGGTAATATTTGACGACATTCCTGGCGAGTTGGACTCTACGTCTCCGTGGGACATTTATATACTTCAATTACGTAATATAACCTAACCTAACCCAACTTAACATCTCGGCGGTAACATTTGACAACATTCCTGGCGAGCTATCCTATACGTGGGACATTCATACGCATCAATAACGTAATATAACCTAACCTAACCCAACCTGACATCTCGGCGGTAATATTTGACGACATTCCTGGCGAGGTGGACTCTACGTTTCCGTGGGACCTTTATATACTTCAATTACGTAATATAACCTAACCTAACCCAACCTGACATCTCGGCGGTAATATTTGACGACATTCCTGGCGAGTTGGACTCTACGTCTCCGTGGGACCTTTATATACATCAATAACGTAATATAACCTAACGTAATCCAACCTGACATCTCGGCGGTAATATTTGACAACATTCCTTGCGAGTTGGCCTCTACGTGTCCGTGGGACCTTTATATACATCAGTATCCTAATATAACCTAACCTAACCCAACCTAATCTCTCGGGGTACCGTTTAACAACATTCCTTGCTTGTCGGCCCCTACTTCCCAGTGGGAACACTGTATACGTCTATGAAGTAATATAACCTAACCTAACACAACCTGACATCTCGGCGGTAATATTTGACAACATTCCTGGCGAGTTGGCCCCGACGTCTGCGTAGGTCCTTCGTATACATCATTAACGTAATGTAACCTGACCTAACCCAACCTAACATCTCGGCGGTAATATTGTACAACATTTCTGGCGAGCTATCCTCTACGTGGGACATTCATATGCATCAATAACGTAATATAACCTAACCTAACCCAACCTGACATCTCGGCGGTAATATTTGACGACATTCCTGGCGAGTTGGACTCTACTTCTCCGTG